>VCRD01000741.1:46105-158877 GCA_006783055.1 Trinorchestia longiramus
GGATATACTGGTCTAATACTGATACACTGATCTAACACTGGGATACACTGTTCTAACACTGATACACTGATCAAACACTGATGCACTGTTCTAACACTGATACACTGATCTAACACTGGGATACACTGTTCTAACACTGATACACTGATCTAACATCGGGCATCAGTGCTGTGTTCGCAACTAATATGAATAATTTCAAAATTATGAGAAGGACATAATTTTTTTAACATATCGTGCCAAATATATGTATATTATTTCCATAATGCAAATAGAGATCCAAGATATTGCCGAGAACGTAGTTCTTATTTGAGTGCACAGTTTTTGAGTGCACAGTATCGTCTTTTTCTCTGTGTTAATAACAGTCTGGGAGACCGTTGAGTTTTATTACCTTGAGGCATTATTTTGGAACTCAAAAAGTCATGGAGAAAGAAGATATTTACAACGCTGTATGAATGCTATGATGGGTATTTGTCGATCATCTCAGAGGTTTTATCGTGAACTGAATGTAGAATGCAAGTCTTTAAGAAAATTTTAAAGTGTTACCTGGAGCGTCAGTACTGCTGCTCACTGTGTGGACTGATGCCTGAATCGTATTTTTACTAATTTCAGGTAAAGAAATTCAATAAACGTGGTTGATGCTAGGTGAGTCAGTTTTAAAAATAACAGGGAATGTGGACGGTAGAGATGAACAACACGGTTAGAAATCATTATATTTGTTAAGGCTAAGTTAAGTTTTATAGCTTTGAACTTGCTCCTCAAAAGCATAACAAACTGCCATCGAACATGACGGACTACCATCGAACATGACGAACTGTCGTCGAGCATGACGAACTGCCATCGAGCATGACGAACTTCCATCGAGCGTGACGAACTGCCATCGAGCATGATGAACTGCAATCGAGTTTGGCGAACTGCCGTCGAACATGACGAACTTCCATCGAGCATGACGAACTGCCATCGAGTATGACGAACTGCCATCGAGTATGACGAACTGCCATCGAATATGACGAACTGCCATCGAGCATGACGAACTATGATTCATCGGCAGTATTGCATGCTCAAGTCTTGGCAATGAACAACCACTCAAGAAAACACACAATGAGCTGAGATAAAAGAACAAGGAACCAATTTTTGCCCCAATTTTGCAGAATTGATTTGACTCGTTTGCTTCTGTTCTAGAATGAATAAATAATTGCAACAAATGATAAGGACATTCCAGGTTACCCAGACAGCAAGTTTACTCAATACAACAATCATTGTGTCATTACAGTTTATGCGTGAATTACACATTAATATGGAAGAGAAGACATGACCAGTCGTCGTTTTGTTTAGTGTTTTCTTTGTCTTTGTCTAGCGTTGTGTCGTGCTAGAATTATGAAGCACTGACAGCTGAGGAAAATATTTTTGTACAGTATCCTTGAAAATTGAATGAAGAACTGCATTTCAATCGATGTATGTACATACATATATTTTTCCTCATTCAGTTACCGTTTAGTAATACAAACAACAAAGCCCTAATGCTTTACAATGCTAACAGGTTCCTGCAAGTGGCAATTATAAACATTATAAATATTTAGTAGGTGTATTTAACCGCAGCATAAGTTTCGTACTTTAATACAAACCATGAAATGATCCTAAATATTGACACTAAAGTAAAAAAATTTGCAATTTACCGTGGTGCAGTGGAGAATTTTTTTTTGAAACTGGTACGAAGTTTTTTTAAAATTTATTAACTGCTTTGAGCCGTGAGCCTCACTGCGGCGCTAAGTCGTTGAATGGGAGACACTAACATTCATTGAAAACAGGGTTAGCAGAGAAAAGGTTTAAAATTATTTACTAAAAGGAAAGCAATAGATTTATTTTATATTGAAAGTTCATAATATAGAAATACTTTGAAATCATTCAACGAATAATTCACCAAAACTATATAAAGATGAATCCACGTTGACGGGAACACTTTTGTTGGTAAATAATCATCTATATTAACATCGTAACTGGAAGTAGCATCCTCTCTCCAACTTTCGTAATAGATAATGGTGGTCACAATAATCTATCCTCAAATTAATTTTATTCTATGGGTACGTCTGCTCTGCCAAATTTGTTGATCTGAAATTGCATTACAAAGCCTTTCTTAAATCAGAGCAGTAACCAGAACGAACTTTATTTATTTTATTTATAACTGAAACAGGACGTAGATGAAGACTGCCACGGGACACCACGAAAGAGTCTCAAGTTTATTTATGTTAGTTTTGCATCTCTGATTAGGAACCTATGGAACCATTATGACACTGCGATCAGGGCGAGAGAAGGAAAATAACCTAGGCGTTTCTTTTGAACGTATGTATACTAATAATTAAGAACTCTTAACTCGAATAAAAAACACATGAGTTAAATGAAACACTTAAAGCTGGGAAATACTAATTAATGAAGGATAGCAAAGAAAAGTACGATTAACTGATGCCGAACTAATATTGCTAACGAAATAAGACGGTAGGTATAACAATTTAATGAATTCTTCTCGAACTGGGACCTGGGCATCATGGGAGGAGGCACCTTCGGACACATAAAGATTTAGGTAGAGTGACCTCCATAACGAGTTAGCATATAAGAGATGCATGATTGATGTCCTTATGTTAGACAGCATGGGACTTGGAATGCACGGTATGGGACTTGGGTAGCAGCCCAAGAATGGACCATATGGCTCGTTCCTGTTGCCATATTCATTTCTATTCTATTCTAGATGACACAGCACGGAAGAGTAATCTCCGTAAACGGGTTAGCAAAGAAGAAATGATGACGCACAGGAGAGTAAGCCCCAAAAACGGGTTGGAGCATAGAAAAATGACAACCTGGTAACAACACCCCGAGGGATCAAGGAGGGATCTCAAATGACGGCGTCGGTCAAAGTTCGGAATCGCACCAAGTGGCATTCAAAAACTCTTTGTGGCGTCTGAAGGCTTTGAAGATCGACAGTCAGATGCTATTTTACGGACAAGGCTACCAAGAAGGTTTAGTAGCTTTTCAAAATCTCATGATCAAGACGGGTGAGGTATGCTACCTCATTTAACCATCTTCCGAGTACTTCCACAAGTCGATCTCTTTCTATCCAGCTAACTTGTTCTTCTATCTATTTCCATCAACTAACTTAATGGATATGTTCTCATGTCTGTGACGAAGGTGACGTTGTTTCATTTGAAGTAAATTTCAGAAGAACGGAGACGAGAAAGAACCCCTCACAAAGGTATGCCTCATAGCAGGAAAGTGCAGGTGGATTAGAGAGACACAAACAGTGATTATATTGTAGAGCTTTACAGCCGAGCTATCCCTACTGGATTTCATTGTCTACATGTTACACAGATTAAGAAATAACATTCGTTTCTAGAATCAGATTACCATTGTCAATATTGGGTAATTTCTGTAATTGGGTCAATTTACACAACAATGGTACACACAATACTGTCATTATCAAATGATCGATGTCTGGTCTTTAGCTTAAGACTGTTGACTGTATACAACCAACCCATGATTGGGAAAAATTTATAATCTATTCAACGAGTCTATTCTTCTTTAGTGAAAAAGTTCTTGCTCCTAAAGGATATGACAGAGAAAAGCTGAATATTAAATTTATTTCTTGAGGATCGTTCGCCGTGTTTGGTTCTTTGTGAAAAAAAATCATAAATAACAGTGACTTCACAGCAATAATGGTCATATTTGTATTGTCTTCTATAATATAATATAGATAGAAAAAAGAATCATCAAATGTACTTATTTTTTATTTTACTTTGCGATTATATGACATGAAAATTGAGCTGTGTCGTAAGTTTTATAACGTGACTTCTGATTTCAATTTTAAATTTTCATCAATATTTTTTAAACTTTACTACTGTAGTGAAATCATGTAGCTATTCATTAACCTGTTTCGACACTGATGACATAATTGAGATAAGAAATTATGACCTTTGAAGGTACACAATATAAAATTTTTTCGTGCGTCAACAGTGAAACCAAAAAAACGGTTACGAGTAGATCACTTCTAAATCAATTTTCATCATGCCCACCAAACCTCGCAATGTGGCTGGAAAACCATTAAACTTCAACTCACAATAACTAATGGTTTAGAGTATTTTCATCTCCCAAGAACTTCACCAAATTAATTGTAAATTTTCGTTGTTTAATCAAAATAATTAAATTTAAGTTCGCTGTTCTGAAGTTCACATCTGTACTCTGCTGGAGGTCACGAAGACAATTCATGATAGTTTGAACTGAAGCATTTATAACAGACCGAAACGACATCATGTTTTGGTCTTCGATTTGGTAATTTCTGGTTTTCATGGGTCAAGCATCACATGAAAATTTAAGTTTGGAAATGAAACTCTTCTGACATTTGCATGTGCGAGTAAATCAATCAGCGCAATTATTGAGCTCGTGTCTGTTTAATAATGCGGACTTTCAGGAACAATGGAGCACGTTCACTTGTAAAAAGCTGGGACAATAACTATAAAATATAGATTTTTATTTGCCCGACACTCTTACCTAGAAATCCCCTCCATTGATTTCTGGGTGGCGAGGTGTTCTTGAAACAAAGGACGTTCAATAGCACAAAATATTTGCTTACATTTCTTTGCAGCACGTGATCTTGGTTGTTGAAGAGTGACAGGCAGAGTTCTGATCTAGCGGGTATGCATTGCTCTTCAAGGGCTCAGAATTGCAGCACTTGTACTCTAGGAAGGAGGGTCTTGGACACACTAACGAGTGACACTCATGATGGCACATTTTATTTTGACCAACATCAAAGTCAATGTTCTGGGGTGGAGTTACAAGTAAGGTAAATTCTTACGCATCTGAATGAATAATCATGAGGGAAGTTCATAATTGCGGGTATTTGGGTTGTGTATGTTTGCATCTAAGCTGAAAATTTGGCCAAAAATCCTAGGATATCATATATTGTTGTGGTTTGAGAGTGGGAGATAACCACGTCAAGTTTCTGGAGAATCATGGTGCTCAAATGTTTTCATCAAATATGAAGTTAGTTGCATGTTGAAAATTCTGGATTTGTACTTGATAAACTGAAAGTTGTGGTTCATAGTATATTAGTTGAAAGGTGTGGTGTGTAGTATTGTTGTCACTTACAAATTGTGTCGTGTAGCATGGTTGTCACCTAGAAATTGTGGCGTGCAGTGTATGGCGTGTACAAATTATAAAGTTATCAGACTGAGTTTATGAAATCTGAATGCATTCTATTCCTGTACTTTTTTGTCTAGTTCTTGCTTTCCTATTTTCATATATTTTTATGCAATGGTAAGCCTCCATGGATTTTTAAATACCTAATAAAAAATAATATCTACTCATACATATCTAATTTTGGATTTTATTTTTAAATTTGCTGTTATGTCTAATTTTTTATATATGGACATATTTCTTAACATATCCTGTTGTCTTTTCCCTAGTTTTAAAAATTTTTGACAACGATCACGGATGAAATAACTTTATATTCAAACAATATTGACTTAAATAATTCATACTGAAGTTCAAAATTGAGTCAAACTGCCAAAAACCTGTAAACTTATTTTAATCTTCGTTTTTTCATACTGGTATTACTTACTTGACCCATTTTATCAACTGTATATAGTTTTTTAACATAATATACAAATATCTTTATTTTGTATACACCCCCTTACACTACAGCTATTGTTAAAATGTACCAGTGAAATACCATGTTGTATTCGTATTTTGGTGATATGCATGGTACTTCTGTAACAGCAACTCACTGAATGATGTTTACTCACATCTTAAAAGTGCAGATTACTTCACCATGAACAAGGTAATAGCTATTCAGGCTCAATTATTTTTTATAACCGCCCTCATGGTCGGGGCCTTGCCTTATTACCCAAGAAAGAAACAAATTTCAACTCAGAAAGCATTGAAAATTCTTCGTAAAACTGGGCAGATGGATGAAGATTTTTCAACATTGACCCTCACTGGAAAAAGCTACCGTAAGTACCTATGTGCACCGAATTATACTAAATTATATTGTACTGAACTATACTGAAGTATACTGAATATAGTCAATTTAGGATTCAGAAATTTTTCCGACCCTGTTTTGCTTCATTACAAAACGGTCAATGGAGTTTTTTAACCTTAAGCATCTCATATACTTCAGGAGTCAAACTTTTCATGAATTTGATATTCTGTAAAACTATTATAGGACTGACTTCAAAAGCAAACAACCCTCATTGTCATAACCCAGTTAAAATCTCGAAATACAATGGTACACGATCATTAATAAGCCTTCCAATAATGTCAATGATAATGTACGACAAGGTACATTCTCATGCATATTTCTTCTCGATTTCAGGAATCTGCCTCTGCAACTCTGGAATTACCGCTACGTACTTCTTTCTAATGCAAATCGTCTTCGTGACTTTGATTGTAGTGTCCATAAATGACCGTAAGAGTGTGAAAAATTCAATTATTTACTTTGTCCAATTTACAGCGACTGAGTTGTTTATTGCTACAATGTTGAGTTGTTAATATCATCCTTCCAATTATCCCTGACATTATTCCAACCTTCACTAGTCGCTATATCAATTATGATGCGATAAATTTTTTGACTGTTTTCAGTGGATTACTGAACAACATTATGAGAAATGTGATTTCGGTTTAGTTCGGAGCAGAATTTTACTGCATCTAAGAACAGTTTTTTCAAACTGTTTGCTTAAAATAGACTCAAGTCATAATTCTGGCTAGGTTCTTTGTAATCTCTCCTAATAATAAAATAATGTTATTCTCTTCCACTGTTTTGACACGAAGTTGAATATTGTCAGCAAACACATAATAAAATTGTGGCAGGCAGAAATCCTAATTTATAAGGACTCAAATAAGTATTTGACGAATGAAGTATTGAAATATGAACCAATTTCTATGAATTACTGTGAGTATTCAACAAATAATGATTACTGTTTTTTTGGATGAATAGAGCTGAGCAGGATGGGACTGACAAGCATGAGTGATAGCTACACAGACATGATCATCTGGGTATCATACCTCGGTAAATATAAATAAGAAATGGATTACTTTGAGGAAATTTTCATTAAAATATATATTACTAATATAATGAGAACATATAAAAAATTAAATGGTGTTTAGGCCAATTTGGAAGGATTGTTTTTCATTTTAGTAGACTATATACACTGTATCAAAATGGGGGCAAAGAAAATTGCACAAAAAAGGCTTTTCTGTGGCCATTGTGGGCCACCGCCAATCAGTAACTAGTAACGTATATTTGTAACGAAAAAACTTATTACAATAATTCTGTGCATTACAGCTCCTGTACTGGCTTCGATGTGCTTGATCACGAAGAAGAAAACGCTGCAACAATTTCTGGATTCCTGGATTCTGTTCCCTACAATACAACTCAACTTACAGCACACCCAAACACCAAATGGATTGAAATTAGATGTTCCAAATGGACGAAAAATCAATGGAAGCCAATGGGCCTACAGCAAAAAACTTTTTCGATGGCTTTTGTTGGGCTACTTTGTAAAGGCTTTATCTTTGATTCCCACGTTCAACTATGGAGGGACGTCCGAAGCTTTTATAAGCCTGGTAAGAGTCATTGTCATCGCCTTAACAAACCTGCTAATTTAGATGATTTACATCGATGCACTTCACCATAAGGGAAATTGCATTTCTCCTTTAATCCAACTAGAACCATATTTTCGCTCGAAACCGTAGAACTTTTGTGCATCCTGTTCTTTTTTAGGAATTCGAATATGTCTGTCACTGTTTTTCTCGGAAAATAATATATTGGAGTTCCATGGTCACGAAGCGGCCATGAACCCAAAATGCAATAGTTCTTAAATTTCTAATTTTTTCTATGTTTGAAAGATTCTATCTGCAGAACTTCTCTGATATACAGAGAAAAGATTGTACATTGTACGTTGTACATGCATACCGTATACTAAGAAACGGTACAGTTTATCCATATCGTATACTGAAACAGCGCTTCATTTGCACTGCTTGTGACAAAAAAATTTTACCTCAGGTTTTTGCACCACTAAATTCCCATTTTGCATGCTTTAAGCCATATACCCCCACGCTATGATGGACGTTTATACACTTTAAAGCCCGTGGAATATTGACGTTGGCTTAGCGGAGCTTTACCCTAGTGTCACCCTTCCCAGAGTTGGTCTCTGAAGCATCCGGTTATGGTGGGGCGAACATTTCAAGCGATCGAATGCAATTGAATTTGCATTTTTAGTTTTCATCCAAGAGATCAGTAGCTTGCTCTTCTTTCACACTGCATTTGTCTGCCGTTCTTGGTAATTTGGAGGCAGAAAAATGCATTAGAGCAACATGGTGCATTCATCATCTTCGCACGACGACTTCCCAACCTTGAGAGAATTTCGTTGTATGTCATAGGAAGGAACTCGACATTTCATAAACCAGAGGGTAAATAATTTCAGAATGGTAGAGTTTCTTTCCAGTTTGTCAATTACCATGCATTAAGCAACGTGACAGATAGAACCGCCTAATCGACAGTACCGTATATGTTACAGTGTCTCACTCAACAAAGATGGGTGCGTGAGCTGCGCTTATAAAAGGGCCGTTTTATAGACCTATACCCAGTATTCTAAATAATTACAAAGTAATGTAAGTAAATGTAGTAATGGTAAAAATACATGCATTTTAATTCATTATTTAACAATTTTTTTTGCAAATAACACTGGTAGGCCAAATAAGGAACATGAAAGGGCTTAATTTCTTGGATTTTAATTTTAAACCCCTATCTTATATGAGGAACATTTAGAAATGTTGTTTCTCTGTGAATAATTTTCTTGCACGTGTGCCTGCTTTGGTAATGTTGAGAAAGTTTTTATCCATACTTCGTATTCACACATCACGGACTGATGAATTGAGCTTTTTTTCCTCAGTACACACTATGTAAATTTCATAGCTCACACTTTGATTATTTTATCGACACACTTTGCTCATTTTAAAGTTCAGACTTTTCTTACTTGACAATTCACTCAATGCTACTGTTCTTTCTTTGATTAACATTTCTATTTAAGATACAAATTTGTCCTGAAATGTTGACGATCTGTCAAACTATAAAACCTCTATCAACGTCTCATTTTGTATGTCCTTGTTAACAGCTAGTAACTTAATGAAAAAATACCTTATGCTTGAGCACAGTAAATAATTGCTGAAAATGTTGACGAAGACATCGTTCTAGACTCAAATATCAAATGAAAAATGAAATTTTCTTGAGTATTTATTGCATTTTTCGCTTCAGTTAAACTTGACGCTTTTTGAACAGTAATTATCAAAATTTATCCGTCTTAGGTCATCATTTTGGTTATTATTATGCAAACACTGAATATCTAACGATCTTCTAGATCAAAAATGTGTTGTTCATTAATCACTTCCTAGCCATGAACTACGAATGATAATTCAATACCTATAACTTTAACAAACTGATTTAAATACCTTTTAATCCCAATAGAACCCTTACCTTCTAAAATACAATTCATCACAATGATTTATATTTTCATCAGGAAGAAGAAACAATTCACTATGACACATATAAAATTATATGTCTTGTGTACGTAAATTATGTGTGTCCAAGATCCAAGAGTTCCGTTCGGAGCAGAATGCTGTGTTGTACATGGCCCTGGCATCTGTCATCGGGGACAGAACCAAGATCTTCAACTCAGCGTTGAAGGAAGTTCTTTATGTCGGTCAACCGGAGATGACCTTCAAGTTGAAGTTTTACTACTTGATGATGAGTTAAGTTTTACTAGAAAATGGGTATGATTTTTCTAATGCCTTACAACGATTTTAATGCATGTTTATGGTTTCATGAGAATTCTTGGTTGAGGTCGAGAATCGTGTGTCTGAGAAAATGAGTATTTCACCATGCACTCACAAGCACAAATTTGACATAACTGTTATTAACATTACATTAGAAAAAAATAGGTCAAACTCAAGGAGACAATGAATTCTCAGTGTTTAGTTATAATTAAAATACATATGTAATTCAGTTTTCGAAAAATGTAAGAATTTTTTAGGGTAAAATGTTTTGATAATCAAAATTTTCTATGACAAAAGAAAAGGCCAATGATGATAATCGCTAACATTAAAAAATTTGTGTTACAGAATTAAAATACATGAGTTTGAAAAAATGATCTGAATACATTGAGTTGCAAATGATTTTAATGTAGTAAGTAGAAAATGATCTGAATATAATGAGTTTAAAATGATCTGATTATGTTGAGTAAAATAAAGAGAAATAATATGACATCATATTGATAAGGCCTAGCTAGGTTAGGTTAAGTCTAGCTTAACATAACCTTATGTGTTTGAAGGTTAAAGGATAAATGAAGTTACGCTTCATGAAAGGTCCAAACGTACTTTAATAGCCTAGAACTTCTCTTGGCGGACTGAAATTATTCAATTGAATAATAAGGAATTCCTGTCCATAGAAACATACATCAAACTTCCGGTAATTTAACATTATTCAAAAATTACTTGTGCAGAAGAACCTTGCATCAGTGTTTTACATCAGCAGTGAATGAGTTTGCATTACAACTTCATGCACTTAATAGATAAACTAGAGTGTATATTGAACGTGTGACATGGGAATTTAAGTATGACAAAGATTTTTCAGAGCGCGCGAAGAAAATGTGCATTGCCAAAGGTGTCATTAATAATTGCCTCCTGAAATTGGCTTTCAAGCATCGTTTCAGGGCAGATCATTCACCTTCAGACACAGGATAGGATGTTCATCACACTGTGCTAACGAAGAGAATTTTTCGATTTTTGTGTAAAATGAATCTTATGGTGGCAATACTACGTCACTAAAAACAACCCTTACAAAGTGCAAAATTGTTAATGCGAAGCGAAACAGTACTCGAGTACACTGTTTCTTCTGAGGTAGAGAACGGAAAGACCGTGTTCAAGTAGACAAAAAATTCAGGTTTGCGTTCCCATGTCTAGTTCTGTTTTCTCACTCTCGTAGTACTGACAGCTCTAGCGCTGACTTGACATTTGTTGAGGTTGTCCGAGGTAGTAAACGAGGAACAATCTTCCGGTGAAAAAATCCCCGTGAGATGAAAAATACCACAGTCACAGCTAGCAGAGTGGGAGGGAATGATGGATTGAAGATACATCTACATAAGTCATCTACAGAATTCCGGCCCTGTATATTAATTTACGAACTTAAACCATGAAAAGCAATCAATTTTCATGTCCAAGTTTTTTCGTAAGCAATTGATTCACAGCCTTAGGGGCTGTGTTTTTTGTTGAATTTGCATTGTGCAGGATAGAAATAAACTTGTAGTGATCACAGTAAATTTTTTAGAAGACGTAATTTGCTATAAAAAATGTTGCTACATGAAATAAGTTCCTCTGAAGGACCGAGGCTAGAGACTTCTAATCCTTTTGTTTTTAAATAACTTCATACTGAGAACCCCATCAACGAGAGTAGAGAAACATAAAAATAAGCAGCTACTCAACGAAGCAATGATTATTCGTTATACATAAATGTAGTAACTGTTGGACGATAACCATGGCATCAAAGTATTATAGGAAGAATGGTGTGAAATGTGATGGTTAGGTAAATTCGAGAGTGCAACTTTCAATTTTGCTGTGGTAGTGTACGAATAATTTTCAGGGTCTTCGTCCAGAAACTTTTATGCAAACTGGACATTCAAATCCACAAGATAAAAAATCTGATTCTGGTGTCTTCACGAAGTCGTAAAACATTTCGCTTACTCCGCAACTTAACCGTAATAGAGAACAATGTTTTTGGGTTCTTGTGAGATAAATTAAAATTTACTTATAGGGATTTCCACTCTACTTATGGGCTTCCTGTACGCAGTTGTTCACTGCAGTGTAGGTGCAGTGGCAGAATAATGCGATTAATGTTTACTATTTCGGGTAACTTAGTACTTTCACACTGGCGAGAAATCAATTTTGACTGAATGATACTCGAACGCAAGGTCTGAACTTGTGTGACCAGTTTTATGATCCTACTGTATTTTAGATAACTGCAATCAGCTAAGGATACGCAAATAGTAAACCTTAATTAACATCTACCACCTCAAATGAATTTAGATTAATGGTTCTGAAGGTACTTAAATTTTATTCATCATAGTTACATAGATTGTTTGTTCTAACAGAGATATATTTTTACGTTACAGGATGCAAGAGAGCTGTGGTCAAGACTTAATGAAATTATCCCTGATTTTCTGTCATCTGAAACGAATGTTTGTGGTAATCTTTTCTTTCACGAGTTTAATTCTCTGCGTACGGAGTGATACCATACCGTTTGAATCTGTGATTCAGTATTTACCGGCAGTGAGCTACAACATGGTGGTCATGTTGCAGTTCTACTCCCTCGGTGAAAAATTGAAGGATGAGGTAAGTAGATGATTAATAATCAATAGAACACTTCAGGTGAGACATAATTTTACCCCTTTTGCAGAATTGTATTAAAACTTTGGCTCTCATTACGCCACGAGTTCTTTGACGGAGAAATTTAAATTATTGAAGAAAGTTTTAACGGGATATAATTATGTTTATTACAAATATTGCAAGAAATTAAAACATGTTCAGCTATTAATGACTGAATAATGTTTTATTTTTTAAGAAAACGAGCCCTATCAAAAAAGAAGGGTTGTGTTCTGCGTAGATCATCGTTGGCGTGTTCAGTGTGGTTGAGCTTGCGTAGGGATGCAGTTTTAGTTTGATTGTACATGAACAGGTCCTGCGTCCTGTTCACAATTCATTAGATGGACTGGACATTTTAAACACAACGGCAAGTATTTCATTTCCAGATAAAGTAACCGAGTAGGCTTTTTAACTAGCAAATTTCATTGAAAGCTTGTTGGAGTTAATTGAATACATCGCTGTGAAAATACCTATTCCAGATATCTTGTTTACCACCATTTTGTCCTGTTTACCACCTTTTGTTTTTGTTTTGTTTTGTTTTTTGTTTTTTTTTCTGTTTTTTTGCCTTTATCTGAAACGTTTCGTTTTACTTTGTTTTTTCTAATTATTATCTGACAATTTAGCTCTTTTAAACCCTGAGGATTTTGGAGGTGTCCGGGAAAAATTGTTTAACTACGTAATTACTTTCAGTTGGATGAACCAAAGACGACACTTGAGTGCGCAAAACCACCAAACTTGGAAACCGTGAAGCAAGTAAGTTGAAAACATTAATTGAGTGTATGCGTTGCGTTTGAAGTTACATCTACTCCCTAGAAATTGCATTTTTTATCTAGAAATTGTGTTTTATCGCAAGATTTTTTAGATTAGACAATCTGAATTTTCCATTCTGTATTGAAAATAGACATTCCGACTTGTAGACGACATTTTAGGGTGTCGGCCCTGAAAACCGACCCGAGGTACCAATAAGGTTATCAGTTGAGGGACATTGTACGTAGGTGCACTGTACGTTTGTGTTTCTGTGGTTCCTACTCTGAAAACGGAAGACTATGAAATCTATAGCACACAGTTAATTGACTCTGTTGTAATGAAGGAAGGGGGTTTCGTACTATGTCGCCTATTTAGTGTCTGTTAACTCTCACTTAAAAATTTTATACAGGCTTGTGTTTCAGTCGAAAAGCTTGCATAATTAATACATACTTGAATTGAAAGATGTGTTTTTGTATTTTTTTCACGTTCTTTCAATTATACCTGTTCTGATACAAAAAGTGTGCTCATAGAACATACAAATCGAGAAAAAAGTAATTTTCTGACTTTCTTTCGCCTCCATGTACATGTTTTTGAATCTCTGATGGCAAAAATGCTTTTAAGTATTATAGTTGAATATGTCTTTTTATGACCTCCGAATGATTTTTTGAAAATTCTATTAAATTTGCATGTTTTCATATTTTTTCTTTCAAAATTTGCTGTCTATTTAAGTTTGGTGCAGCGCAATGAGAAGACGGACTCTCACCGATATTTTACAACCAAAAAACTACAAAAACCTATTTCAGTTGTAATGATCTTGGTGAGTGAAGAAGAGCTCGGTTTTGTTATATGTAGATGTGAAATTACATACGCAGGAAATGATACACAAGTCACTTCTGCGATAAAAGATGTTGCACAACTTTGTTTCTCTTTATTCACAGGCCGAGAAATTCCACATGGTGGTCGCGGAGCCATTCAGTTTCACGGCTGGGACAATTGCTGAGTTCTCCATACAAGGTCTATGGCAGGTAAGGGAGTCATATTTAACCCTTTAGTGACCAATTTTTTTCTCTAGTTTGTACGTTTAAGCTCACAAAGACCGTCTGTACACTGATACAATGAAGCATACTGAGAGCCAGGCACCCAAAAGAACGACGCTGTAACATGCCGCTGCGTTCAAACCTAGTAGCAACCTCATATTGCTCACTGTTTAATCATTAGAACAATTCTCCCAAAGACCGTAAAAGAGGACCGCATGGTCCTTTTCTTCGCTAAAGGATTAAATTATGATATTTAGTATAGTATAACTTTACTACATCTCACTATCCACCTGCAGCTAAGACAACCTGTCAAAATTGTACTCGTATATGGGAACTCAACTAGTACAACAATCAACGCTGATGAAATCATTGGTTATCTTGATCATATCGTCAGTACTCACGAAACACATATCATAGAAGACTTCAATATGCCCTACATAAACTGGAATACTCGTCAAAGTCGAGCTCCTGGATACAAGTTTATCGATCTGATGAATACACACTTTTGGCAGCAGCATTCAGAGAACCGACTAAACAATACAACAACCTTGACCTCGTCATAACGACCCCTGACTTCAGAATATCTGGATCAGAAGTTACGGACACTATAGGATGAAAATCGATCTCGAAGTCCACGACACTAATACCAGGACTCAACTTCAAAAATGTCTTAAACTACACTCTGGCCTGGTAAACCTCGAACAAATGAAGGAGGATCTCAGTAGTCTTGTACTAAGTGAGGACAGCTCATTAAGGCTTATAAGTTAATATTTCAACGGTTTCAACGATGTTACTCTGAAAGGGCATTTGGACAGAGATGACAACGTGCGAACCAGAAATAACGGTCAAAAACTAGTAATAAGAAACTTCAAGGCATGCCAAGCTCCAAATTTCTTCCCAGTTAAAATGACCAGAACTTAGAACGAGCCATTTAAAAACATCGTATCTGCTGGTACTCTGAACACAGTCAAAAATCGGCTCAATAAATATCGTAAGGAGTCCCCTCCGCAGTATAGAAACGCACTGATTCTACATTCCTAACTTCTGAGGTCTGTATATGATTGTAGTACATTTGTGTGACAGAAATGCCTCTGCGTGAGTAAAGTGCGTGTATGTGACTAAAATGGCTTGTGTGATTGAGGTATATGTGTATGATTGCTGCCCTTACTTTAGATGGCGTGGGAATTGGGCAGCAGCCCAAAAATGGCCTAAACGGCTTGTCCCTAGTGCCTTATTCTATTCTATAAAATACCACGCATACAGCTCAGATTTACCTTTCCAATAATTAGTAGTGAGATAAAAATTCTTCCAATGAATCTATCAGTATTTTTCTTTCATTCCACCAATGCAAAATTCTATCAATATTTTTACTTGACGTTAGACGCCATGTAATGAGAAATAGATATAAACTGAGCCTACACAATAAATCAAAGTTCATACTCTGCAAAACAGCTTGAATAATTCGTTCCCCTATCATCGTACACATTTCTCAACCCCAAATACACTTTAACAAATTAATGACAAACGCTCATAGCCAATACACAGTACACTTTATTTAAGCTGTGGAATCGATTTTAGACTCGAATATTAACATCAAATTCTTGGCCTCTAAACAAAGTTCTTCGATTTGATGACTCGTATTGACCTTTGGAAATCATTTATTAATAAGTCAATAAATCAATGAATAAATTATTATTTGTGTGTCCTCAAATGAATTCATCAGTGCGCCAAATGTACGAAACATTAATAACTGCAGCACGTGTTATTATGACCTACAGGACGCGCAGTTCCAGTTCACCGTGGTGACCGTGATGGTGCAGTTGTACGAAAGCTCCTAAGTGCCTCGTCTCAACTGAAACTTAAACCAACGAGTGTCATCGAAGTCAGTTAAAAAATTTAATTTAAATACTAAATTACATTTGAGTAATACGCATGCTCTAATTCATGGTTATTCCTTCATATGTAGAAGCAAAGGATAAAAGTGACATTTTTGCATGGTTTTTTTAAAATTATCTTGAAATCGAAGGCAAATACTAAGCCACTTAGCAATGAGAAACCTTTGATCCATTCACATGGAAGGGCATAGAAGCTTTTTTAATGGTCGAATCAACAGAAAGATTTTGACGATACGAGTTTCTTGGTAAGAACTTCCATGAAATTTTAAAATTCACTAATCCTAAAAAATTAAAATAGAAAAAGAATAGTCCTGTATAGTGACAATTTTTGGCATATTTCAGCCCGAAAGCGTTAAATCTTTTTTGGAAGTATTTCTAGATGAAGACTATTGAAGAACATATTGCTTTCAACACAAGTATGGCTTCACATGCATTGAATCAGAAAAAATGGCTTCATGTAGGTTTCTTTTTTTGAAGTACGCACATTCGAATAATATTTAGCCTGCAGTTCAGAAATTTGATGCAAAAAATGTGTGCACTCGTTGAAATATTTCCTATGGAGTGATCATAGACCACACAACAGACACAATGACGTGAAGTCACTTTTTTGACATTAGTGAACACTCAAATAATACGAATTACTCTATTAGTTCAACTAACATGAAGAAAAGTATGCTAAGCAAGTCGTCAGTTGACTGCATTATTGATTGACATTAATACATTATACGGCATTTTTAACTGATATTTTACATTATACGGCATTATTGACGGACATTAATATATTAAACGGCATAATTGATACGGCATTATTGGTACAGCATTATTGACTGACATTAATACATCATACGGAAATATTAGCACAACATAATTAATACTGTATTATTGATAGACATAAATACATTATACGGTATTATTGACAAACATTAATATGGCATCATTGGCACAGCATTATTTATACGGCGTTATAGATTGACATTAATACAGTGTTCGTTGTACGTTGATATCCGCGCAATTTATCAAACAGGCTTTGATTTTTTATCTACACATAACAAAACACAATGAAAGAGCACAAATTTTTGTGTAATTTAGTTATGTAATTTTTAACTAGAGAGCATTCGAAAATATGGAAAAAATATGTCTTTTCTTCATCAATATTCAATATTCCGTTCATACGCACCAATGAGAGGTACAAATGTTCAAAAAAATAACATTTGGAGGTACACGGGGTGGCAAAATATCGTACGCAAAAACATGGTTTCTATATTTTATCATTCTTTTTCTTCATGTCAGTCTCAGTGACCTCCTTAACTCACCAGGCTATAATTTTTTTTTGATAGGATTTTTTGGAAGTGTGACTTTGAATGCACATAAGTGGCTCACAATTAATGTCTAGGGATAACAGTTTGTGTGTGTTTTTGCTACTGATTATTCAGTTTAGCTGATGTAATATGGATTGACTTGGATTATCAGAAAATTTGTATTTATTATCTCTTTCTAGCTCTGGTCTTAATATTAAATGATATGATCACTAAGATCCAGGAGAGCTTTTGATAATCGTGTCTCATGCATAGCCACAGTTTTCTATCAAATTATAGTGAGTTAAGAACTGCCTGTAACTCGTTGTTTTTCCGAATCACTTCTAATATCTCTTTTCTTTTAAATTTGGTAGCAATTTTAAATTAATTTGGGAACAATACTATATTTTTCATTTTTTATTTGCAGTAGGAAAATTTTTAAACTTGCATACGAGAATAATCCTACTACAATCCATAAAGCACATTACTTCGTTGAAATATTTAGATTCGAGACTCCTGGCAATCTAAGAGTTGCTTGAACGTGGAATTTTGTTCTATCTGTAGAGACACATCGATGCAGTTATAATCTGGAAAAATACTCTGCGTTAACATCTATTTGAACTCATGCATGTTTGTACGAGACTAGTAGTTTGCGTTAATAATGAAAAGATTACTCTTCGCTCATACACAGACATACTCAAATTGAACTACCATGGTTATGCTCTCTCTATCCGTTGCAGTCTACAGAATAAACTTATCTAATGCATAGCATTTCATTCAAACTACAGTGCTGTAGAAGAAAAACATGTTTGAAAACATAATTTGTGTTTGTAAAGTTATAGTACACAATTTGAATGTCGTTAATGTTCTTATCCCGTAACCAATCACTTCTTATCATCGCACTCTGGTGTGAAGAACTAAAAGGTGAACAGCGACGACGTTTCTCTATGTATTGATAAATGAATCAATGATGACTGTTGTCACTTGAAATAAAACTTCGAATTCAGAGTAAAATTTGCATTCCTCTGACGCTGACTTGAATACGAGTTGTATCAGATCTCTAGCTTGGGCAAACAAGTTATTCTTTTATACTTTATTTTGCTCGTATCCATTATAAGTTATGACATGATCTGTCATAAATGTAATGATTGTATGTCCGAATATTTTTTTTCATGATTATATATGATAATTTTGACAGAATTCTTTCATAACATTAGCTCTAACTTGTCCTTGAGATGCTTGGCTGGTTTAGGTGTTCAAAGAGTTTGGGCAGCACTTGGACGGGCTTTATGTATCAATAAGTTTTTATTTATGATCATTTCTTCATTACTTTCGGAACACGTAGGAGCTTCAAAATCAATGTCTACGAGACATAGCAATACTATCGTTATTTATAAGTGAATTTTGAAATTTGGTTAACTATGTGCACTGGACAAAACTTTAGAAGTACTACTTTACATGAACCCAACCTAAATATTGGGTTGTCCGGAAAGTTCGTGCCGATTTTTAGTAGTTCTTGTTTCGACTTATTAAGAACATAATTGAGTTTGGAAAGTAAAATTTGACTACACCGCAAATAGAGCCCACCTGATACTTTTCTATTTCCATAGAGGAAAAATCCATCACAAGCAACCAAAGAAATATATGAGTTTACAGTGATCCATCAGGCTAATGCCAGACAACACGTTTTTTTTAAACCTGCCAAAAATTGCTGCAGTATGGCTGGAATGTGTAATCCCACCTTCCATATTCACCAGACATTGCTCCTTCGAATGATCATTTATTTCGGTTTTAGCAGAATAGTCTTAATGGTAAAAGTTTCAATTTCTTGGATGACCTAAAAAGATACCCTGATGAATTCTTTGGCGTGAAACCACTTCAATTCTGCGATGAGAATATTTTCTAGTCAAAAGAAAGATGGAAACGCTTTGTACAACAAAATGATTCATATTTGGTTGATTAAAAATGTATTGGCTTATGTATATTGAACTTTTTCTCTCCTTTAAAAATCGGCATGAACTTTCCGGACAACCTGATATAATGCTTCCAAATTTAATTTACTCGTCTCAGATATATTGTCCAAAACACAATCTGATTCTGAAAAGTTTTCAGAACACGTACATTTTTAAAGAGCCAGAGTATATTGGGAAATAAATAGAATACAGAAATTCATATCTTGTACGGCCAAAATAATACTTTGTTCGGCTCATCATGTGCAACTAACTCCACGTTCCAAGGCTGTTACGCATGTTCAATTGTATTTGAAACCGTAGAAGTCTTGAAAAAGGGAATTTGAATTACGGTTTGAGGTTGGCAGTTCGGTTGGAACTAGAATACAAATCAATGTATTCTATGGCCTCTTCGTTTCGTTCACTTTTAAATATTGTGAGGCTCGCAACTTGTACATTTTACTGCCACTAGTTTACTGAATGTTTTATCACATGTGAAATTTTACTTTAAAACCAGTCCTAGATTTCTTGTACAATAGTATTATTATGTAAGGATTAAATTGCGTTAACTTCATCATAATTTATGTAGTCACACAGGAAACATTCAGCAGCGATGAGAATTCATACCACACCTTTTCGTGTTGTGACAGATTTATTTATGCATTGTAGCTTATTTTTTCTCTCTGATTATAACTTTTTCCTAGTCCGTAAAATCATCCTCATCAAAAGACATATTCGACTTTATAAGTGTGCTTGAATTGAAGCAAGATTTTCACATTGAGCACGCCCACCATTCTCGCAAATTAGAGACATCTGATAAAAGTTGTTAACAAATGTGTTTCATTTTTCTTCGTATTGAAAACGAACAAACAAATTATTAACAATCATGTCCTCAACTTTTAAAATTGGGTTTCTGTGATTGACTAGGAAAAATCAGGATAAATTTTGTAAATGTTACAGTGACATTTGTAAATGTTATATGTAAACTGAAAAAGATGTTTCCTACAGAAAAATGTTAAGTCAGACATCGGGCTCCATGGTCACACCAGTAAGATACTTCTCGCGCACCTAATCAAGTGTATAATACATGTACTGTCCACGTTCACTTCAAGTACAATTAATTTGTCTTTGAGAGAGAAGATATAAATTTTTTTAACAATCTGGCTCTATTCCTTTGCTCAGATTAAGTGTTGCTCTGTAAACAAGATACGAAACACCTTCTCAAACGTGCCAGAAAAGCAACATCATAGTTGCACAAACGCAAAGAAGCTTCTCGAGCACCAAGTCGTCTCTTCGTCGTCCAACATCGACAATGGCCATTGGGACATGTCATTGAGGCAAAACAACCGAAGCCCTGCCGTAATAAATGCTAGTCTAGGCCCTACAGGGATGATATGTAGCCCGCTCTTATGGAACAACTTGCGGCTAAAATGGTCAGCCCACCTCAATAAATTGTCATATTGAGAGTTGTTATGGCGTATGCTTACGGAAGAGGCGCTTTGCCTCAGAGGTGGGCGGAGCATGGAGCCACAAGATAAGGAGTTGGAGGCTTCTTCGACAGACGGATGTTCGAACGTGGGGCACAAGAGTGAGAAGTACGAAGATGAAGCTGGTGACATTGTGAGAAATGTTTCATTATGATGATAAAAACTTTAATATGGAACCATGTGCTGCCAGAACATCGGCCTTACCATAATCGTTCAAAGTAAGAGTCATATCAGAACGACAATGAATCGCTCTGTCTTTACATCTTAAAGAAAAATAATTCAAGGTGTAAAAAACAATGAAAAAGTGGGTTAAAACTAAAAAATAGGGTTCAATAGTAAAGCAGAAGAATTGTTATCAATCAATTAAAGGTATTAAGAGAATTTGTGAAGTGGGAAAATATGATAGATAGCTCTAAGTTTTTAATCTGCCATAAGATTTTTTTTCATGGAAGCTATTTCTTGCTCTTAATTAAACGAATTTATGAATTTACATTTCATAAAAAAATTATCTTAATGTCTTACATGGTAGTGATGATTATGATATGTCTGTTCTTTACTAAACAAAGACAATACGACTTGTTGCCAAGGCTCACGAATATCTGTAAATTTCAGTCAACTAAATGGTAGTTCAAAACTTCAAAAATAAAATATTATATTTTCAAATTTGGAGGGTTTTCTATACGACAACTACTTTACAACTGCTATTACTTTTTAAAATCTATTCTGAGTAATTTAGTTTCAGCATTCCTCAAACTTGAGCACAGCAGATTGATGGATAAATGAATGATGGATGTCCCTTTTATAGGTTGATGTTCCTATCATTATAGCTATTATTTAGTGATCAGTTTGCAGCGCTTACTCACGCTAGCAGTGTAAAACAAAAGCTCACACACCATAAGTACATACACCTTGGTGTTGAAATCTTGTATGACACACAAGTTTTAAACGCCCATTGCAAATTAATCATTAGGTCGAAGATTCAATTGATTAAAAAGCATAATACTAACAAAACATTGATTTGAAGGATTCTAGAAAAATTATGAAATCAATTATCAGACCTTGTGTATTACTGCAGAATTAGATCTTTTGTACGCAAGTCGAAGTCAAAGTTAATCGAAGAATTATGTTTCTCCCTTTAATTCTCTCTTCAAATACATTGCATGACGTTTTACCTCGCCATTTTTTCAGGTATACAGATGAATGAAAAAATACCATGAATCAATACTGTTTCGGAATAGATCAATATTTTTAGTGGAATTGATTCGGAATGGTAGTTTTTTTGCGACATATTTAAAAATCTTGTATTAAAGAATCGAACATATTCGGAAAATCGTAATAAAATATGAGTAAATATATGTACAGTATGTGTGAAAGCAGAGTAAAAGTTTTTGAATGTTGCTGTCTGAAAATAAGCAGAATAATTCTTTCATCAACAGGATGGAACTGAAGTGTTTGGAATACTGTTGGAACAAATTATATCTCAAAGCATATCTGCAATGAAAACTGACGAAAAATATCAAAACGAAAGTTATAATTGAATTTCTAAAAATCCCCATGTAACACGAATTTTTTGCAGTTCAATTTGAAACATGTATTTCGTAAAGAAGATTATATATTTTCTGAATACTTATTGAGAGTCTGCGTCGCGAAGGATTTTTTTGCACTTATAGTTTCATTGAAAGTTTACTCTCGGGCTCGTTCACTAGGAATGTAATCTCATATCCTCGCTGTGTTGTAAACATTATGATAAATTTTCAAATCTCATCTCATTTTTTTGCATACTTTAACTTGGATCTCATTTTGATGTGCAATCTAAGTTCAAAATTTTCTTATTGAATAACCTGGTGTGTATCATGCTTTCATGAAAGACTTCACGTAAATCTTATTTAAGACAGGTAAATTTCAATCATATTTTCTCTTATATGTAGTTCGAGGTGAATTTTACCCTCTTGTATGGTTTCAAGTGAATATTGTGTTCTAGGACTGTTGCTGACATTATTCATTTTTTCTGTTCAGCCGGAATCCTGAGTACAGAGTAAAAATATTTTTTTGATTTAAAATGATATTTTATGGCTCGTCTCTGTACTTGAACTATGTATATCCGACTACAATAAAAGCCCACCGTACACTGATATAACTGTGCATAAGTTGTAGTAGGTTTTATTAACATTTTCAGAATTTTTACTTTCCCAGAAGAAAAATGCACACAAATACTGTTAGCCTAAAATGTCTTAGGAAAAGACTCAGACAAAATTTAATTTAGTTGAGCAAGTTTAACAAATTTTCACGATGCTGACTTTATTGTTCAGGTTCTGTAAAAAAAGAGAAAAATTTGACTTACGGGCAACATTCGAAACTGAATGTTGTTTAGAAAAATGAAATCCTTCCCGATCTGCAGACGTCCAGGCAGGACTGGGCCAAGTGTCCGTCCACAAACATGTCTCGTAAATCCGTGACTGCCGATACGAAACTTAGATTTTCTTTCTCTTTGTAAGTGTAATGCCATGCCAGGGCAATCATTTTCCTTTTGAAGAACTTCTTGCTCCTTTTCCTTTTGAAGAACTCTAGCACTATGGGGAAAAGTTCTGTTCCGCAATTCTTAATACTCTAAATGCATTAGCAACGATTTCATGACGTGCAGTTTTACGAGTACAGTTTAAGTATTTTGACCATATTTCAAGGTATACGCGGTATACGTACTTAAATTCAGCCCTAATGCATTTGCTAGACTTCCTTCTCTGAGCATTTAACAACCTTTTGCTATTTGTATGAGTATATTGTTGGGCATGATTACACATATGTTTCTCATTTCTAAATAAACCGAGGAATCTTTAAGGCTTAGATTTTTTTCATTAGTTTCCTTTGGAAAACATCTGTAATCAAAGTGCAGTGCGATGACGAATAATAAAGAACATTAACATCGGGGCCTTATTTTTTATACTTGATTTTTATAAAACTACTCACTTGATAAACACAAAAGCTGGTTCTACAAACAACTTCTCGATTCAAAAGTTTAACTAATAACCAAAAGTCAGTTATGCTAACAAAAACTGAAAAAACTTATTATTGTACAAACTGCAAGAACAATTTGTACTCGATAGTTACTCAAATGAACATATTTGCAGTATGGCCAGCATTTGTGACGGAGCTTGTGAAATTTATCTTTAGATCGTCTGAGCAAAATGAGTAAACTTTGTAAGGCCCGTATACGGACTGGCATACTCAAATATATACAGGATGCCCCATAAGTAAGGTACCTTTTTAAAATTATTATAGCTATAGAACTAAAAATGGTAAAGAGATTTGGTTAGTTCAGAATGGAAGAAAAAATTGTAAAGTTTAATATAAATTTATAAATGAAACAATAAAATACGTTTAACTATGGAATACAATATCTTTTAAATGACCTCCATTATTAGTCAAACAATGGCGTTCTCTTTCAATGGTATTGTTCATTACTTTCCTTAATGTCGCTGGTGAAACATTGTTGATCTCTTGAATGATGTTTAGTTTCAATTGCGGTAAAGTATCAGACATTTCAATCTAAACATTTTCCTTTAAGTATCCCTAAAGAAAGAAATCAGGAGTATGTAGTTACATCCCGAGATCGAGGCACCCACGGTATATAATTTCACCAAAACGAGAAATTATTCTGTTTGGAAAAATTGCTTTTAACATTTGCATTGTTTCTTTCGCAGTGAGTGCTGTAGCTCCATCTTGCTAGAAAAGGTAATATCTGTGTTATTATCTCCAATTTCAGGTATCAAATATTCTTGAATCATCTGTCTATACAGGTTTCCATTAACACAAGTTGCATCACCATTAGCATCTTCAAAAAAATAAGATCCAATGATCCTCGAAGACGTGATGCCACACCATACTGTTACTTTAGCTGAGTGAAGAGGACGTTCAGGAATTTCTTTTAGATTTTCTGAAGCCCAGAACCGGCAATTTTTCTTATTAACAAAATCATTTAGGTGAAAACGTGCCTCATTAGCCATTATTAAATTCTTTACAAAGTTTTCGTTTTCTGCAAGCTACAGAAATCTATTCGCAAAATCTAATCGCTTTCGGTAGTCCGTAGGATGGAGTTCTAGAGTTAATTGAATTTTATTTGGATGATACTTTAGATCTTTTACCAAAATATGTTACAGTGAGGTACGTGACATTCTCAGTTGAATTGAACGTCTCCTAATTGACGGTTTGGGCCGATCGATAACACTAGTAGCTACAAGCTGAATTGAAGCACCAGTTCGTATGGTCCGTGGCCTGCCACAACGTTGTCTGTCTGCTGTTGTCCCAGTTTCTCTAAATTTCAATACCAGTTTTTTATGCACTTTTTCGAAGGACTTCTTTCAATACCATCAATGTTCCTTTAATTCTTCTGAACTGTAGTAACCAAACAATTACATCGGAAGTAAAGTTCCACTATTTTTGTACGTTGTTCCATTGCGTAGCGATTCATTTTAGGGGTGGATTTTATGAATTTTTTATCGGGAATATGTTGAGATTGTCGGTAGACTTGATATGCAGGTAGAAAACTTTGAAATCTTATTCGTTCTGAATTAACTAAATCTCTTTACCATTTGTAGTTTTATAGCAATAACAGTTTCAAAAATGTACCTCACTTGTGGGCCACCCTGTACAAAGACGGTGAAATATTATCACATGTTGTGCCATCTCTCTATGATCAAGCGAGCTAATTAGTACTGATTGATTCAAGCAGTATGCGAACACGAACAAAGCGACGGCCGAATTGAACTTTGAACATCCTTAATTTTTTATAGAATTTATCTACTCAGTACTGGCCAAGAGAATTAAAACAAAACATTTTTTACTTTTGTCGCATGTGCATTGTAAGTAAAAAATAAGTGATATCAATTGTAAAACACATCAACTCTATTCAATAAATGTTAGTTCATAAATTTCTAACCAGAAAACAAATAAATAACAACAATATTGTATATTTAGCGTGTAATCCATTTGCAACCTTCTTCTCTTCCTTGTTCACGTGTTTGAGAATGTGGGACAACGCTGTTATTCATACTGTTTTGTTACAACCTGCTGCTATTCATACCGTTCTCTAACAGTCTGCTCTTATTCATACTGTTCTGTAACAATTTGCTGCTATTTAGAACTTTCTGTAACTATTTGGTGCTATTTAAAATGTTCTGTGACAGTCTGCTGCTATTTATAACTTCCTGTAACAACCTTTAACTACTCTCACATATAGATCATAATCGTAATCTTCTATACATAAAATACCAAATGGTGAAGTGAGATATAACGTTCTGTAACAGCCTGCCACTATTTGTTTATGTTCTTTTTTATACTTGTGTTTACATTCTGTAACATCCTGTAACTATTTTCACATATATATCGTCATCGTAATCCACGTATAAAATACCAAAAGCAAGAAAGAACGTTCTGTAACTAGTGCTGGTGATTTTGTGGTGAGTAGTTAACGTTAGCCCTGAGGAGCTTCAAGTCCTGAACTATACGGAAGAAGAAAATCAGACACAATCATTTTTTGATTTTGCCCTTCACCCCAAACGTTGAGGGACAATCCTCTTCAGATAATCCTCGTGAAGATTGAAACTCAATCAGTCGCTCAGCTCCGCTTAAAACCAGTTAAGAGCTGTTAGACCTGCTCTTCATTATGCATTGTACTTTTTGAATTACTAATTGGTAGTTCAGTCAATATCGTTCAATATTCATCATGTATTCGAACATGAATACAAGTAATCCATATGGTATTACTGATTATAAAACAGGATGATTTCATTTAGACCCAGCTGAGTGACCAGCTTCTTTCAGTAGATCGGTTCATGTGAAAGGATGTCTTTTGCATGATGCACCGACTGTGGACAATCGAACATCTGGCTAGATCAGTTTGTTATAGAGCTGTACCTTACTATCTTAACAGTAGAAAGGTCCGTAAACTCCTGAGAACAATAGAAAAAGTTCTAGGTGCATCAGAATGACATGCAGGTTAACAAATCTTAAAATAATTCAAAGATCTTCTAACGTTCGAGAAATAGTCCACAGCAAGGATTGTAGACCGAGAATGCTTAATAAGGTATCTAGATGATTGAGAATAATTGACTGCCATCAAGTCATAAGATAATGATCAGCGGACTTCTCGTGTACAAAAGTTAAAAAACTGTTTAATGTTAACAATAGCATGAGTAGTTTACTGCATTATGCTGTACCTTCAAAAGTTTATTTAGTTTTCAATTTTCACTCCTAAACTTTATCTAATTTTGTAGTGACTCCACTTTTTATAGTGGGAGTACTAGGGATCTGTAGGGCACACCATAATGTTATAGCGTTTCAAGATCCATTTATTCAATAATACTTTCTCAATATAGTTCCTGTTCTAACATTTTTCTTATAGGTTATGGACAAATATTTTTCATGAGGGGAGTGCACTGAAGGAAAGACTTTTTAATTCTTGGCTCAAGAAATTAGATTTTCGAATTAGACATGAGACTCACTGGCTTGCACAACTTATCTCTATTCGAAATCACGAGGCTGGTCAGATCAAGCAATAAGCGTATCATCAGACCTGCTGTACTAGGGCATAAATGTGTCACAGTCAAATACTTGCAATAGGAAGTATTTGACTATAATTTCGTAATAATTTATTTACATGCTATACTTTATTCAGACGAAGAGTAAAATTAGTGAATCATAGAAAGAAAATGAGCTCAGATATGTAACCATGAGAATTTTTAAACTTATTTCCTTCAAGTTTCGCCTTTTAACCAGAGTCACTTAATCTTATGAGGCTAATTAACCTGAACTGAGTCACAAGCTGAATTTGTCATTTTATCGTCGTACTGTTTAATTAAAAATCATACTGATATTGTCTTAGAACTATTATAGCGGTTATGTTTCTAATTAGAACTTGATTGTTTAGATTTCACATCCAACATAAAGACGTGCAAAAAAGACTAAAATATATCTTAAACATTTCAAGAGCATAGCCGTCGTTTGTCAAGGCAACAGTAGCGTATTTAAGTTATGAAACAAGTGTTTTGAGCCAAAAACGACGAAATAATGGTCGAAAAATTAAACGAGGAGAAAAACAAAAGGTCTGATGGGTAATTACGCTTGAGTATGAAACTTGCAAAAATTTCTGGTATGTATTTCACAGCAAGTCGTTTTTTAGGCTATGTGGAAGAAGAAAAGTAGAGGAAAGTATGTAAATTACTAGGAATCTATTGCAAGCATCCTGTATCATGAGTGTTCTATACATGTACTGTAAATTCTCAGTGTTGATTGTAAATAAAAACGTTTCTAAATGTTTATCAGAGGCTGTTAATACTTAGTACTTTGTATGAATGTAGAAAAATAATAGGTTCACAACATTGTTTCACAAATTAATTATCAGCAAAAGGCACTGGATGAACTCGTTGATTCTTTAGGAGCACTACGTCATGAAGCAAATGCCAATCATTCTTCTAATAATTCATTCATAATATTTCAAGCAGTGTTTTTGATTGTGTGAGCCTCTGAACATGTCTTAAAATAAATTATTGGGAAAATGATCGCTTTAGAAACGCTCGTTACTCTATTTAACAATAAAACACTGTAGTTCCTTAGCATGGCAAGAATAAAAACAACCACATGCGGATTCTGGCGCGTCTCTTTGGCACGGTAATAATTGGCTTTCAGTGTTCGCTAATTACGTTAGTACCTCTCGTATCAGTTCAACTTAGTAGCGTCAGAGTGCCAAGACTAGAAACAAGGGGACTTCAGAAGTAGAATGATTGGCAATGTGAGTGCTACAGTGTAAGAAATGAGCAAAAAAAATGACTTGCAGGTATAGTGGATTTTATTGTTAACAGCAAATAACACTCAATGTAAAATGAATAGTGAATAACTAGCTGGGTTGAAAAATTGGCAAACAATTCAGTTTAGAATGTGCAGTAGAAACAAGAAAATTGGAAGCCATATGAAAGATACTAAAATATCTTTAGAAACTATAGTGCGTGATATAGAATATATGTAGAAAAAAGTTTTCGATGAAGCGAACGAAAATACGTGAGAACATGAAATATTTCATACAAACCGAGTCGATTGAGTAGATGCAGAATTTTACAATAAAAACCTGTTTTTTTTAAACAACATCAACAAAAACCAATGAAATTACGGCTGTAAAATAGGGTATAATAGTAATCTAGTTCAATGGGCTTCACGGTGAATGAAGATTTTAATTTTATTGAAGGCAAAAAGCTATAAGTATTTAATTATGAATGAGAGACCAAAACTTGAAGATGAATATGAGATTTTAGGCAGGCTTCAGGAAGCGTTGAGAGAAAATATACTGATACAAATCTTTTTCATACATACTTATTTTATTTGGAGCATTGAACTTGCTATTTCAGATGAGTTACCAGCGCACTAAATTTTTGCCAGGGCGTCCATTTGCTTCATATACTGTCAGCGCACTTATTTTCTTCATAAACTTCTTACTGAAAATGACAAGTTTATTCAAAGTAAAATAGTTGTTTCCAGGTGGAAAAAATTTCTGTGTGTCATGTAATCAAATTATGCACCTAACTACTGTAGCATTGAGACTGAAAAATGAATATTAAGTTAATGCCAGACGTGTGACCATGTGGGAAAATCAGCAAATATGTATTCAATAGTTCTTTTGAAGAGCTAATAGACAACTGATAGAAGATCTCTAAAAAACGGAAATTAACTGATAAATACTGAAGTTGTCTTGAAAAAGATTACAAAAGATACTCTAAATTAGTTGAAAAAATCACACTTCTAACAGCCTCCACCATCGAGAAAATGAAACAGGAAAAGCTCAAAAGCTGCGGAATTCAAATTCTCAGGTCTAAGCTCCAAGATCATTGGATCCAATTTACATAGCCAATCAGTCTCAGAGAAGACACGGGATTGGAAAGCTTCCTTCTCTTCTTCACGAAATACTAACCTAGTGAAAAGGGCACCTTCAGATGCTTGTTAATCACTTACTCGTATTAAATTTTATCGTTAAAATTTTACGAAACTGGGAAGATGTGATGCTGCGTCATTGGAGCGGAAGAAGAACTTGATGGGATGTCAAAAATAGAACTTGGGTCATGGACTGTACTAGAACTTTGAGCTGTTTCCTTCGAGCTGCATATTGGTGAAGCTCTATAGTATATAAACATGTGACTTTAACATGATCATTTACTTTGAAGCTAAAAGAAGTTCAATTGACTCTTTTGACAGCAATTTTTCAAAATTCAAATACTTCTACTATTGAGTAAAAAAAATATCGGCGCTGACTAACACAGACAAAAGATTTTAGATTTATAACGTAGACCTGCAGAAATATACTTTGCATTATTTTTGCAGCAGTTTAGATATTTTTAACATCTTTTGATACTATGAGTTCCGAAATGCCTAGTATTTTCCTCTACCACTCGTGTTTTTTCTTCAAAGTGATATTGAATACCCAAGAAAATAAGGTAAAAGATATAGCCGAGTAAAAAAAAGTATTTATACAACACTAACTTATGAACTGTATTTTACATTATGAATGCAGGATATTCGTCATAGCTATAACAGGGTGAAAAACCTCTATAAAGTCTCATATTTTCTTTTCGTAGCTCCGTTTTAAATTTTTTTCTCGTGTGCTGCATGTGGTAGACCCTTATGCAAGATTCAACAGTAGTCTGCTCTACTGTGTACTCTGCACAGGCCCTAATATATCTGTTCTATTTCTTTTGTGCCCTTATGAAATTTTTCCTCTTGTTTGTCACTCACAGACTCACTTTTTTGTTAAATGAGTAAAATGGTAGTATAAAAAGTGTCTCTTAGTTCGTTGAATACCATAATACTTTGAAGTTCTCCAGTATATTTCAGACGATGATTTTGCCATCAGTGAATTGGCATGAAATATCGTTACGATTTCTATAAATGGATTTTCATGATGATAGTTCAAAGTCATTCACTGTAGTCTCATACATATCATCGTTCTTGTGCTTTCTAACGTCAAAACGGACAAAAAGTCATTTTTTTCAGTTTCGGTTCTAACAACCACGGAAACTTACTTGCCAGGGACTTGAAAGTGTTACAATCTCTCAGCAGTGTTTTTTTCAAACTCTTTTACGATACCAAGTTTGATGCGTAGTGGATGCAAGCGTACGTTGTTTAAATCCACCAACGATTCAGAGCACACGTTTTTATCTTTACTGTTAAAATCTCGCTTGACCAAACTTTCTGAGTCTTGTGCTTAACTTGAGCACGATTCTCCTATTCGCAGAGGAAACAGGTGTTTGGTATAGCTACTCTGCTGACCAAGAATCGGAGAGATCACTTTCTGATTGACACAGATGTTTCATTTGTATTCCTCATGGTCGAATTTGGAAGGAATAAAGGGGAAAGTTTTAAACCTTTCTTTCAAATGAACAGAATTTTCCACCAGTATAGATTCGCATTTGTTGCTCTTGTGAAGCAGAACAAATTTTAAACTAATTGTTGTTGAGTCAATGATCAGTCTTCAATCTTCAGCCTTATACTGAATTTGGAACATTTGCATCAAATTGGAAATGACAAAGTAGACCACATGCCCTCAGTTTCGAGGTCTTTGTAGTAGAAAGCTCTTTTCTCTTTTTCAAAACCAAGAAAAAAAGTTTCTGGGACCAACAACTGCTAGTTTTAAAATCTACACCCTAACAACATAGCCAACTCTTTTGGGACGGCTAAATTTCGGATTAAATTGTTCAATTGTTATTGAGAAAACTGTTGGTTCCCACTGCAGTCGTCAACCTGAGACAAACTGTCGTCATAATGGTCATCTGACTCGTTTCCTGAGCCTATGGGCCATCGTCTGGCTCTCCTCTAGGAACAGACATGGCAATGTCAGGCTCATGAATCACAGGGAGCAGCGCATATTTCACCATAAGACTCTCTCTCTCTTTCTCTCTCTCTCTCTCTCTCTCTCTCTCTATATATATATATATATATATATATATATATATATATATATATATATATATACATATATTTTGAGCTGTACCTCTGTGTGTTACAGAAACAAGAGTAGCAGTCCTTGCTGTACTTCGAGGGCTCCTTCGATACCATAGGTTCCTCAAAATGAAAATATTTCACCTCACCTTCAGACCAGATACAGAGTTCTTGCACGTGACTTAAGTACACTCTTGAGTTTTCCTGGTCTCCATCTCCCTTACACAGAAGTCTGCAAAGTATAATTTAAAATGAAGTCTGTGATCTTTTCCTGTTGCTTGTTCGCTGCTGGCTGGCCACAGATACATTTAAAAAATATCTCAGACGAATTGACACAATCGCTTGAAGCATGTCGTAAAGGTTTTTAATCAAAGTTTCGTGAAACAACTTTTCATTTAAAAACATATTCAAATTTACATACCGTAAACATTAAGGCAAAACACTAGTTGGTAAAATTCATCATTAACCCATTCAACAGAAATTTATGAACTGTATCGAAACACTACATGCTAAAATTTTTGAACATTTTTCTCTAAATCATCATACATTTTTTCCTAAATCATCATACTAAATACTGCTCCTATTAGAGAAAAAATTTATCGCCGCCTTGTGCATAATAATTCGAAAAATTATCAGTATTTTTTGCCCGCTTCCGTCGTATTTTGTGGGCTCGTTTCAATTACAGAAATGAAGTTAGAAATTCAATAAAATTATCTGCTAATGTGATCATACCCTTCATAACAGGTCTTGGTTGACTAACCTTAGGGAAAATTTTAAGCGTGTCTCAGGGAAGTTTTGCGAAAATGTGCAATACACCAGTCATCATTAATGTATATAAGTTAAGTACATAATCAAAGCGCATCTATTCTACGTTCATTGACCTTACTTTGTGCACTTGTTATACGAGTGCGAGAAAGTGTTCATTATCTGAATATTATCTCTAAAACAACACAAGTTCAACACCCTCGCAGAAATCCCACAAATCTGAGAAGTAGTTATTTCTAAAAGGACGCGGTGAGAATGATAAATCGTTCCTAAGTTGCGTCAGACCTCAGAGGCTTCTTTGTTATTCCGGCAGTGAGTGCAGCCATTGTTATATTTGTTTTTTATTTCATTGAGAGATAGTGGGAGTTAGATTACAATACAATGCAGCATCGCCCTTTCATAATCCTCGCAAAGACAACATAGAAAATAGGAGGATTTAGTCCAATCTGAAATCATTATGATTTGCTGTAATTCATCACAACGATTACAATATTATTGATACACTGTTGGCGATAGAATTATAGATCATTATGATGATTTACCGTACATCTTCATAGCAATCATGATATTATTATCACAATAGTAGTGATATAATCATTACGCTTATTATATTTTTCTTTTTATGATTAAGAATATAAATAAAATTACAGAAGCACATGAAATTTTCTGACTTAGATACGACTAAAGTGGACTTTAATAGTGATGGATATGCAGTAGTTCTTCTCATAGCCTAAGTATAAAAATATTTATAACAATACTTAGCGCTACACAATTAGAATCCATAAAGTAGAAGGAAACAAATATTCGTACACAAAGAAATTTTTAAATTTAATGTACTTTCAACTAGTCAAAAAAAGTTGTCACACTCCAGCTTCTCTATTTGCCATCAATAAAGTCATAATTGGAGATATGCAGAGTTCATATATGTATGAAGGAACTCGTCACTGATCAAAAAAATAATCGGCCATTACTGGAAATAATGAAGAAATGCTCTAAAATAGCAGTGCATAAATTCCATGCAAATCACGTGAATTATGATGGTAAAATTAACGGGTTTTGAGTGTATTCATAAAAAACTATATATGTATGGGTGCATAGTAACGAAATATGGGGTGAAAAACAAAAAGCTACGATTTAATTTAATTAAAATGCATATTTTTCAATTGTTAGGATAGTAAAAGTATTCGTACATGACAAAAGAAATATAATAATTATTTAATGCTATATAGCATAGCCATTATTCACTTCAACAACAACTAGTCTCATGTTGTCGTTCTCAATTGATGATTGACAAGTTCTTGTTACTGTTTTATTCCATTCGTTTTCGCTTATGTTTTTAAAATCCAGGATGTTGGAACTTTCGATTAGATTCAATTTTATTGAAAGTCTTAAATTCTGCATAGAGTTTAAGTCTGGGAACTTACTTGGCCATTCTAGTGTTCTGACATCATTTTCAGATAACCGATTTTTTGAGATTTTGCTGTGTGCGTGGGATTATTATCTTGTTGGAAAACTCTGTCCTCATGAAGTTCAAGTTTTCAACAGAACCGAGCAAATCTCTTTTCAAAACCTCCTTATATACTGTGGCGTTCACTCTACCATCAATTATTACTATATTTTCAGTACTTTACGCAGAGAAACATTACTGAACTTTGATGCTGCCGCAACAAAATTTCACTGTTTAAATTTTGCCCTTCTGTGTGAGGGCCCCGTTATCTTTTCTCCATATATGGCTTTTTAAACTACTTCCAAGTAACCCAATTTTAACTTCATCAAGTCATAAAACCGTTTCCCAGAATGATTCTTTTTTACCCTTGTGTTTACGGACATTTTTCAACGTGGCATTTTCAGTTATCTTTTTTATAGCAGGATGTATTTATGTGTATCCTGTTCTAATCCAATTCCATTTATAAACACGTATGTTGAAATTCATAGATCGCTAAGTAATCAATTCTGTCTTGAATTCATAGTTTTTCATACAACAAGAGTGAATTCCTTTTTACTGTACCCCATTGGGCTTCAATAATTTTGCATCACTTAAGCTGTTGTTGTTACCAAGACAAGTTTTGATCCGATGAAGACTTGGCTATAATAACCAACTAGCGCCAAAGCAGCACAGTAAAATTAAATTCAATAAGGATTGCTGTTATTTACTTAAACAATTTTGCTGAGAAAGAAAATTTCCTGTAAAACATCATTAGGACAATGATTATTCGCACTCATAGACAACCAGATAAAGAGAAATTTGTCAATCATTAATCAAATTAGGAACCCAAGTATCGTGCTGAGCCTCTGCACTACAGCGAATCCATTAAAATCTCTGATCCTTTCTATTTGTAGTTCCATTCATTATTTGCTTAGAAGACTCACAGCATTCTTAGAAAAGCTGTTCTGGCAGACGTTCTATTAAACGGTGCACCTCCTTAACACAAAGCTGATGACTTCATAATTATTTTCTATGAAGACGTAGCACCATAATTAGAAGTTGGAGAGAGAGAGCTTCAATTTATCCAAGTGACTCGCCATTTGCATTTGGGGGCCGTGACGGATTGTCTGCTTTGCAACAACTGAATTACCAACACAACGAAGCTATGTGTTTGAGGTCGTGAATAAAATTGACTATAGAGTAAAGGATAATCTTTACAAGGATGTCCTGTCTTTTAGTTGGCTTCAATTAGAGTATTAAAAGTGAACGTGAATGTAAGATAATTACTTGAGAAGTTAATTTTCATATAAAGGAAAATTTGGTAAACTTGGAAGAAGCACCATGTAGCTCTAAACTATAGTGACTGGCATTGGCTTGAGCGAAATTTTGACTTTGTGATACATATTAAAATAATTACGTGGAGGCCACAATTCAAGCGTCGAAAATAAACACACTAAAATTTTAATTTGACGAATTAAAACGTCAATAAAAGAAAATGATCAGTTCATATTGGTTTCCAAGGAAAGTATTCGCATTCTCTCAGTCTTTGATCAAGTTTTGAAAAAGCACGAGCACCTATAGATAACTTATTGATAATGATAACTCACTTAGAAAATGCATTTTATCAAAACCATAAACTTGAAGTGTTTTTATATTGCTCGATGATGTTAGTGTACCAATTAAAGTGGGTAAAGCATTTTCTAATTTCGACATGCACGTGTAATTTTAAGTGCCTTATTTAATACAGAACATTTCACAGCTTGAAAGCTGCGATTTGTGCATGTAAATTATAGTTTATCGTGGAATAAATTTGCTTAAATTAACAATTTTACAACAGTAACCATTTTAAAAATTAGGTTCCTCGTCAATGAGTGAAGTCTAATATTATAGTAGCATCTATGGTACTTTTAATATTATAGTAGCATCTATGGTATTTTTAATATTATAGTAGCATCAATGGTACTTTTAATATTTTAGTAGCATCTATAGTACTTTTAATATTATAGTAACATCAATGGTACTTTTAATATTATAGTAGCATCTATGGTACTTTTAATATTATAGTAACATCAATGGAACTTTTAATATTATAGTAGCATCTATGGTACTTTTAATATTATTGTAGCATCCATGGTACTTTTAATAATATGGTAGTATTTATGGTACGTTAAATATTAAGATAGTGTTTATGGTACTTTTAAGCTGATGAGAATATTGAGGGAACGTACAAACAACAGGTCTCCATTGTCCTCAGTGCAATTAAAAAATGCACGCATCAAATACAGGCTTGAAGTCTGCATAATAATCAGTCACAAGATCGCTGACAAGATCTCAAGCATAGAAATTCCATCTTGTAAGATCTTCGTAAATTATTATTCGAGTCGGCATCCATCATTTGTGAGTGTAGTTGGGGTGACATTCCAGGCTCATTAGATGAAGATTTAACAAGCACTCAATGACGACGAGGAACTCAAGTGTAGATGCATTAATTTAGATGGACGAGCTCACCTCTAAAACCTAAATGATTAGCAAGAAAATTTGAAAAATGGTTTGAATGTGAGAGGTTTGTTATTCTGCGTTGATTGAGACCACAGGTTATTAAGAATAGTTTCTGAATTACTAATCAGGCTTGTTTAATATCGTGGCTTAGGGCTTTGGAAAATGTATAACTACGGATAATTGAAGAAAATGAAAGTCAAAAGATATACAATTTTTCCCTTATCACTTTGTTGATTGCAGCACTATATTTTGATATTACTGACATAATTTTTAAGTCAAAGTAAACTCCTTAACAGATTCCTACAACTCCCTTATGAACTCACAAAATGATTCGAAAACCTGTTTTTAGAAAGAATCTTGTAGTTGTTGTTCATATGTCTGCATGTTATTCTATCCAATAAAATGCACTCTGTAAATAAACTTTCCTGAATACGACTGACGAAAGAAAGTGCGTATGGGACGCTATATTTCAGAAAATCGATAATAGTAGAGTATAGAGTAAAAAATTTGGCTGACATAAAATACATAGTATAAGAGAATTTAAATTTATCGCAGTATATTTTAGAGATATTTGTTTCATATCAATCTCAAAGCTTGACTGATTGAATTCTGAAACTTTTATTTTATGAACCGTATGAAACAAAAATTGCTGCACTTTCCATACAGTTTAGTGAATCTAGTGGTTTGACGGTGCTCAGAAATAGCACAAATATTTTCTGTACTAAAGTTTATGATAATCTAAACAGTTCTCGTAGAAATTCTACGATTTAGATTTGACTAATTTGAAATTATTATAACCATGAATGAATTAAAGATTTACGACGTACTTTGAGTGAAAAATTTTCATTCATATTTACAAAACTTACATTCTGTATCTTACCTACCGATAACGTGGCCTAATTAGCACCCGTTGAAATTCCTTGGTTTAAAAGTGATAAAATTAAGGATCTATGAAATTGAATACAATTTTGAATTTTACCCATGGTACTATCAAAATCTGAATATTTTTCATGAATACATATAAAACTTCCATTCTGCATGTTATCTACCATTAACATGGCCATGTAAGAGAAGAAAGCTAATGACAGAAAAAATGATATATTTTAAAGTGATCCGACACCTTTTGTATTCACAATACAATGCTTATAATACACGTTTACTTGTTCGATTTCAGTTCAATAATTTTTCTTCAGTAATAGATAGGAAGTAATGGGAGCGACGCACACGGGTAGATACACTCTCCATTATATAAGTTGATTTCAAGAAGCGAGTTCAACAGAAGGATATCTATGAACATAGTTAAAAAAATTCCCCGTGTGTTACTTTTGCAATTTGGTGACGTTCTGTAATCGCTCCCATCTTCAAATATAAATCCTCAGCATTTTTTTTCATGGAGGTATTCGAATAGAGAGATACTCATATTGTCTTCTGATACCTTGGGGAAGTAAAGTCAAACTCTACTCATGAAATCAACACTAAAACTCCAGAGTTACTGAAAAAATACTGAGCCGTATTATTCAAAAAGTATGCATTACTTAAAACGAAAACGCCTGTCATCTAAATTATATTATAATCCGTGCTTCAAATGTAAATTAAACTTTAAGACATCGATCATTATTTATGATGGTCCAAATTTTTACATCTCTCACATTTTTTTAGCTTATTGGTATTTTAAAAGGCTACACTGTGCATGCTCTACTCTAAAGAAAATTGTATTTTCTGAAAAGCTCATTCACCATACAGTGAAGTAATTTTTTTCATGACCCAACGACTTCAATGGAGAGTTGTTTAGTCTATTGTTGCAATTACTGAACAAATAAGGAATTCTTCTTCTCAGAAATCCTATTTTACATTCTTTTTATTTCTTTGGCTCTTCCTATCTTTTCACTGCTTCTTTCCTTCCTCTTAGTGCTCACTCTCAAATAATCTAGCCAACCACCAAGATCTACGAGTGATAGCTGCACTGGCAAGCTTATATAAGGCTTGCTTGCATCAGGAAATTTGGCCTTAAGGGTCCCGATTGTAAATCTCTGGACGAACCATTAAGCGAGATCGAGGAAATTGTCTGACGTTGGGAACTTGTAGCTTCACATGCGATTGGCTTCACCGAAGGAATTTGGGCAGCAATCCTGACAAACGGAGCCAGAGTCTTGAAACCAAGGCTCTTCTGCCCCGAATGTGGGCCGGCTAGCATTCAGAGTCGCTTTTTTGAGGTTGTCTCTGGTGCTTTGGAGTACTGAAGACGGCGCTTAAGGGCTAGAGAGGCCATAGTGGAGGCGCTCGATGTGATTACGAACAACCGAGACGTATGGTAACGGGGGCCTTGATTTGCCTAAACAGCCCAAACTGCTGCAATTTTTCGATTAACACGAGGAACTCAGAAACTTATTCATTACATTTTGGTGCTAAGTGGCGGCACTCGTTAGCTGCCTGTAAATTTTAAAATCATTTTTGTTATACGAAAATGTTCCTAATTATTTTTTATGTCTGGGCGAAAAAAATATCCTAAGCATAAATTACCATAGCTTAATCCCTATTTGATTTGAGGCAATCTATTTATTTTGCTTAACGTACATTTGTAAAAAATGAGATGCAGGATACTGTTTATCGAGAATTCTAAATTTTTATTCATCACTGAAATTTTGAAGATCAAGCACATACCAATATCAGCTCTTCAGCTGGTAATTTGAGTTCTTGGAAAGTAGACATTCCAATAATATAAAAACAATATTACATGTTGATAGTTTCCTCACTGCTCACTTGAACTACGAAAACCAGTGGAAGGTTTCATTTCAGTCAAACATGAAAAAAATGTTGTTTTGATTGTGATGTTAGTATATAATAATGCAGATTTACTACGGAACAAAAACTTGAATCCATTCGAAAGTACGGTTGGCACTTTTTACGTCAGCACTAATATACAGAAAGGATGTGTAATTTTCGAGGGATATACAACGATGAGGATGAAATCAAGAACGACTTTTGTAAAATAAAAAAGGTACGCACATTGGAGTTCCCACATGACGTGGACATTAGCTCTTCTTAGAATATCCAACGCAGAAATTTTCTAAAAATCCAAAGGACGAGGATAATGTTTTACACAGCAATTACAGGCTCACCAAAGTAACATACATTACTGCATTAGAAATGGAATACCAGGTCATGAACAAAGTTCTTTAAATTGCAAATCTTTTTACATATATTCTGAACCGAGTTATTAAAACAGTAATTCTTTAAGAATTGTTGACGTATCTGTTCTACAAGTCAAAGTTACTCACCAACAAACATATATGCTATTGCTTATCGCAGAAGGAAGAATTAAATCTAGAAGATTAGAAAATTCCAATGTTCTCTCATATGTTCTAGCAAAGAGAACCAATGTTAAGCGTCTGCTTCAAATATGGGACCCAGAGAAACAGCTGGAAAATTTCGAATTATCTAATCTAATACTAAGAATGACCGTCTTGTGTTTATATATTTATTTTTTATATATTTATATATTTATTTATATATTTTGTGTCACTTTCAAAAATATTAGAGCGATCCAGAGCCTTATATACTGGAGTCCGTATCGTGGATACCGAGTTCGGCGGGGTATTGCCCTATGATTCGAGTACATTATACCCGAATATGACACAAATTGCAGAGTCAATTGCAGCAGTAGAAAACTAATTGTTTTAGTTTTCACTAGGAATGTTGTCATTAAAGAAATACTCAATTAAAACGTTTGTCCTTTGTAAATATATATAAAACTAAATATGTTCATTGCGTTCTTATATGTAATTTTATTTAATATCTTTCCAACAATATTTGCCATAATTTTTTATGGCACAGGTATTATCAAAAAATCTCTGCCGTCATTTTTGACGACTGAGTACACTAGTTTTTTTTAAAGTAGTTGAGTATCTCTCATAGCAAGTCAGAGACACACAATATGCGAAATACATATAAATATTTTAAAATTTCTCTTTAGATGTACTTTATTTCCATTGATGAAAATTAAATGAAGTTCATGGGCTGGGTTAAGTTGAACGTTAGATTTTAATTTATTTGCAAATGTGTTTAACTGCATAAAAATTTCCATCTGACATGCCAACGATGTAATTCCAGCAGCACTACGTGATGCTTATTTCACAAGAGCGACTCTTGCATTTCATGCGTAATGCACGGGCCTGAAATTATTCCGGAGGGAATTTAAAAGCTTATGCAGGGTGGGAGTAAAAGAGCGAGTTGAGTGTCGTAGTCATGCATGCTCATCAAATTAAGCTTATCCTTTCGAAGCCTCCTCTCAAGTGCTCTCACTAAGGCTTCAAACGCTCGGGGCGGGCACGTTTTCTTTCAATATAGCTTCTCTTAACCATTGTCTTGGAAAAAAGAAAAGGAAGGTGCCGTTTGCGCGGGTCGTTAGAAGGCTCTAAGCACCATCGACACCTCGCTATGTTCTCTAACGCTCGTACTTTCAGTCTGCGTCCAGTGCATAACGTTCTCTTCAATGGCAACCCGAAGCTATGGAGGCTCTTCCATGCAGTCTTTGTTCCCTCACTGACACGAAATGCACGCACTGCGAGTGAATCATTCCTACTGTGAGTTTGACCTTGCCAATTCATGTATCTATTCAAGAAAACGCTGCGGAAAAACTAAATCTCTATAGAGTCTAGAATTCATTGTTTGTTATATCGTAAGCAGTGCGAGACTTTGAATTGGTACAAAATGATGATGAATACTTCTATGGTAAATAAATACAGTACTCTTTGAAATAACGGTCATGTCGAATCCCAACTGTTGGGAATTTCGAGTCTAATACTGTTCTTACATACAAAAACATAAAAACATGGATAATGTTTGAATGTAGGAAAACTATCAGATGCCTTGCATGTACCTATTCAATCCATGGTCTTTAAAAGACACACGTATTTTAAATCTGTGCTTTACTGTTTTATGCTGTTTTGGGATAGAAAGGATTTTATAAATTCTAACTTTTATTCGCAGTATGTTGGGATAATGACAGAAAAATATCATGGCAACATGAAAATAAAAGGAACGTGGTTAGAGAAAGTGTAGGAAAAACCAATGAAGTATAAAAATCCACAAAGTGAAACAACGATAAATTGTTCAAGTGTTTCTATTTGTTTACGTTTCTAGACTTGAACAAAAAATGTGAAGAATTTCAAATGATTATCAGTTGAACCAAAAAACAACATGTGGACAGCTCGTGATTAAGATCACAGCTAATGAAATAGGGACGGTTTGCATCAACGGCCGAGGGATGGAAATTTATGTAGAATTCTAATGAGGTATAATTGACATGTACTGTGCTCACAAAATCCGTCTATTTAAGGTGCTAATTTTTCAACTCTCTGTAAAGTAAATAATGAGTAAGACTTACGTTTTTTACAACCCTTTTTTGTGTTTTCCCATAAATCTTTGGGAAAACACAAAACTGCACAATAGATTAGGTTCAACTTATTTAAGTTGTCCATATTCAAAGGAGTTGAACATTGATGAGGTTTGAGAATGAAAAATTGGATACCCGATTTCACAAGATAATTTGTACAAGAAGTGAAATTACATTATACTATAGTGCTAAGTTAAAGAGTAGCACATTTCAAGACTGCGAAACAAAATTTGTGCTTCCGCACGAATAGTGCAGAGTGCAACCACCTTTTTCAATCATGCGTTGTGACGTCATTTTTAATCTGGATTCACGACAGGTTGATTTTCCTTAATGCTAATTTTTTGTAGCACATTCATTGGTGCAAAATTACTTCCGTGGCGTCCCTTTTAACAGTGTCAAATACGAACACATTTCATGATTGCGATATAGTAGGACATCATTCATAAACATTCATTCTATGATGCAACATTATTCATGAACATTGAGTCATAAAAATACAGTCTATTTAAGTTTATTACATAGTCTATCTCTTTTTCGAGGATCCAGAAGAGAATCAAAACTGAAAAAGTGAGAAAATCGATGAAGCTAGCCATAAAAAAGGCAAGAAAACCAAGTGAACGATTGTAAAAGTGAAACTGGATGTGTTGAACAACTTGAAGATGGCTAAAGTTTTGCAGCTGTGTCTAGATTCAAGGAATTAGATACTGCTTCAGCACGTAATATTAAACAACATACAAAAGATTAACGAATTGGCTTCTTGTATTTCGTCACATGTTTTCCGCAAAGGGAGAACACTTTGCAATGTTACTTGTATAATGCTGAAACTGTCTTATACATGCGGATAAAAATCAAAAGAAAAAGAACACTCCTTTCAGTAAAGCTGTTATCTGATATGAAGCAATGTCCTTACATGAGGATGTGAAATCTACTTTTGGTGCAATTGCTTATATGCAGGAAAATTTTGCTGCTGGAATTTGTTGAATTACTGGATGTAAGAAAATACTGATTTAGAAAAATACCAAAACTAGAGGCGACACTGCTGGTACTGATGAATACTCCATTCCTGAAACTATGCAACGTTATCCGTGGTGTTTGAGGGCAGTTAGTCACTGCAGCAAATATTCAAAGTAGGTGAAACTGGTTTGTATTCAGAAGAATTCCCAAAAAAACGTATATCACACAAGAAGAGAAATCTGATCCTGAATTCAAAGCCCATAAGGATTGTTGTTCTGTTTTTCTTGGTGGCAACGCATCTAGTGATAGAAAACTCCAGCCCCTTCTAATCGTTAAATCTGAAATACAACGAGCTCTAAAAAACTCAAGAAAGAAAACTTGCAAGTTACTTTAAGAAGCAACGAATAAGAGTGCATTACATGATATTTATTTAACAACAGGCTTGAAAGTTATTTCTTGCCATTCAGTGTTGAACAACAAAAACAATCATCAACACAACAATGCTCTCCTTTAAATTAATAATGTACCAGGTTCCCCGTTTGATTTAGGGAATGGATATTTTCACAAGAAACTTGTGTTTTCAACCCCAAGCGCGAAGACAGTAATACAGTCATTAGATCTGAGAACGGTGTTAATATTTAAAGCCTACTATTCAAATAAAACAATGAATTTACTAGTTGAAAAGATAGAAAATAAGGAGATGAACGTCACTTAACACACTTCAGGAAATAGATCAACACCTCATCAGTGGTGGATATCATCGATAAAGCTTGGAAATCAATTCTTTGTGAATCAATCAGAGGAGAATAGAAAGACTTCATGCCAAAATGAAATGCTTTTTGCAAACATATGATGAAACTCAGCAGCTCGGACCAGCTTCTATTGAAGAGATATCAACTCTTATCGAAGAGGTTGGTATTGAAAACGTCTCCTTTAATGACATAATAGAAGTAATAGACAGTCGTGCAGAAGAATTAACCAACTAGGAATTATTACACCTTAGCCACAAATATGCAAATGACGAAACCATTAATAATACTTCAACAGAAGATACTCACGTTGGAAATAATACTGTTAAAGCTGCCAACTGCAACACCGAAAATTTAAGACATCTCATCTAGAGTGACACGTTATTCAAATTTCAAGCAACGATAGAAAAGCTCAAAACTCAAGAAGTAGAAATAGGGATGTCCACAAAGGAGGACTCCTTTTAGTATAAACGGTTTCACGAATTTTTATGAAACAACAACGAAAACTAAGGGTGACATTGCATGATAATTCAGTTCTATAACAATTTGTTAAGGTCTGTACTAGCTCATTTTTCTAAACTAATCTTAATTTTGTTACCCTAATACGTGTGTATTTTTTTATCGCGTATCTGTGATCAAATAAATTGATGAAATTAGAGTCCATTCACAACAAACCTGTAATCTTTCTTCAGGTTCCTTTTGTTGCTATTCCTAGGAAGTTTTTATGTTAATCAAAGAAAACAGCAAAGCAATACATTTCACTCGTACTGAACTTTTGAATAGGGCAGGCATCGTCGAGTGCCTAACCCAAGCACTATTAAAGATCTCCCAGTACTACTTAATGCATTCTTTTATTACTAAAATTCTGATTTGCGAAATACCTGATCCTTCATTTTGCATCTCTTATGAATGTTCCTGGGTATATGAAGTCTCAGAAGAGTGCGGCCAACTTATATATTGGATGACTTGTCACATCCTTGGCGTTTGTAGCCGGACGCATCGATTAAAAGTTCTGATACACGAAGTTTGGAACGACTGTCCAGCCCAGATGCAGTGGTGCTGTGAGTCCGAGTTTGGGAAATTCGTTCCGAGTTATCGGATGTGATTTTCCGGAATAGGAATGGGGTGAGGCATCGACATAATTTGGTTGTTTTTTGAGCAGGAAATGTCAGGAAAGAGCGCAAAAACATTTTGAACGCAGTATTGGAAAATGGTAATTTTTATGGAATACATATTTTTTATTTTTTATCAACAAATTTCTCTGTTGAATAATGTATTTAGAAAATAGATTTACCAGCAAGATATTTACTTATATTAAAGGGAAGTTTTAAGAGATGAACGCAGTTTTTCGTATGGGTGTAAGATAAAGGGCGACACAAAAATAAATTCTAATAAAAGCCACGAAGTGAAAGACTCTAATTCTGCATTTTTGAGCATCAAAAAGTTCGTGGTGCTTGTGTGTTTGCTATCATGATTACTGTGCATTACTACAGGAATTCCTTCTCCGTATAATGAACAGGGAAATTTTTGTAAAAACAGAACTTCCAGTCCTCCAACTCTAGGATTTTTGCTAGATAAAGACAAGACTCAAGCCTCGTTATTTATTGTAATTAAAGTCATATTTAAGATTTGAAGAGTTTATACGTATATGCGGAAGAACGTCAATAAAAATCATGACACCTGGGTAATACTGAAAATTATAAAAAACTGCTTTAAGAAACACTACACATAGCGAAATATGCAAATAATAATAGTGAAAATAACGAGGTTTGAGTATAGTCAGTGCAGTTGTTAGACGAGACTCTCCAAGCAGAATACGCTCAAAAGTTTCACAACTTTAGACATAATATGTAATATGGCAGCATTTCTCAACCGGGGGTCCCTGGCCCCCCAAGGATTTTGAAATCTAATTCTTGTAGGTGGTGTGTGGTTGCATGTATCTGATTAGAGCTTGTTAAGATGAATGGGTAGCGTGAAACTGTGTGCTTCGAATTGAGAGTCACAGCTACCAGAACACTATTTTGTATTATCTCCTCACTTTTTTTTCTTTTGCTCGTGATCATGAAAATAAACGGCATGTCTCGGAAGTGTCGTTATTCGAGTGCCTTTGTTGCTGTTCCTTTCGACTTCACATTATCTATATCATAAGTTTAAACAGTTTCATCTTAAAAAGTTCTTTAGCCAGGTGCGTTCATGACTTTGAGGACACTGCTAAAAATACGTCATTTATTCTAAAAGTAAAGGGTGCAGTAACATAACTTCCATTTTTCAAAGAAAGTTCCTTTCGAAAAAAGGAAGGTATGTTGCCTCACCCTGTATATAATGAACCAGAATTTACCACCGTCGGTTTTTGTTCGTGGAGCGTTCATTTTACATGTACGCAGTTCAGTAAGTCATCTGAGAGCGCAGCCCTCCGTCATCTAGGAGACACATAGCTCAACTTTTTCAATAAAGCGTCGAGTGCCAAAGCGCAATTTGTATCCTTCGTCATCGATTGCATCCCCATTTCCATTCCGATTGTGTTGAGGAGGGATTCTTCTCTTTCTTCGTCCTACACTGAGAAAATAGATCGAAAATTAAAAGGGAAATCATAATTTTAAGGTCAAACAATTCAGTTCCGAATCATGATGAAACGTGAAACAAAACTTGTTTACAAGTGAACTGCAATTAAGAAGACGCAAGCGCTGTGAAATGTAGTAGCCTAGCGAGAAATGCTTCATTAGTCATGCTAGCTTCCGAAAAACACAAGTGAATTTCAATTTTCGATTCGGACGTAACTAAAATTAATGAACGCAAATTTAGCGGTAAAGAATGCGAAGCTTTTAACTCTCAACGTAAATAAAACACGAAAAGCCATTCTTGTGCAATGCTAAAGATATTGTCACAATAAATACACTGTTTTATCAGGAACTCCGATAATTTACCGTCGATGATACAGATCGTTGTTTATAGCTTAATATGAGATACATCTATCAAAATCACATCGCATTGACGCAAGTTTCATTAAGCTTGAAACCTATTATCAAATATATATAACTGTACTTTAATTGAATCTGACTTTCCCCTGGTGTTAATTTTTAGTTATGATACCATGAAAATAAAATAGTATATTTATTATGCATGAATCTCCACTATACTACAGAGAAGTTCTTACGTGTGTGATTGTTATCAATATCAATGGTAGGCAGTGGGGCATTAAGAAATAATGAATAATTCCATTTTTTATAATTAATTTTTTTTGTGACATATATTGTACGTTAATATTTTTTTCTATATCTACGTCTAGCTTCGCAAGATTATACAATCAGAATGCATAATTATTTGATTCTGTAAACGTTCTAATGTCAGAGCCAAAAAAGAGTAAAACTTGTTTGTATTCTTGAAAAAAATACCTAGTTTGAAGATACACTGCAATCGAAATTGCAATTCCAGGGATTTTCACAAGCCTTAATGAGATGAAGGACAGGCGGGATTTACTTTATTATTCATTCATTTATTATTTATGAGAGGGAACAAGACCAAAATATAATACGCTGTACTAGCAACAGCCACTCAATAAGACGCTTTTCTTATAACCGAGTAAAAATTGAATCCATTATAACTGCAGCAAAATGCTAAGACAGGATGACAACTGTTATGGAATTAACGTTCTGAAATATTCATTCGTTTCCATTGAACAAAATGGAACCAAATAGTAGAATAAGTCCCATTGCAGCACGGGAAAACTGGCTACAGCGCTTCATGTCGCAGAGAGCTATACATATATATATATATATATGTATATATGTATATATGTATATATATATATATATATATATATATATATATATATATATATATATATATATATATATACATATGGACTAACTGACTGGCTCTCCATCGACTACAGTCATATACGTATTTCCATTCCGTTTCAACTTTGCATAAGAAATGCCTATGGGAAATCAACTTCAGGAAGAATCTGCTGCAATAGAACGAGTTATATTTTATCTCGAAAATATTATACGCTGCCAGACTTTTGTACTCATGCATGGGGAACAAAATCGAGCTTCCTCTATTGAGTTACGTGTAACTTATGGAAATAAGAGTTTATTTTTGTTCACTAAAGTTTCGAGTAAAACTTTTAGGACAGTTTTTGAGTCCAAACAACAAAAATATCAAAATTGTTAAAAACTGGTTCAATTAGTTAGCTTGGAATCAACGAAAAAGTCTCACTAATTATTATGATTCAAAGTTCGAAGAAACAATTAATTTTTTGTACAATTCCGTTAGATTTATTAAACGTCCTACGGAAACTTTGCGATACATTGAAAAAAGATTGCTCCCCACTTGTATTGTGTCTGCAGAAGCTTGTTTCAATGCAAGTCTACTTTTCCAATTTCTACAATTTTTTACAAATTTTAGTTTTAAATTTCAATTTTATGATAAATAGCATTGTTGTTTAAGACACGAAGCCGCACAACTTTACTTTATTTAGAATATTCACTCACAAAATTTATCGTGAAAAATCTGTATTAAAATACAGCTCAATAAAAGTAAAGAAGAAAAATATATTTTTACTTCTATGGTTTTTTTATTCTTAGCTGATCAGAAAACATATTGATGCAATAGTTATAAAATTAATCACATGTCTGCCGAGTTATAAATTATTTCCTAACTAAACGTTTTCCTTGTGATGACCCTTTTTTTTCCTTAGTGTACGAGGGTTTTCTTTAAAATTGAGATCTGTTGGCATGGGAGAGCAGAAATTATTTCCGTATAGAAGACTTAAAACACCGTAAATAAGACTTAAAAAAGCGATTCTTATCCGGCCTGAAAAGATTTTGTGAGTTGTTGCTGGTGAATAGGCTCGCGATTACAGAAATGTATTTGTTTCTATTGAAAACAAGAAAAAGGAAAATGTTGTTGTATTGGATTTTTAAAACTAAGATTCGGTGAATGATCTTAAAGAGAAAGCCAACAAAAAAGTAATTATTGCGTCTCGTTTTACTTTACTTTTTTTTACTGTGTGAAAGCACAATTACTGTCAGAGTTAGAAAATTAATATCTTATAATGCAATATTTGACTCTGACTCTTTGAGTCACTACAGAAAAGAAATGTACTCTTGTGTCTCAGAATCTTCAACTCTCAAGACTTTTTTTCTGGTTGATCATTCGGCTATGTAATACTGGCAGACAAGTTCATTAATTTTTTCCTATGTTTATTACATTATGACGGCAGATACGGCTAGCGTAACATTTCTTGCTCGTGATTTATTTAATGTTTTCGTTGTGTCGTTGATTTTGATGGAATGTTATCTCTTCTTGACATGGGACCTTGGAAAAACATGTAAAGAAAAACTGAAATGTGCTTAAGTTCCTATTCATTTTTGATCGATATTTTAAAGCAGACAAGATTAGTTCAAACATTTATCTTGTTGACGCAAAAGATGCTGTAGCTAAAGAAGCAAAAGAATAAATTTTTAGGCATCAAGCAGGGGAATATCCGACTCACGGTGCTTCGACGGACTCGTTCACTTTAATTTAAATAGCGATTAAATTATTAAATAAATATTTGAAAAACAGTGGAAATCGAGGCTGGATGAGGCTGCACTCTTTATCTTGACAATTTATTTAATTCAGTTTGGGTTCGGACTCAGTTGCTGAATTTTTCGTGGATAACCTGCTAACATTTTATTTGTAAAAAATGCGGGGCCCATCAAAAGTAACGGTCTTATTTACATTGCCCTGCACTGAGAATTGAACAGTGCCTAATTGGTCTGCTGTGTGGGAGGTTGTATTGTTTTCGCTGCCGAGTAATTGGGTATTTTTAAAAGTATCGGGTTTGTTTCTATAATGAATCGTTACATGTGTAAGAATTATCTTGAGGCGACGATTTTTAATATTTAGCTTGCCACGTACCACATTATTTTCACGGAATAACAACAGGTGTTTTACATTTACAAGTGTTAAGTGATTTTTACAACGACGTCATACAGCGGGTATGTGGTTGTGTACATTTGTATCCTCACTGACGATGTGCTGCCTATGGAGTGGTTATAACACGAGGCTGTGGAGCGTGCGCTGCTTCCATATTCTCGTTGGAAACTGCGGCAGGTGATGTTGCTGGTGTTTTCATAACTGGATTATTTAAATCAATGCGGACAGCATTGAGGACTAGTTTATTTGGTGTGAGGAAAGAAAAACCACTTTCCCATTGCACTTTTCGGTTTAGTATTTTTCAATCTTTTGGCGATGAGAATTTTTACCGGCTTTGCAACGAACACGTTCGGATTAGTTCTGACTTTCAGCTCAAAAACACTTTTTTCCTCTTCATTCAACCTCTTAAAGTAAGGCTGTGCACACTTTGTTCTGCAATAATTTTCCATTGGACGTCTCCACGATATTTTCACTGATATCACACTAGAATACTTTCTCAACAGCATGAACTCTCTTTGTGCGTGTGAGTGAGGATCATTACATTAAGAAGAAGGAGCAGACCACGATATACACAAAACAGTAAAGTTAATATATTGCGGTGCTTTGATCAATTGATCGTCGTTCGTTGTAAAATAATGTTCCTTCCATTTTCTAATTATTGAACTAACTAAATTATTGAATCAACTGTACTGAGATGCACTTTAAACTGCTTTACAATTGCCCCATAGCCTCTACCATTGACATGGGCTTGACTATTTGATCTTAGAAGATCTACACTGATGTTTCCAAGTGATGGTTCCTGGTTCACTGATGATTTTAACACCGCACACATGTCAAATGGCGATCAGATTGAATTAGGTGTTCCAAGGCTGTGAACCTACACTTGGATTGTTTGTTTTGATTTCTGAAATTCAACATATTCTCAAAGTTAATAAGAAATGTGATTGAAAAAGTGATTTGTATATTTTTTCCATGAGTATATTTATAATACATTTTAGCTTAACTGGTGTACATACTTGTTATAGTTAATTTCTAAATTTTCTGCTGCATTTTCAAGTATGCATTTTCAAGTATTTTTCATGAGAGCAACACCTTTTGAGCATAATTTGGCTACATAATTAGCGTCATAAGTCATTAAAACCTAAATAATTAGGTATTTTCAAAGAGTGTTGAATACTTTTTTATCCAATTGTATATTTGAGCTTTTAGTTATTATTTGACAATTTTTTCAACATTAAATTGGCCTTAAAGTGTAATTTGATTATTTTGGTTAAATTTCATTGTACATAATTGTGATGCCATCTAATTAAATTCTCAAAATTTTTTACTCTCATTAAAAAAATCTTTAGTAAAGATGTTGAACAACATTCTATTGTCTAAGACACGAGCAGCTTGACAATAGCTTGAGCTGCTGCTATACTTCAACAGCAACGGAGTTAAACAGAAGAGTAACTTAGCACAATCCAATTGGCGAGGTAATTAACTCTGTCCCTGAGAAGTTTGCTTAATTTCAATGCTTAAAAAAAGAGCTCCTCCACTCCTCAGGGAAGCCATGCAGTCTTGCAAGAACGATGAGTTTGGCAGACGACAACGTAATTGAAATGCGCCTTCAACTTCTTCAGATGGTTCACTCTTTTGACCTGCGTCTGAATTACTGGTTTGTTTTTCTTTGCCGTAAGCAATTTCTTGCTGGGCACTAAGAAACTTTCATGCAAAATCAAACGCGGCGCTCTACTGAGAAAACTAAACCGCCCAGCGAGTACTGTTATTGAAGTATTTTCTGCAGTTATGCATTGCTATTAAAAGCTTTGTTTTATTTACAGAAGTAAAATAAGTTCATTCATGTCACTAAACATATGAATTGCTTTACGATTGATTCACCCGCAAATTTTGACACCCTACGATCTTTGGCAATAGTTTCTGAAGTCACTTTAGCTGATTCAGCTACTGATTGATATGCAGATCTCTTTTTCCTGTAACATAAATGATATAAAATATGGATGGAAGGAAAACAAGGAGTACAAGTAAATATTGAACCCAAACTTTGAGTGTATACGCTTTTCTAGTTAGATAAAATCTTAGAAAGAATTTAAGGCCCAACTTTGAACTTTTTTCAAATGCCAGCCTTTCCCGAAAGTCACTCTTTCTACATAGATAAGCAATACCGTTAGGATTGGAGTTACCGTTCGAAGAGCTAATTCAAAATTATTTGTTGGATAATGCCGGCAAAAAGTTTGTTATCAGAACGATTCCTATTAAGAAATCACCCTAATTTCATTGAAAAGTTTCGCTAATCCAGGATGAGAAGATACGTAAGCAATTTTTATTACGGTCGTATCCTCAGGAGCAATGCTTGAACAGACCCATTCACTAATGGTAAATACCAGCGCCTGGCATTTATTGGGGCTGCCTCAGACAGCAATTATTTTAATTGTCAAACGCTGACAAAATATACTTCTTATTAGCTATTTAATGCTGTGGTAGCTTTTATTAACTGCAAGGAATAGTTCCTCACGAAATACTTCAAACAGTGAAACTGATATTACACGCTGGAAAAATAAATTTTAATAAGGTTTTTAAAGTAAAGCTTCCATTTAAGTATTTTATTGTACTGCTGTGTATTTTTATTTGAGCGTACATTGATGTAGCTGTACGCAGCAGTCAGTAGTACTTAACTGGCCAGTGTATCTATGAGTAAATACAACGATCATATAGTATTTGGAAACGTTTTTAAGCTTTAATCACTAGAGATGCTTATGTCAGTAGTACTTGACTCGCCAGTGTATCTATGAGTTAATACAACGATAATATAGTAATTGGAAACGTTTTCAAGCTTTAATCACTAGAGATACTTATCAAGTCTACGTTTCTAAAGAAAGTTGCGTTCCGTGTGAGACCTTAATTGCATGTCAGAATAAATATCAAATCTACCTACCTTTCCAAGTATTTTAAGTAGAAATCTATAATTCCAAGTTTAATTTTGTTTTCTACGATGATCACTAATTTTTTTAACGATTGAACTGAATAATATAACAATTATTTCGGCAGAGTCTCAATTTTTATTCTGACCATCGAATGCACATTCCATAAATTGCAATTTTTTCGACACATTGTCGTTCAATCGAAAAAAATAATGAGCGATTGCCAGTGCCAGATTTACGATTGTGTTAAGGCGCAGGACCCAGTGGAATAGACGGGTCATATTTCTTTGCGAAGTAATTATCCAAATCCTGCTTCCGTGCATTTATTACCCATCCATACAGCATAAATTTCTGCACTAATCAATAACTTTAACATAGTTCATACAATCAGACCGTTCAGATGTTTCGAATTTAAATCTGGGCTAAATTTAAAGACTCTAAAGCATCATTTTGTGATTTAAAATTGTTATTTATCTACAAAATTGACGAATAAATATTTGTTGATCATCCAATTGTATTGAGAAACATGTGTAACCTAGTGCACCTGACCAGTAGGTCTCCTAGAAAAATCCAGAATTTAGCAATGAACTTTCAAAAATCGTACTCAAGGGTTAAGCCTTGATAATTCAAAATTTGCGGAAAACTTGTTGAAAAAATGATGATTAATCAAGGTACATTTTATATCATAGCGACTCTTGAGCTCAGTAAGCGTGTTTGTTGGGCTGCCTGTGAAGATATGCCTGGCCTACCTCCATCAGGATTACAGTAAAGACCCTCAGACCTTAGCTAGTAAACTGCATCATTTGCCTTAAATCCAACACTACTGATTGTGTTCACCTGAAAAATAATTTACTACTCTCTTGGCATATATACATTTAAATGATGATGCTTTTTGAGCTACAAAAGGAAAGAACACAGTATTCCCTTGTATCGTAGAGAAAAGCAAAAGCCCTGGAACAAACGTTCAGTGTTTTGTTTTCTTCAGGCCACTTCTTGTAGTGCAACCCGTTCATGTGTTTCGACAACCATTCAATCTCAGTGACCTAAAACTACCAAATTGAGCAGCCTTTAATGATCGCCATATTACTTCTGGACCTTAGAAGGAGCAAACTTTTTAAGAGCGCTGTACAAACTTCAAAGTCAGGCGAAAATCTTAAGCGCAAGGCTATGGCCTCAGCGCGCAGGTTATCGAAAAGCTTCCCTCTCTCGAGTTTGCAGTCAAAGTTGGCATGATGGAGCTTAGAAAACTTCCCCGCTCTGATCATGCTCGCATTAGCGTCCTAAAGCTTTGCTAGAACGTGGGAATTCGTTCGGAAACGCGTTGGTGCCGGAATGGGCCAATAAAACTGGGCTCTCACTATGAAGGATTGCCGATGTGGTGCTCTGGTATAGGTTCAGAGGATTGCGTGCGAGATTTCAGGGTTGAAATGAATGTATATCTACTTCATAAAGTTGAACAAATGATTAAACACAGAAAAAACATTATTGAATGTCATATCAGTCTCATTTTCTTTTAGATACGAGTAATGAACAGTGTCTTTAGATCTGAGCAATTGCTCATATGGGCACTGTATGAAAGTTAAAACAACTAATGCTTGAATTACCTAACATTAATGAACATTACTGAACATCATACATTACCTTACATTAATAAACTTTGCTGCACATCTTACATTACTTTCCGCCTTAAAAAATTTCTGCAACTCAATAGTTATGTACAATATTTCATACAGAACAGTATTCTTGAATTCTACGCCTTGAAGACAACAAAGTGATGTTTTTAATGTTACTTAGTGCCTGCAGGTACTGGTACCATTTCTTTATCAAAGTCGATCATTGAAATATACTCATATAACAGAAGATAATTGAAACCTACCTATCAATCAAGATGAAGCAGTAGAAATTAATGAATGATTATTGGGAAGGTTCAGAGTTATGCATGTATAATTTATCATTCAATATAGAATAAACATTTTTATTTCTATGTCACTTCAGGTGTTGCCGAAACAAAACGCAAGCCTTACGAAGTCATTGGAAAATATTCAGTTATTACATTCAACGTAATAGATTCACATAATCTGGAAATGCTTCGGAAATTATTTTCTACAGGTAATAATATGAACGTACCAAAATAGCCTACAATGTTGGTGAAAAACTCTTTGGAGAAGACGAAGTAACGAATTATTTCATATATAATTATAATATAAAGAATTACCTTGTATATAATTTTTGATGTGGAAGAAAATGAGGGGTGCATTATCGTATTTTTAGTGGTGGTTCTGCATATTCACTGACAAACAACGTTCATATAAAATTCATTAGGTTTCAGAATCAAACTTAACAATTTTGTGTCTGAGCAAAACAACTCAACTGTACTGAAATATCGCACAGTTCTGCCTCATTACGGACCGGATAAGAAAAATATTACTTGGAAGGAACCTGTCACAATTTTTGCTAGTAGACTGTGCGTTTTCATGTAAAATTGAAATGATAACCTAGGAGTGCTACGTAATTTTTTCAAAATGATACCCGTGAATAATCAGGTGTTCATACCAACTGAACAATTCAATTTTTGAACATTTGTCATAACTGATAATAATTATCTTCTCCACATTAATTCCCGTTTATACTAGCGTTGTCATATGACAACGCAACTACATGAATAAATTGACCTTAATTATCATAATATTTTTATACAATAAATACCAAACGTATTTCAAACGTGTCCTGTGCTCCGACCATTGCAAGTTTATCTTCAAAGCTACCAGTTAGTGGTGCAGTCGCTGGAGTATAAGGCGTTTGTTTTAAAAGATTGGAAAAGGTTTTCTATGAACGTTTCAGTCAAATAAAATAAAAGAACACAGAGCAGTCATAGCCAACATATATAATTTATCACAGATTTTCGTAAATCCAAAATTGATTGCGGCATTATGACACGTGACAAAAGTTTTATTAGAAGATATATTTCGTCTAGACAGATGATTCTGACATCCACTCATACAAAATGACCAAGCATAGAAGAAAATTCACTCTTAAAACTAGCATATGATTTGTTTCAAGTTTCTGCAGTGACCTTAGATGCATCCACTAGCCAGGATCTCTTTGAGGACTTTTTCTTGGTAATTGGATAGCTTTGCCTGAGAGAGAGTTCGTGTAGTCTCGAAATCTGAGAAAGATTGAATTTGCAAGAATTTCTTCAAAAGAATTTGTATTCAGAACACGACCAATGCAGCTCAAGAATATGGAGAAATTCAAAAAGGAAAGTGAATCAAAAACATGGAATATTGAAACCACAATATTTCACAGTCTTCCCAGAATTCTTGACAAAGGCTTAACCAAATCGAACGATAGATAAGGACAATCAAAACATTTGTTTCTCTTTAATAAAAATGTCAGAGCCCAATCCATGAAAAAATGTACTCGAAACCTGACTTACAAACATCAAAACATATTTGAAGAAAAAATATACAAATGGAAAAATATAAGAGTTCTCAACTCTCTGTGAACGATTAGGCAGAAAGTGTTCCAATCTAGTGAAATTAGGAGAATGCTCCTAATTTTGCATTCATGTACAATGTGACACTAACCATTGCTTCTGAAATAAGGCCACGTTAGGAAAAGAAGGAAAAAGCTTATCTTAATGCCACAGGTAGGACGAAAAACATTGACTTTGTTTCATGCTATGTATATACATACATCACGTTTGTTGATGTTGTATTTTATTTTTAAGTTTATGCCTGCGCCATTTATTTGCAATCTTTAGGGTCTTATTTAATGAAAACAAGATTCATTGTTACCCTTATGTTCAAGTTTGATGGCGTGTTAATTTAATTTTGTGACAGGAAAGCCCAAATTTTATTAGACCCAAATAATGAAGATTACTGACCATAATTTATGAGTATCAAATACTGGGGGATAGCGATGTTGAACAATGCTTGTCACATATGAGGCAAAAGACAACTCTTGACACGAGTAATAGCTTGAAACAAATTGATTACTTCCTTTGTTTATGTTGGCATGTATCAGAACTATCATCCATTTTATATTAGGATGATATTCAAGGATGAGAGTCTGAGGAATATAATCTGAAGAGCATACACGAATTTTTCGATTTGCTTTAATCACTAAAACTATCATCCTACGATGTTATTCTAGGATGATTGTCTGGGATGAATGAATCATTGGTATGTTTTTGAATAGCTCAATCATTTTCCTGTTAGTTCAATTATGATTTTCATGTATGAGTAATGTCATTAATGAATCAAAATCACCGTTCGATCGCATGCATTATGCAGAATAAATTTTCTAGAATGTTGCACACATATAAGGTATTTTTAAATTCAAATTTGTCATTTTGTACAGTATTGAACAACATAAGCGTTGTTTAATAAAGAATAATTTGAAAAAATAACTTAACATAAAATAGCTTTTGTGCTTGTTACTGTAAACTATTAACCGTATAGTGAATATTCACTCAGAAAAATGAAGTTTCCGAGAAAAATATTGCCAAGCTGTGTTTTTAAATTCGTCCTTTTCGATTTTGAATAATACAAATTGGCACTAGTAACTTCTCGTGACTATTTCTACTCACCATTTGTGTTTTTCATTCGTTGATTTATTGTTTCCTCAAAAATGTGAATAAATGATTTGGGAACTCACTGAAGAGAGACAACAAAAAACGCTTCATGTACATACCATTTGAGAAAAATAAAAAAATCGATTACCTAAAGTGTTAATTACACAATACATGTTCATTTTGCTCTCTTAAATACTAATGGACGAAATTTTACGATATTTCAAGTAATCATCTATGTCTTCAATCATAACTTGACAGTCTCATTTTTATCTTGAGAAGCATGGCACATTTATTTTCAATTTTAAGAACTTTTATAATTTTCGAATGACTAATTAAAGATCTCATAACACTCTGGAGTTTGATCATGACTTACTCATTATAAGAGTGGGTAATTTTGAGTGACACATTGATGAGTGTTGTATTTGTGATCGCGTGCCATCGTTTTCACACGACCCATCTCTCTCATGAGCACAGTCTCCCCTATGGACAAATTCTTACTCATGAACTCAGTCTCCCTCATGAGCAACTTAGTCATGTCTCACCTTACCAGTCATGAACACTATTGTTCCCATCGTCCACGTTATATTTAACAGCATCGAGCATCTTTTTACTTTTGATCCCCATCTTACTGATAAGTGTCGCCTAAATCCCGAGCATTATCTTCAACATGAGCACCGTCCCTTTGATCACAAATTTAAACCTTAGAGTGATTGTGAGAGACTTCGAGGTATATATACGAAGCAGTGTTCGAAAAATATTGAAGTTAATATCTCTGAAAAATATAGCTTTTAATTCTGAGCTTTTGAAGGAAGCCCAACTGGTAAGTAGAGCACTGAGGAACCATGTTCTACATGATCACCGTGTAGCTCAAGACCACTGTCGCACTACTGTGTGTCTTCAAAGACTAGGAACTCCACCAGAGCAGCCAATACGCCAAATTCTGTGCTCAAAGCTTTCTCAGGCGTCCTCAAAACTAAAAAAGAATTGAAAGCGTTGAAGATCTTGGGCAGAAACGAACATCAGCTTTACTTTTTTACTAAAGTTTCAACGTTACTGGAGCAGTGCCGCTAGGGTGGACTTCAGTAAGTGCACCCGGTGGAATGAGACTATTTTCCCAAGCTTTGAAAGTCTCTGTATTGAAGGTTCAGATTCCACGGCAGCGAGGTTTTCGCAGTCAATGTTCGGTAGGGGTTCGGTATAATCCAATTGGTTTGGAAATGCACTGAAAATATCTTGGCTGACAAGATAAAAATCAACTTCTGGAAACACAGTTTCTATTAAAAAACGTGAACTACAGGTCTGACCTTTCAGAACAGTTGCGCATATGTCTGCGGAGCGACGTGGATTTTAAAAAGTTTTTTGCTCCAAATTTTTCGAAATTTATTTTCTTGACATCAAGAAAATTCGATTAAATGAAACAAAATAATTGGTAACGGCCTAATTAAAAGAATCAAAAGTAAAGCTATGATAATGTTGATATGCGTAAAAGAGCTTAAATTTTTATTTAGTTATTTAAGGTCGACCTAAGCAGGGGGAGATGTGAAGAGGTAAGAATTGGTAGAGATTTTTATCTTATTGTACATCAATAACACAGTCGATAATTAGCTTTATTAAAAAAATTCGAATTCCAAATAACTGTGTCAAAAAGGTTGGTAGGAAACTTTTCTAAACATAAACATGAAATCACGTCACAAGCAGGACTTTGCTTCGTTACATTGTTTGGAGCTTGAAATAATAAACGGGGTGTATAAATCGGCAGAAATTATTGAGAGTGGAACGAGTGAAATGTTGAGTGTATTCACTCATATGAATGAAGTGCTCATTCATATGACTGAATACTCACATGAATACTCAGTTCTCCCGTATTCACTCATATGAATGAATACTTCATACATATAAGTGAATACAGAATAAATAATTCTTGTAATGATTATAAATACTGTCATCTGAGTTACACGACGGGGAACAGAGAGCAAAAACTAGGTCGAGATTTTTAGGTAGGAATTTGAAGCCCAGTTTGATCAGTGCATGGTTTCATTTGATGAAAACATTAATTTTGATGCTCCACCCAACATAGTAATTTGATGTTCCCCCTTCCTACTTTGGTGAGTATGCAAAGGAAATCCGTATCAATTTACGAGAGTATGTTTTTCTTCTTCGTAATAGTGCCATATTTTGCAAAAATTGGTTTTTACAATTTAACCACAAGTTAAAACCTTAGAGTGATTGCGAGAGACTTAAAGATGTACGGAGCAGTGTAAAAAATATATAGAAGCAAATGTTCTCGAAATATACCCCTAACTTATGAGCTTTTGAATGAAGCCCAACCAATAGAGCTCTGAGGAAAACGACATCGACGCTGCGAGAATATTTGTGATAGGAGGCAGGTCATAGGAAGTAATTAAGTAAACTTAATTTGATCTACTTTTTCGATTTTTATCGTTTGCTCAACTATTATCTGCATTCAAGAGCATGAAGTGATCTAAAATTAGTTCAATACTAAGCGAGTTACTGGTGCTTGAGGGTCATGCCCACACAACATGATGGAAGGTACAGGGTGCGACAACATAACTACATTTTTTTGAAGCGCTTTGTTTTGAAAAACATGAAGTTATGTTGCTGCACCCTGTACATATATATATATAATATATATATTTGGATATATAATTGGATATATAATTGGATATATATAATTGGAAGCAATGTTGGTTGTAGCCAGAAATTACTCCAGTTCAGCTTTATCCGTTAAGTCAGGGTTAGGGAGTTTAATTTGTGTTCGGAATAAATGACTTTTAGAAGTGCAAAAGTATTGTGTGATCTTCACGGATTAGTTCATGTATTGCAATCACACAAACGGAGGTTTTAGGATGTGAACGAATGCATTCTTTTATTGCATAGATTTTTCACAAATAAAAGTCAGGTAAAAAAATTAATTGTAGTTTCTTAATCCAAATGGGCAAATTAAATAAAATAATATCGTCAACCCTGTACAACAATGGCGTCAGTCTGGTTCGATTTATATTGAACTTCATTTCAGAGAAGAATGATTCCGTTTTTAAATTTTTTGAACATATAAATTCTACAAATAAGAACATATCTCAATGTAAAATGAAATAAAAATTACTTTTTTTATATTTTTACGAAAGCTAAATTAACTTTCCAAAAAGTCAGTTGTTAAGTTGGGATTAATCGTTTTTATGTGAGTTAAATAATATTTTTAGGTTGTTTTGACGCTACAGTTAATCAAAGGATTGTCAATCTATGTGACCAGATTACGTCAAGGTTTTGTATACATCCATAAATTTCGATGATTACTGGGGTCGTATTTACCGGCAATACCTTCAATTTAACAACAAATTCCGACATGGTGATGTCTTTAATCTTTCGTGAGTTCATAAATTATGGTAAAATATACATACTGATATTTGACAGTGAAGACCAGTCCCTATTTCACAGCAATATAGAAGCATAAAACCAGACCATACAATAAAATTAATATTCAGTTGGACGTCACAAATTTCAGTAGTTGCTACCGTAATCATTTTGCAAGAGTAAGGTTACGGACTTGTCACCCTGATAGCGTAGTGGGTTCCAGATCTGAGAAAAAACTAAAAAATGTGAACTATTTATTGCGAGTGAATGGGTTATGTATTGAACAACATCATCAATTCAAATTGATTTTCTAACGGAAATATAAGTATAAATTATTTTCATTAAATCTAATTACGTGGAGCGAGTTCCAGCAAAAAATAGATTTAATGGAAATTGATTCCAGCATAACTTCTTTGATGAAACGAACTCCATAACGACTTATTCCTCAAGAATTAATTAAATGAACACTCCTACTTAATTTGTTTATAAATAAACTTTCTTATGATTACTAATTCATCAGAAGCTGTAATCATGAAATCCAACTCCATGGACATTGATTGTGCGTAAACTGTAACCATGGAAACTCTCACCATGGAAACAGATCCCAGAAAGCTTGGTGGAAATTACCTCAAGAGTCACGGTTGGAAACAGCATTCTACGCTGTCATGCTTCCACACTGCGTCTTGAGGATGAACTGTCAGTGAACTTTGCAGATTACTTAAACAGACCGTAATAAACTAAATTAAACTACTGCCTTGATTATTCATAAAATAGACAAAGCAGCGTCCCAGACTCGGCAAGGAGTCATTTGCTACTGTAGCTTGGGCGTTAATCTGGACCAGAGTACAGAGCACGTCGTAATTTTTTTCAAACTACTCCTGAGGTCCATTTCGTTCATTCTGTTTCATTAAATTTAATTAATCACAACGGGTGTATTGACGTTTCTTATGCCAAAATGGTTATTTTTATTCAAGTAGAATCACTTACAATTTGAGACATTAGTTCAATCTAACCATTCATTCTTATCGTTTAATCGTGTAAGTATTCAAAGTTTTCACAAATGTATACCTACAAAATATATGTTCTATAACTTTGACATACACATGTGCATTGGTGTATTTATATACACACACTAGTAAATAAACACCTACAGAAAAAGTCACGTATTTGATTGTTAATACATTTTATTGTTTCTCTCCTTTTCTAACAGAAATATTAAGTTCAGAGGAAAAATACATATCTAAATCATTTAGTGTTTCTTACGTAGTAACCAGAAAGCGATTGCACTCTGGAAACATCTCATAGCATGTATGACAGGCATTAAATTCTAAATGAAAGAGACGGGCGCTTTTAGAACTGTTTGGTCAAGAAAAATTGACTTTGATTGACGCAGTTTTACCTAGTTCTGTGAAGCTCCTAAAACAATTCTCTGATTATGCATAGTGAACTGAAAAAAATTGCACACTCACACCTGCACCGGCAACAAATAAGGAAACGGCTTCAGTGCGTCATAGCCATAGAACATCGAGATTGGGCTATGCAGATGTTATGTGATCCTATGAATAAACGTTTATTCTCTACCATAGTGTAGCGTATATTAAAGTGTGGAGAGCCTAATGAAGCAAGGAATCCATCATGCATCCTCCTCACTAGGCACGTATGTGGAGGTAGTGTCATTTTCTAGACCAGGGTATCCCAACCTGGGGTGCGAGACGATATTTCCGATTGTGCGAGAAAAGTACAGGTAATTGGATTAAATATATATTAAAGAACAAATAAACAATATTTTTTTCGATCAAATATTATTCGGAATTCGCAGAATTCATCCTTGAGCAAAATATAAAATTCAGGGGGTGTGAGGTTTGAATGAAATTTATTTAGAGGTGCAGGGCGAAATAAAGGTTGGAAACCCCCTATATAAACCGTCTTCCCAGGGCTGGACATGGAGCGGCAAATTTATGCAGCAACATGATGAAGTACCGCAACTACTTTCAGATTCTAGATAACAAAGTTCACTTTTTTGTAAATTTCTACTTTCCTGATGGTGATGGAATATTTCAGGATGACCACACTTGCATCCATCTGGCTAACATCGCTCAAAATTGATTAGCAGTGCATTACGAATCATTTCATCTTATTGAGTGGCCACTGCCGTCTCCTGATTTGAACCCTATTGAGAATTGATTGAAATGACGTGAGAGAGACCTGTATACCTCATCGTCTCTTCCATCATCATTGAAAGATTTGGGTTTGCAAATGCTGCAGTTAGGGCTAATATGAAAACTACAGGGGGGCAAAATATTGTAGAATTCACTTAAGTTTTAATGAAAGTAGTTATTCGCTTAAAAAAAGAGGTTCGACAGTCTAAAAATAAATCATCATACTGAAAGACTTTTTTAATCTTGAAGTGCATATATTCGATAAAAGTACGCTTCATTTCGTCGAATTGTACTAATTTGTTGAGATCCTGATCTTAACTTTCCACAGAACAGCTTCATAGCGTAGGGCATTCAGGATATACAACATATATACATGTGCGTGTATACATTTATTTAAATATGCTTAAATACATGTATGTGTATCCCTACTACATGTGCTATAATGAAAGGAAAAATTACTGTATCTGTGATGTAGAGGTGCGTCTTTGTGCCCATGTGTGACGGCTCATCCTCCAGAAGGGATGGGAGACTTGGACCTTTGAATAATTCGTCCCTGTTCTCATAAGAGAAACTCCAGGATTCGTTTCGGGAGATAACTACGCTTGCATTCATAAAGCCACCAAGGAATCCCTGCAACGAACTAACTTTATAAATAATGTTCCGTCGAAAACTTTTACTATACGTTTCTGGCCAAGTTTTGCAGTGTCTCTGCCGAAGTTCATGCCAAGTTTTTTCGTTTGGGTAGGTAATGTCCTTCATGTGTCGTCCTCAAACTTCTTCCCAAAACTCATACCAATGTAAATTCTTTCCGAGGTCTTGGTTGCTTGCATTTTTTGCCATTCCTTGCTGTGGGAGACACTGAGAATGACTGGGCTTCTTTTTTCTTCGTATAAACTGTCAAGGAAAATACATTCATTATCTATATAAATTATTTCCACAAAAAAAAAAATATTATTAGAAAAAGTTACGTTTATATTAATAATTTTCACACATTCAAATGAGGAGACACCATCGCTACTTTTCGATGCATCCTATCTTAATAATTTCTGAGATTAAAATGTAAATGTTAGAATACGGTAGTCTTAAACACATATGACATCCTCCTAATACTAATTGAACTAATGTTAATACTAGTATTAAATCAAACTGAATTTTTTTCCATGTTAATTCATTAACACTTGTAAGTTTTTCGATATTCTATAAACATTAGGAAGAAATTATAGAATTCCCAAGCTGCTCAGCATCATAATATCCAGTTCTGATATTGAAATGAAAATACTTGGAAGCTATACATCGACACCAGAATACTTTTTATTCCTTATTCCCAAGTGTGCGCTGACATCTATATCAGTAGTAATTTCTTTTTTGTCCCCACCAGGATGAGAAATTACACGCCTCACAATCGTACTTAGGGAGAAAAACAAGATTCAGGCTTTTCTTATAGGTCTGAGAACGCTTTAAGCTGTTGAAAAGTCTAGTATCACAAGCAGTATAACTGGTCTCTCATCTCCGACATCACGATCATACAAATTTAAGGTAAACATTAGATTCGTCAATAATAATTTCAATTTGACCAGTTATACTTATAAAAATCAGTTCTGATAATGAATTTGAACTAATTTGATCTGTTGTGCCGTTGGCCTAAGCTCCACGGTATACGAAAACTCAATTGGGATGCATGTACCCACGCAGGACATAAGAAATGACTAATGAGTACCTACTATTGTAGTGTTATTAGTTTTAACTAAATTATTAAACATGCAATACCTAAAAACTTCTGATAAAAACCTCAATCTTCGAGTTAATGCAGCACAAACTCAATCTATGTAGTTAATAAAGCGTATTGCAGAATATAGACGTTTTCTTCGGTGAGTTCTCTGACGTACTGAGGAAGTTTATCAGGTAAGTCAGAGAAGCGTTCTATGATATGCGTAAGTTTCTGGTACTAGCTCAACGATTCATTCTTGAAGGCCTAGTGAAAGAATTGAATGCACCCAATGCGTGTACTGTGATAATAAAATAAAATCCCAGAAGCGAGAGAGCTGAGAAACCTCGCCTGCTAAAAAATGATCAGTTCCCCATTTGCATCGCTTATTTTGCTTTCCTCATAAAATGGCTACCGAATCCTGTAGGAAAAATAAACCCATAAACAGCTCCAGTTATTTATTACTTTTTTGTAGCCTACCTTAGAAAATTGTTTACTCTGTTGATCTCTACGAAGGAATGCACAGCTGTTGTAAGTGAGCACTGGTACGATATATTTTAGCTTAAACTCACCTCAAGTTACAGCAACAACATCTTGTCTTTTACCATTCAACACATTATTTAGAACTGTGTTTTTTTGTGAATCATTAGCATACAATACCGAATTCATGCAGATGAGATAAACTTCTATGAATACTTTCGTTTTCTTATAAAAGGTTAAATTTTAAATAGAACCAAAGCAACACATAACGCTAGGCTAAAAAGTATAACGTCTTTTCAACACAGTATGATGTATTCAGTACAGATTACAGTAAAATTTAAGTCCAACATGCATTATTCACAAATTTAAAATTTCAACATTAACAGCAGTACAAAAACTTCCTCTTTTTTCAAAAAAATTGAATCATATCTTTAGAAGTTCAATAACGCTATTGTTCTTCTTTATAAGTTTTTGCTTATGGATCTCCCCTTAAATCTCACGCAAATATTAATTACTGAAATTGTGACAAACTTGCAAAAATTTTTTTTTGATGAATTATTCGATGTCTAATCCTTGGTCAAAGTGGTAACACTATGACGCTCAAAACATATCTCTCATGTTTGACCCTAACGCTTATTGATCAGAAACTTTGTTTAGTCTTGAAGATCTATTCGTCCAACATTTCCATTAACCTATGAAGTTTTTTATTCTCGGTGCTCTCTAGTGTAGTGCTACCAATGACTTGAATCTTTAGTTTTTAAATTTCATTTCTAAAGACCTAGAGATTAGTGGCAGAAATTTGAGGAAAATTTTTCATTGCAAAATGAACACTCTTATTATTCATTTTATGGTTTCTCACTTTGGGTTACATGTGAAGTTTCCTTCCAGCTCTTTAGTTAAAGATAATATGGAAGCATTTTTGTTGGTCATCACTGTTGCTAAGCTTCTCTTTTCGCAGCCCTGAATTTGGCAGCAATAAGCGAGGTTAGTTCAGTTGCAAATCGAAGGCACCTCATTCACCACCACTCACAACTTTGGTCGTGTGTCCGATACTTCAGCGTTGCTTCGTCTGTAATAACACTCTTAGACTGTCAGAATAGTTTCGCGACTTTAAATAAATAGCTTCATGAATAACCCTCTTCCCCGTACGGAAATTCGATATGTATTGGAAGGCTCTTGCATGACACGCAAGTATGACATATTCTATACATATTCTGATGCTACGTAACTTCAAGAGAAAATCTAAGCAGGAAGAACCTCTCAAATGTTTATTTTTTTAATTCAAACAAAGCTTAAAAATTATTTGTATATTTTTTATTCTGCTTTCACTTCTCAGTGAAATGTCTTGCAGTAATTCTTGAACTTGAGAAACAATTCATGTCAACTCCCCTTTTTCTGGTATAAGCTTAAGAGTCATATAGTGCGTTTCGTTTAAAAATTACTTAAAGTCAGTGGATAAGCTGTTTTCGAGCTCCCCGCAAAACTCAAAATGTTATTTGATCAAATAAATAAATTAATTTCATGAAAGGGTGAAATGAATTAACAAACAATCCCAGTCAGCAATGCTTTGATAAATACCTTAATTTTCCTATACAACCAACAAAAACTTACACAAACTACCAAAAATAAAACTCTCGATAGCACACTGCATAAAATATTAACTTTCAAGCAGTAGCTCTACAAGTTTGCCTCCATAAATCAACAATAGTCTTTTCTGTTGTTGCACTGTGTACAGTTCACAGATATCTAGGGACGACCGGATTGCAGGGTGGAAGAAAGCAAATGGAGCTTCTGTTCTCAGAACAAGCTTTCTCAAAATCAGTTTCTCTCCTGTTTTTTAATGTCCACTCGGCTTTATGAGGTCAATCTTTGTCGTATAACACGGTAATTTTTTTTAAAAAAGGGTTAGGGGCTCTATTAGAATGGCAGATTAGTTGAAATTCTCCAGAAAATTTCGACCTTTGGCTTTGCTTTAGTCCAGAAAGATTAGTTCACTGCTCACCGTTCCTCTTAGGTTCACACAACTAGTGGAGTTACTCTGCTTATAAGGTATCTTGAATAAAATACGATAATTTCCAACTGTTGCATATAGAAATATTATTTTCTTTTTGTTGTATTTGTATACATTTTTTTTTACTGAAAATGGGTTCTTGTAGTTGAAACGTTAATTACTAAATAATCTGTATACCCTATTATTTATTTGTATTCTAGAGCTAGAATGTTTTACCTCCAGCATTGTATCAACTGCAATGCTATTATTAGTTGAATGTGTTCTATTGCATTCGTGTTTGTACAGACTATTGAATCGCTGGATATTTATTTTTAGTAATTCTCAGTGTCAGTAATTTTAGTTTTTAAAACGAAGATTTTTTTCAAGCATCCATATTTTCTACATTTTAACGTAAAGGCTTTCCAAAATCTTAGCGCAGCCAGTGTTTTATAATACTCCTGCTTCTGACAATTTTTATTCCTATCATGTATGTGGCTCGTCCATACTTTTTTGATCCCGTAGTACGTTCAAAGTAAAATAACAAGTACATTTATTAAGAGAAAATCCTTTTACTACCAGTGCTTTGTAACGTCAGAGATTTTTTTAAAAGCCTATTGTTTCACGAGATCTGGAGATAGAATGTTTTTTAACATCCTTCTGTTGCCAGCGCTATAGTTAGAGTGTTTAAGTGGTCAGCCTGGGCGACTTCCATCTCTTCAGCTAGGATGTTAATTCGCCCTTGATTCGTATTTGCTTCGGTGAATTCCCGTGTTTGACCACGCTGCAAATATTTCCCGGGTGACCACGGCTTAAAAGCAGGACCCGAACAGCGTAAAACTTCATGTTGACAGTCTGGCCAGACCCTCCCATGATTCAATTGACAGATGCTGCGTGGCCGTTGTTTTAGCCTTATATTTTCAAGTCTTTTTGAAAGTCGTTGGTAAACGAATAAATGTGCGGCCATGAGATTATTAGGCAATTGGGTTGGTATGCCTGTAGAATTTTAGTTTGATTGAAACGTGAATAATCAAAATATTATGTTATATGTTTATATATCAGTTGTAATAACATACATCACTAGACTACTAATGAATTGCTAATATTACTCTAAATCTTTCAGTATTTTATTAAAGAGATAATGTAACCACTCTTCAGATAATGGTACTCGAACTTTACCTTATTGTTCATCGTTAATGGAAAAAATGAACGTGATAATTTCGGGGAATAAAAATTTTTCGAGCGAACTAAGGAGTACTCAAATGATAGTTACACTCGGAGAATTCAAAAACTTCAACAAAAAATTAAAAATATTCATCATCGTAGGAAAGTAAATGCATAATCAAAAAAATTATAATCGAACTGGAGGATAGTGAAATGTTGATTTCAAGAACCGAAGAGCTTGATGAAGTTTCATGTTTCCAGGGTTCAGCAGTCAACAGCGTAAGATAACATTTACAAGAATACTGGATGGATGAATATGACACTTCGGAGTATCAAGTGACAGAGAGGACTTCGTTATGGCTGTGATTGCACCAAATAATAAACAGGCCTGTGGGTAAAATGAACAAAAATTGAAAGCTTAGAAGAAGAAGTCGCTCCACTTTTGACCCCGACACACGAGCACATGGGTGATGAGAAGACCAGGAAAATAGTAATAATATAGCCCTTGGTGAAAACAGTGTTGGGATGCCTCATTTTATTTGGCTTCAAGCCTGAATGAGTTAATAAGAAGAGGATGTTCCGTAAAAAAAGGAATATGCATTAGATGTATCAAGTGTAAATTTGATCATGACATGCTGAGCGAGAAAAATGAAACTTATCAAAGGTGGGTATCATAAAAATACTGATTTTTGAGTTTTGTAGGAATGTTTCTGGGAACAAAAATAAAAATTGCATCTTTCTTCACAAAACGACGATCAACGAAAGAACGTGTATTAACACACATAGGACTTATACCAGGTGCTATTAATTTTCATTAATTGGTATTATAATGTTGAACTGAAAACATCAAAAGTCTGAATTGAAAAAATTTCTTGTTGATGAATTGAAAAAGTCTCACGTTGGTTGTGAAAATGTTTGTATTTCATAGTAACATTTTGAACTTCTTCCAAATGCAAATTTTCTGTTATTTAGGGAAAATTGTAACTCTTTTTTGGGGGTTATATTTGTTTTCAGTAGAATATGTAACATACAAAAGGAATAGTATAAGAGAATTAGACATTTAAAATATTCTTTCAGTTGAAGAAGATATTTTTTGACTTTTTTAATTTTTAAGAAATTGAGCTGAATTCGTAATTTTGGCTTCATATGTGCACATAATAACATTGTTTTACATCATAAATCAAGAGCACGGAATTTAATCAATTTCTGTAATTATGTGTAATTAGGACGTTGCGTTAACTTTGTTGGACAATTGTAACCCCTTGTCTGACAAAAACAATTAAACATGTTCGGTTTCAGTGATCGCTATCCAATTCATCACTGACGCAGCTCTTTGCCTTTGAGTGACCACCCGAATGTCAGTCTTACTTGTCACATACCCAAATCGATAATTTTGTTCCTTGAATTTTTGCAGGAGATCAAATTTATTTGTGTCACCGAACATGAGATTTGTTAGCATGCCCTCGCGGATACGACAAAAATTTTTTTAGGATTTGAAAGATGTTTGTCTGCAGCTTTTGCAGATAATAGTTGTTTCTCTCGTACAGAGAGGTCGTTAAGGATTTGTCGATAATGGTGGACATGGTTTGACAGACCTCTCTTTGCTGAATTTCCTCTTTGCTTTGCTTTCCTCTCTTTGCTGGATTTCTGAGGTATCTGTTTTTTTCAGAATTTTTCCTTGGTGGATTTTACCTGTGTTGAGGTTTCGACAGTTCAAGGGTGACGTTATCTTAGCCTATTTGTCACTTGACCAATCTTTTTGAACCGCTTCACCGTTCTCCAGACTAGCTTTTGTTAACTTTCTGGGTACTAATTATGTCAGTTGAAAATTTCTACGCTGCAATTTTTCCTCTAATAATCTTTGTTTGAATCTTTAGGCATTATGATAAATAATTAACCTGAATAACACATAATTTCTTTAATACTCAAAATTTTTAAATGAAATTATGTGTTGGTGTAATTAATTTATTTTGCATTTGAATCTAACAATAATTATTGAACACCCTGTGCATACCATTTTTCAAAATTTTCGGTAATTACAAATAATCTACAACATACTATCTCATCTGTGTGTGTTCGATGGTTCAATTTCAACTTAATATTGTAGATATTTATCATTTCGATGAAAGATTGAAGTGCAATCTATTTTTCATGGTTATGTCTCAGTAGTAATATCATAGAAGATCGTGCATAAAATTATTCAGACACAATTTCTAGTTGTCCTTGAACTTCTCTGATCATTGGCTGATATATCACTCATGGAATACGAATGTGTAGTGACTTTCTGCAGCGAGTGAAAGTCAGAGTCTGTGTTGCGAGCTGAACTGTGATAACAATGCATAGAGAACAAAACAAATAATATTGTGCGTGCCCAGAAATAGTTTTGATGGTGTGCAATACATTGATAATATAATGAAATGGATTCACGTATAAACTTAGTTAAGATAATAAATATTCAGTGGTGTCTTTTAAGCGCTCAGTTTGATAATTGAAGTTGATAATTTCAGTGGGAATAATGATTATAACAATTTAATTTAATATGTAATGTATCATAAATGAAATCTGGATATTGGGAACAATCATAATGTTAATAATAATAATAATAATAATAATAATAATAATAATAATATTAAAAACTGGGGATTGTAATAATCTCAACCATTATATTACTAAAAATAAAATTACGAGTTATTATAAAGTTCAGGTGTTCTGAAACATGAATGTTACGTTCAGGTATTTTAGACTAGCTAGTTTGCTTTCCTCCAGAGCTGCTTTCTTGTCTTCAAGAATAGCAGTGGAGCATTCACAACAGCTCAGAGCTCAAAGCTTAGGTTCTATGTAGAAGCGGAAGCTGGAGAACTTCAGTTAACATGTCTCCTTGGTTAAATTCATAGGCTTCAAGAAAGTGACTATGGAAGAGTGTATATCAGTCATGCTAAATTATTCCATTAATATATTAATGTATATCTTGAAACTTATTAATAGAATGATTGTAAAGAGTTGGGGTTAGGGTTTAGATTTACAGCATGTGAAATTGTTCACCTGTAAGTCTTACATTAATGAAATTGATATGTTAATGGGCGGAGGGGCTATGCTGAGAAAATTGGGTCTCATGTCAGCTTGTGAACTGATGACATCGCCATTGCTTGTTCCGCTTAGTTTTCCTTGAATACTCAAGCCTCTATGTATTGAAATTAACTATAGATGCCTCTATACGTGTAACTGCTTAAGTAACCTCCTACTGCATATAGCGACGATATTAAGTAATATTTCGTCATCGTTGGGGAGTGTACTTGTAACTTTGTATTATATTAGATATATTCAGTAGGATCTCAAAATTGTATTATTCACCAAAGCAAGTTCCATTGAAAGGGAGGATTGCCGCAGTCATGATAGTAATATTGAGGAACAAATCTTATTTTAATACTTATTATGAAACTGGTGATAGTTAACACATTGATCGGTTCGATCTGCCATCGACATGTGAGCTTCGTACAAACATAACAAGTGACTCACACCTGAAAAGAGTATTAGTTGCGTTGTATTCAAATTAGACGCCAAACTAGCAAACAATTCTTCGTAACTGTGGCGCATTAATTCAGCTGGCTCGCAGTAATCCCATATCCAAGATTACCTCTAACAAAGCAGTTTTAATTGGCCTATAAAGTTAGCGAAGCTTCAAACTGAGAGCCAATCAAGAATTCTAGGCTTGTTAAATTGAGTTGGAGAATAAGAACTATTGCACGCTCTAAGATTTGAGATAGATTAAAGTAGAGATGTTGCGTTTATTTTGAGGGTGGCTGCGTCTTACATCGTTTCTTACGGTCTGATACAATGAAACACGTTATTGGAATCATAAAAAGCGCATGGACAGGTGAAATGCGCATGAAATGAAATTTAATGGTTATCCTAACATTTGTTAACGCTATCAATTGAAGTATTTTAGTAGAATACAGTAGTCTGTTTTGTAGGATAATTGTCACTCTATGAAGTGGAAATTTTTTGAAGTGATAAGTTGGAACAACATTAATCTATTCAAAATCTACGCTAGCTTTAATAAACATATTGTAAAATCACTGTCATAATTTAGTTTTTTTTAATTTCTAATATTTAATCCTATCTACTAACATGTTTACAACACAATGTTTTACAATTTTTATTTTTCATTTTTATAAAACATAGATCTAACTTTTTTCAATGGTTTACGTTGCTAAGCAACAATTCAGATGTTGTAAAGCACCTGAAAAAATGTTGAAAAGAGATTGGGCCTGATGAGGGCACTTACTATCAAACCAATATGCAGAAATATATTACTTTTTAAGGATTTACGGAAGTTAGGGGAGAAAAGTATCATTATGGGCTTCATGATTTACCGAGTTTCAAAACATTAGCCTGGTAAGAGTAAGCCTGTTTTTACAGAAGCTTGGGAGTTTTCAATCATTTCATTCAGAGAACGTTTTAGGTTACAGGAACAATTATAAAACATAAGAGCATTTGTGGTTATAAAGTATGTAATTCAATGAATTTTTATTTCTTCAGTTAACCTGGGAAGGTCTAAAATAACTGTGCTAGTGTTAAAATGGATAAGGTAATGCATGTGGGTATACTGTATGATCTTGGAAACATGAAGGATCACTCTCTCGAATAGTCGCCACAGAGCATTCTTCAGATTTAAATCCGATAAGAAATTCTTACGAGCAAACTAGAGCAAAGGCAGCATGAGAATTTCAAAGCAGCCTACGCCATCGTTAAGAATGTTTTCCACAGTTTGCTTATTTTGTGGATTAAGATTTGCTCACAATACTTTAAAAACATTGTTAGCTGCTGCCCGTAAAATTTGATGAGGGCAACAACGCGAAAAAACCTTATATCTAGAAAGTTACATCGTCATTTGAATGTAAATCCATCGCAATAATTTCATTATATGTCGATAAATTTCTTGTATTTTTCTCTCCTGAAATACTGAAGAAAAAGGCACAGCTTTGTTAAGGCGTTGTCTTACTCTCTGCTTGATGTTTAAAGGAGTCCAGGGGCTGGAAAGACGTACTGTTCCTACCAGGGAAACATATTTTATGAGAGGCAGATCACAAACTTTTACTTGAATGAAAATGAATGCTCATGTTTAAGCCATCATTAAAATTGCTTGTATGGAGCATCCCCCATCCAACAACGAACTGTTAAGAAAATAATTACTACTATATTTTAACATATTAACGAAGGTTTAAAAAAATTAACTGTTTAGCAAAAAAATATTTTGATAACGATTTAATGAGTTTAAATGCTCACTAAAGGGTAAGCAACGTTTTTTGCTGCATGGCCAGTCAGAGTTTTTATGGCACGAAGGTGACAGATGCTCTGAGATCAAGTGCTTCTATTGTTATTTGACAACAACTAAATTCTGCAGACAACGATACAGAGACGATTATAGGTACTGTAGAATTCTCTTCTTCAAAAGTACCTTCATTATCATTTGAGAAAGCACTCGGCCAACAGTGTCAATTTTGAACTAAGCTAAGAAAAAATGTAACTAAACATTGTTCTGCGTCAAATTATTCCAAGTAACATTCACGTACAAATGACTAACTTTGTCCAACTCGTAGAAACACAAACACGGCAGGAGCTGTGTGGTCGTTGACTGTGGTCAACGCGCTGTGGTCATCTCTGCTATGGACTATTTTTATATGTTTGATTCGGTGATGCGAATCAGGTCCTTTGGTTTGCATGTTTTATTTAACAAAATTGTAATATTTTTTAAGTGCATCCATATTCTTACAGTCATTGAGCTTCGTGAACAATGTGTTCCAGCTAAATATTAAAGTTGTGTTTTCTTACAGTATAATCGATTCATATACTGCACCATTCTCAATTTTCAATACTTTTGAGACAACCATGATGAATACAAGTGCTTAAAATGACCATTTTAAAACACAAATTTTTACCTGCCTGAGAATTTTCTTTTGAACGGAAGCGAATCCGATGCATAAATCAAGTTGTGTTGTTGAAGAAGATTGTCCCTGTGAATTTCCTTGCAGAATTTCTTCACCGCGTTTGTGGGCGAGTGTTCTGTGAGTGGACGACGAGCTCAGGTTTGCCCTGAGCTCGTTGGGTGATCCTCTGTGAAAGCATCGGATTTCGAGTGGGATGAATGTTGTTCAGGGTGAATCTGACGATCTGTTTTGAATTACGCCAAGTTTATCGAGCCAGGTTCTGTGAGAGCGTGAAATTGATGGCAGTTTCATTCTGCAGTACATGTTTCCTTGCATCTAAGGTGCGACTCAAAGCAGTGTTCTGTATGTCGTACAAATTGAGTGATCAATTCCTTGCGACAGTAGATGGAAAAAATGAAAGACAGAGCGAGAAAAATAACTATATATTCATTGCGTGTCAACTCATTGCGCTAATCGTACGTAGGAAAAAATGACTAACAAATCTGCGAAATGAAGAATAAACTGCTGTTGACAGATCAAGTCGTATGTATCATTTTTACATTTAGATAAAAAATAACAATATATTTCACACATTCTAGGAACGATGGGAGAAGTAAAGTAGAGAAACCATACTTGTTTGCGTTTAAGATTATTAGGAATACCCAACAATTTCCTTAGCGGCAACTGGCTTTTAGTATGAACAAAAATCATTGAACAAATGAAATAAATAAATACCAAATGAGAAACAACAAAGTTTTTTAAAACAATCGAATGTTAGTATGGTAGAAATGAAAAAAACGCACACATTTTTTAATTAATTAGTAGATAACTTGATTCCATGCTTTGAAGATGAACCAGGATGCAGTAAACTTTTGCCTGGTACACGATGATGAACAGGAGGAGATCAACCGTCCTTCATTGTCAACTAGTAGCCCCACACGTGAAAATTCAGGTATTTTTTTACTGAAACTTTTCGTTTGATTTGCCCGTAGACGAGGGCTTTGCGAAGGAATTTCCACACTGAAGGATGTGCTTTTAGTATCCACAATACAATGCGTACAATACATGTATACCCAACTGAATTTTCTTCAATCTGAATCCTTATGAGTATCACAGAGGGACGGACAAAGCAAGCAAGTTACAAGCTGTGTATTATTATATAGTGCAATGAGTAACCCAAATATATCTTCGATGTGTTCATGCATTCGTTACACTAGTATCTAAAATGCAGTTCCCACCAGCAAGGTCCCTGTGGTCAAGTGTTAACCACGTCGGACAATAGACCCGATAATTTGGAGTTCAGTACCCGGAAGACCGATACCTTTTTCAATGCTTTTGCATAGGAAAATAATGAATCTATAATAAATTTCTGAGACGTAATTTATAGTGTAATAACACTACATGGTAAAGTTGAAACTCAATTTAAATTCCCCAAGTTCCAATTTTATTTTTTGCATAAATAACTATGTTCTATGTGTGAGTCTTCTGTAGGATTCACATAAATTTACAAATATGGACGATATATTTTTTAGCCTGCACTACTTATACATTGCATATTTCGTTGAATTTAATCATTTGTCCAATCTTTCATATCCAAAATATACTATGCTGACAAAGAAAGTATTAGTTTCTATAGGTCAAGGTATCGGTGATACTGGCAATCAGTATAGTAACCTAAATACCTTAATACAAATGGAAATTTTGGCTTGACCTGAGTCCATGTATGTTGGACACGCTAAACGTGTTCAACAATTGTTTATTTTCGTTTCATATCAATGCAATTAAATGCAGAAGTGAAATATAGAACTATTTCATTACAATGAAAAAAGTATATGCTGACATAATTACGTATAAACTATTCTCATATAAAAAGGACCCCCTGCAGCGCGCAGCTTGAAGCCGGTTTCTTTGCTCATGGTCCGTTGCGCTAACCGCTGCACCGCAGGACCGTGCTTGCTAAGTGTGTATATATTAGATACTGATGTTGCAGAAGTCCATAATATCCAGTATTCAATTTCAAACATTTTTACTGGAAAATGGTTTTTGAACACTTCGGTATCGCTAAAGCCTTGCGATAACTACGAATTAATCGTTAAACTTAAACGAAAACTAGTTTGTTATTGCACATTTATTATTTAACAATGGAGCTTCTAAACCCCTCTATATTTCAGAGTTCCAATGAATTATACTCACCCACGATTACATGTTTACAGACCAATTCTACCTGTAAAAGAATTAACCAAATAGTAAAACAATATTCCGAACAAAAAAGTCTACGGAATACACTACTAACATTCAAGTATCTCCGGAACTTGTTTGGGTCGTGGTATTATGCATTATTTAGTTGAAGGCACTGTTGCCTTTTTCTCGCTATAATTCTGCCATCCAGTACATCTACTTATATGATACACAGTGTATCTTCAACTCTTTCTCTCTCGCTATTTGTCTATCTGTGTGTGTCCGTCCCATTTCAACCACTTTCAAACGGAAGAAAAATTATTGAACTGAAATCACTATCTAAATATCATAACTATTCTGACAGTTGTTCCTAAGACCAATAATATGTATATTTATTATATTCTATCTCATATGGATTCATGTAATTTTTCTCGTAGAAACTTAATTTCAACACAATTAAACTGTGTAATTTCAACGCCCATGATATCGATAGATTAGAAACTCAATGGAATATCATTATTTATTCAAAAAATATTCATTTGAAACCATAATTCGTCATAATCTTTCATACATTCTTTTGTACAATGTATTCAAATTGGTCAAAGCTATACCGGAGAATTTTCACAGGTACTATGCAGTACCTGCAAAAATTAAAGTTTACGGGGTATCCCCTTACTGACCACTTCAGTTGGGTAGGTTTGAGTCATACCAATAATCATGCATATAATCCATAGATTGATGGTTTTTACTTCATATAACTTTTTAAAATGATTTAAGCATCTTGTCAATGTCAATATAGAAGTGATCAGTTTTAACTTTTAGATTTCTTGTTACTGGTTCAATTTTGTTTGTTGTTCTGCTGACTACAGAATTATTTTAAACCTTAGTACGAGACTTGTTCATATGCAATATATGAAATCTTTTTTGTATGTACATGTACATACATATCATACTTATTTCACTGAATGATGGATATCACAGAAGATGTACGTAACTTTCACCCTGGTACAAGATGATCAAGAGGAGTGGATCAACCGTCTTTTATTGTGAATGAATAACTCAAATATTTCTTCAATGTGTTCTTGCATTCTTTACACTAGTATCTAAAATGCAGCTCCCACCAGCAAGGTCCCTGTGGTCAAGTGGTAACCACGTCGGACAATAGACCCGAAAATTGGGAGTTCAGCTCCCGGGGGACCGATACCTGTTTTTCAACGTTATTGCACAGAAAAAAGAATCTGCTAAAATATTTGATATTCGACTGTATAATAATACACAGTTTATTACTTGCTTGCTTTCTTGCTTGTTTGCTTTCTTGTTGCTTAGTCCGTCTCTCTGAGACGCTCTCAAGGATTTTGAAAGGAGGAAATTTCGTAGAGTCTACATGTATTGTAAGCATTGTATTGTGGATACCTCTAACGTGGAAACTCCTTCCCAAAGCCTGCCTCCACAAACAAGTCAAACGAACAAAATCAGTAAAAACCTTGCGTGAATTTTCTCGTGTGGGTCTACTAGTATAATATATAGATGAATTTCAACTATAGTATAATTAAAATCAATTTCAAGTCAAGTTTAAATCAAATTTTTTGCATAATGAATTTTCATGCCGTAGATATGTCTTTTTTTCAAATGAATTTTATTGAATTGAACAATCAACTTTTAAACACGTACTTTTTTCAATAAAATTTTGTTAGATTTTTATTTTGTTACAAATTTTTCATTACATGATCTGCCGTCCATACATATGAAGTATACGTTTTCAAGCAAGTCTATGTATCCATGATACTGACATTCAGAGTAGCAACCTATATACCTTAATAGGTCAGGACATTTTTGCTTGCTATGAGTAAACTCGTATATATGTTTCATGGGTATAGCAAAGATGTACAAATACTTTTTACTTGCATTTAAAATCAATGAAATTTGAAGCAATCACAACATCTTTACATAATTCGATCTTATTATGTAGGGCATATATAAACCCAGCTGAAAACGAACCTTTCTCATAAAAAGTGGACCAGTTGTGAAGGATTCGAACGCTCAATTTCTTCCTCATAATCCGTCGCTCTAACCATTGCACCACGGTAACCATGAATATTACTTACTGATGTTACCAAAATTTGGAAAGTAAATATTCAATTCCGAATGCATCCCTAGAAAAATTGTTCTGGGACAGTACTGTATCACTAAGACAAGGAGATAGGAAAGAATGAATAGTAAAACATCAAAGGAAAATTTATTTGGTACTGTAAATTGATCACTTAACATAGTAGCTACTAGACCTCTATGTGTCTAGCAATGCAGTAAATGTTACACACCAACATTCAAATGTTTACAAACTATTTCAACATGCACAGAAGTCAACAATATACCTGAAGAATAACATACACAATACACAGTCTACGGAAAAAACTACCAGCATTCAAATATCTCTGACGTGCATGTCCTTTTCCAGTGTTATATATTAGTGAAAAAAATTTATGAGTTGCACGATTTCATTCTATTTTTCATGTACTCTGTGCAGTGATTTTATATACATCATTATTTTCTTTCAATCACTCCCGAGTTGCATACTATGTATATATTTCAGAAAAAATTGAATTTTTTTATGATTTTAAAAATTTTTGCTAGATATTTTATGAGAAATGTGAAATAAATAATACAAAACTCGGATTCAAAAGCAATATAAAACATCCCTTATGTGCCTACATGTACATGTTATATATATTTTACACGTATGATGGATATCCTGCTCAATATACTGAACTCTTGCGTGGTACACGATGATGAAGAGGAGTGGATCAACCGTCCTTCATTGTGAATGAATAACCCAAATATTTCTTCAATATGTTCATGCATCCGTTACACTAGTATCTAAAATGCAGCTCCCACCAGCAAGGTCCCTGTGGTCAAGTGGTAACCACGTCGGACAATATACCCGAAAATTCGGAGTTCAGTTCCCGGGGGACCGATACCTGTTTTTCAATGTCATTTGACAAAAAAATCTGTTCTAAAATGATTGAAATTCAATCTATAAAAAATTTCAGCCACGGTACAAGTAAACTCATTTTGAATTTCTCAAGTTTTAATTATATTTTCTTGCAAAAAAAAACTTCCCGCACATGTATGAATCTTTTAAAGTATTTGGATAAATTTACATAAATGGATGATAAATTTTTCAATCCTCACTACTAATCTATTTCACATTTCGTTAGGTTTTTATTTCATTACGAATTTTTCCTGTCGTATATATCTCACGATTAAATGATGTATAGGTTTCTAGTACAAGCTCATGTATCAATGATACTGGCAATCAGTATAGTAAGCCATGTACCTTCATACAGAGGGAAATTTTCACTTGACCTGAGTGCATGTATTTAATATCATTCAATATGACAACCTAATTTGGAGCGTCAACGATGTCAACCAACCAAGTTTTGTAGGTTGTACATTCTAAACGCGTTGAATATTTGTTTTCATATCAAACCAATGAAATTAAAAGCAGTGACAACATACACACAATTATATCGATCACAAGATGCAGGGTACCCAATTCTTATAAAAATTGGACCCCAGCAGGGTGAGGTTTGAAACTAATTTTTTTTTCACATAATCCGGTGCGCTAACCACCGCAACGCAAGACCTATCTTGCTATGAATGAATATTAGATACTGGTGTTAAGAAGTGCACAAAGTCAGGTATTCAATTCGAAACATATCTCCAGAAAAAGAAGTGTGAAATAGGTCTGTATCTCTAGGACAAAGAGATAGCAACGAATTAAAGCTAAACATAAAAGAAAATTTCTTTGTTATTGTGAATTATTTATTTACCATGGTGAACACTATTCCACTCTATGTTTCTAACAGTGCAATGAATGTTACACGCCAAGATGCACACGTTTACATACTAATTCAATCATCCAAAAAAACCAACCGTATGAACATTGTTACATCCCACATGGACAAAAGTCTACGGAAAACACTACCAGCATTCAAGTATCTCCAGAATTTTTTCCAGCCATGGAATTATAAATTCTTTTGTTGAAGATGCTGTTGCCGTTTTTTCACTATAATAGTGTCATCCAATGCATCTACGAATATAATACAAAATGTATATTCATATCTTTTTTTATCTGTGTCTGTCCGTCCCATTTCCTCCACTCTACTACTGAAGAAAAATTATTGGAATGAAATCCAAATCTGTAGTGAATAACTAATCTTACTGTGATTCCTAGAACTTTATTAGTATATTTACTGTATTAATTTATATTTGAAAGAGACTCGTGCATTTTGGTGTGTGGAATCTTAAATTTAACTCCATTAAACCATGGAGTTTCCACGTCCATGTTATCAACAGATAAGAAACAGAATGAAAACTCTGTTTACTAACGGAAAAAATGTTTATTCAAAACTCTTATTCATCATAATCCTTAATAGATGCTTTTATACAATGATTTAAAATTTGTCAAATATAATTCGTGGAATTTCCACAGGTACTATCTGGTATCTGCAGAAAGGAAAGGGTACTGGTTACTTCTCCTTACCAAGCCCTTTAGTTGGGTAGATTATAGGGATGTTTGAAATATCATACATATAATCTACAGATTAGTTGTTTCTAGTTCATATTTCTGTCAAGAATGATATAAGCACCTTGTCAATGCATATATAAAAGTTTGTTAATTTTTTATATTACATGTTATGAGTTCAGGTTTGTAAGTCATATTATTACAGATCAGAGAATTATTGACTCCTATAATTATGCAATATAGATGACCCCTTTTTGTATGCCTGTTTACGTATTATATTTATTTCATAATAATGATGAACATCATGCAAAACATATTAAACTTTTATCAAGTACACATTGATGAAGAGGGGTGAATCAACCGTGCTTCATTGTGAATGAATAACTCAAATATTTCTTCAATGTGTTCATGCATTCGTTACACTAGTATCTAAAATGCAGCTCCCACCAGCAAGGTCCCTGTGGTCAAGTGGTAACCACGTCGGACAATAGACCCGAAAGTTCGGAGTTCAGTTCCCGGGGGACCGATACCTGTTTTTCAATGTTATTGTATCGGAAATATTGAATCTGTGGTACATAAATAACATAACCATGATTCGTGATACTTGATATCAGTGTAATTTCAAAACATTTTAAAACTGAAATTGAATCTTAGTTTCATAAGTTTCCATCCTTATTTGAAAAAAAACCTAAATTTTGATTGAACTCGAAAAGGTTATCCGAAATGTTGGATATTTTTTTAACCAAACTACTTATTTATCATAATACAAATTTCGTTGGTTTCATTATTTTGACATGAGTTTTTACTGTCTTTATATACCCTGCAGATAAATGAAGTACAGGTTTCTATGAGAAGTGTATGTATCAATGATACTGGCAATCAGTATAGGAACTTATATTCCTTAATAGAATAGAATAAAATGAGGCTAGTAGGAACGAACCCTCTGTCCCATTCTTGGGTCGGATAATTACTTCGATAATTATTCGGTTGTTTTACCCAAGTCCCATTTCGTATTTCTAGCCGCGTCAACCATGTCGGCAGCGGGATTCGAACCCGGGTCTTTCCGCTCGCAAGCAGACTCGCTCACCAGTCGACCAAGCTGGTGATAGTAGAGACGGAAATTTTCGCTTGTTACGTGTATGTATGTTGTACATGATAAAAGTGTACAACTTTCTACTCTCATTTTAAATCAATGAAACTTGAAGTGGAGGCGACCCACAAACTATTATTTTGATCATTTTAAGTAGTGTATATGTGAACCCAACTGAATACACTCTCCTCTCATAAAAAAAGGACCCGCTGCGGAGCCAGATTTGAACCAGGTTTTTCTCTACATGATCCAACGCGCTAACCACAACATGCCAATGTTGTGGTTCTTGTTTTGTAGAGGCTAATGGAATCTATGCCAATTAGTGAATATTACATACTTATATTACCCAAGTGTATAAAATCGAGTATTTAATTCAAAATACTGATTACTGTCTGATTTAAACAGAAATGAAAGGTTACAGTATAGTTCTCTCTGATGACAACGTCAGTAAAGTACGTTTGAGAGTTATGTCAATAATCGTACATATAATCCACAGATTAGTTGTTTTTAATTCTTATTTTGTTGTAAAAGGATTAAAGCATCTTGCAAAAAAAATATACAAGAGGTGACAGTTTTTGACTTGAAGATTTCTTGTTGTGAGTTCAGCTTTGTAAGTTATACTTTTGACCAGAGAATTATTTTGATCCTTAGTAAAAGACTTATTCATATGCAATGTATGAAGTCTCATTTGTAGGTACACATGCATGTTATATTTGTTTTACATGCATGATGGAGATCACGCATGATATGCTAAACTCTTCCCTGGTACACGATGGTGAAGAGGAGTGGATCAACCGTCTTTCATTGTGAATGAATAACTCAAATATTTCTTCAATGTGTTCATGCATTCGTTACACTAGTATCTAAAATGCAGCTCCCACCAGCAAGCTCCCTGTGGTCAAGTGGTAACCACGTCGGACAATAGACCCGAAAGTTCGGAGTTCAGTACCCGGGGGACCGATACCTGTTTTTCAATGTTATTGTGTAGAAAAAAGAATTTGCTTGTTTGTTACTTGCTTGCATTCTTGCTTGTTTGCTTTGTTGTTGCTTAGTCCGTCTCTCTGTGACGCTCTCGAGGATTTTGAAAGGAGGAAATTCCGTAGAATCTACATGTATTGTAAGCATTGTATTGTGGATACCTCTAATGTGGAAACTCCTTCCCAAAGCCTGCCTCCACAAACAAATAAAACGAACAAATTCCTTACAAAATCTTCTGTGAATTTTCTCCTGTGTGTCTACTAGTATATTATATAGATGAACTTAAACCATAGTACATTTAAAATCAATTTCAAGTCAAGTTTCAATCATATTTTCTTGCATAATGAATTTTCCTGCCTTAGGTATATGTAAGTCTAATTTCTTTTTCAAATCAATTTTATCGAAATTAACAATAAATTATTCAACACCTACTTCTTTTTCATTACACATTGTGTTATCTTTTTATTTTGTTACAAATTTTTCATACCCTGATCTACCGTGCATATATATGAAGTATACGTTTTCAAGCAAGTCTATGTATCAATGATACTGACATTCAGATTAGCAACCTATATACCTTAATAGGTCAGGACATTTTTGCTTGTTACGAATATACTCGTATATATGTTGCACATGTATAGCAAAGGTGCACAAGTACTTTTTACTCCTATTTCAAATAAATGATATTTGAAGCAGTGTCAACATACATACAATTATTTCGATCATATTATTTAAGGAATATATAAACTCAACTGAATATGAACAATTCTCATAAAAAGCGGACCACCTGTAAAGGGTTTGAACGCTTGATTTTTTTCTCATAGTCTGGTGCTCTAACCACTGCACCATGGAAACTTTCAAATTAATGCTGAATATGAGATACTGATGTTACCAAAATGTACAAAGTAAATATTCAAGTCTGGATGTACAGTGTGTCCATAAAGTCTCTTTACCATTTCAAAAATTGATTACAAATGCAAATTATAAGATATTTGATTCACATATATATATTGTATATAGTGTTCAATTAAGTTTATAATCACTATTTGCTTCTGTGTGTTTCAGTGATCCTGCTTGAGAAAGAGGTGTTGTTGATACTTTATGAGAGACTTCAAGTATAAGATACTTTATGGACACCGTGCATCTTCAGAAAACTTACTGTGTAACAGTACTGTATCAGTGAGACTATCACTAATGTTTATCCCTTAATATTGTAACTAAAGACCACTCTGTGATTCTAGCAGTTTAGTGAATGTTACACACCAACATTCAACTGTTTGCAGGCTAATTCAACCTACACAATAATCAACCATATACCTAAACAATAACATACACAATACATAGTCTACGGAAAAAACTACCAGCATTCAAATATCTCTGATATGCATGACCTTGTCCGGTGAAAAAAGTATATATATATATACATATATCTGTATATATATGTATATATATATAAGCGCGGTATATATGTATTTATATATACATATATACATATATTTATAAAATTGAAATTTTTATATGTAAGTTTTTTGCTAGATATATTATGAGAAATGTGAAATGTATACTCTAAACTCACATTCAAAAGCAATATACAACATCCCTTATGTACCTATATGTACATGTTATATTCATTTTACACGTACGTTGGATATCAGGCAGAATATACTAAACTCTTTCCCGGTACACGATAATGAAGACGAGTGCATCAACTGTCCTTCATTGTGAATGAATAATTCAAATATTTCTTCAATGTGTTCATGCATCCGTTACACTAGTATCTAAAATGCAGCTCCCACCAGCAAGGTCCCTGTGGTCAAGTGGTAACCACGTCGGACAATAGACCCGAAAGTTCGGAGTTCAGTTCCCAGGGGACCGATACCTGTTTTTCAATGTTATTGTATCGGAAATATTGATTCTATAATAATATTTCTGAGACGAAATTTATCGGGTAACTATATTGTATGGCAAATTTGAACTTAATTTAAATTCCACAAGTTTTAATTACTTTTTTTGCAAAAATAAGTGATTACGCCGTATGTGTGAGTCTTACATAAGATATAAATAAATTTACAGACATGGACGATATATTTTTTATCGTGCACTACTCATCCGTCTCGTATTTCATTTAATTCAATCATATGTGCAATTTCCATATCAATACACACTATGGAGACAAAAGAAGAATAAGTTTCAATGACAAGTCTATGTATCAATGATACTTGAAGCGGTATAGTAACCTGCATATTTTAATACAAAGGAATTTTTTACTTGACCTGAGCGCATATGTGTTGTACATACTTAATGTGTTCAACATATGTTTATTTCGTTTCATGTCCATGAAATTGAATACAGAAGTGTAATACAGAACTATTTCATTACAATGAGTGAAGCATATACTGACATAGTTGCATACAAACTATTCACATAAAAAAGGACCCGCTGCAGAGCGCGACTTGAACCCTGGTTCTTGGTTCATTGTGTGATGCGTTAACCACTGCACCGCAGGACCCTGCTTGCTAATTGTGAATATTATATACTGATGTTACCGAAGAGAAAAAATACAGTACATAATTCCAAAAGTATTTCCTGGAAATTTGTTGTTGAACAGTGCTGTATCACTGAAGCAATGAGGCACCAACGAATTAATGGTATAAACTCAGAGGAAAATTTGTTTGCTCAGGTAAATTGATTATTTAACATTGTAACTACTAAATCATTCTATGTTTTTAGCAGTGTAATAATATTACACACAAGAATTCACGTGTTTACAAACTTATTCAATCGGTGAAAAAATTAACCATCTACCTCAGCAGAATTTCCTTCAAAAAAGTCTACGGAAAAGAAAACCAGTATTTAAGTATTTCCAGAAGTTGCTTCAGGCAACGGCTTTAAAAATTATTTTGTTGAAGATTCTGTTTTTGTTTTTTCACTATAATCCTATCATCCAGTACATTTAGTTACATAAAACACACTGTATCTTAATCTCTTTCTCTCTCACTATTTTTCTATCTGTGTTTGTCTGTCACTTTTTAATCTGGTACTGAAGAAAATTTATTGAACTTAAACCACAATGTGAATCAAGTAACTTCTCTGACTTTTGTTCGTAGTACTCTAATAATATGTGTGTTTTATTATTCAATACTTATCAGGGATACGTAATTTTTTTCATTGACTCTCAATTTTAACACAATTAAACTTTGGAGTTTCTACGACTCTGTTATCGATAAATAAAAAACAACTTGAAATAAATTGATGTATTCATGAAAATAATTCATGATGAACAATAGTTCATCGTGATTGTTAATACATTTTTATACAATGATTTCAAATCATTCAAATCTACGCCGTGGAATTTTCACAGGTACTATGTAGCATCTATATAAAATAAAGTTTACTGGGTATCCCCTTACTCACCACTTCAATTGGGTAGGTTTGAGTCATACAAATAATCATACATACAATCACTAGATTGATGGTTTTTAGTTCATATATATTTCTAAATGAATTATGCACCGTGTCAATGCCAATATAAAATGTGTTATTTTTTGATTTAGCGATTACCTGTTGTGACTTTATGTTTGTAATTGATACTGCTGACCAGAAAACTATGTTGAGCCATAGTACAATACACTTATTCATATATTATATATAAGACCCCTTATGTGTGTACATGTACATGTTATATGTGTACATGTACATGTACATGTTATATGTGTGTACATGTACATGTACATGTTATATGTGTGTACATGTTTCGTTAAGTATATATATATACATCACATGAATGATGGATATCATGCAGGATGTACTAAATTCTTTGCTGGTGCACAATGATGAACAACATCAGATCAATTGTAGTATTGTGAACCCACATTTTTCGTTCGATTTACCAGTGGACGCCATCTTTGTGAAATAAATTTTGCATAGAAAGATGTACCTTTGGTATCCACAATGCAATACCTATAATACATGCATACCCCTTCCCTTGAGAAATCAATACCTGGCGTAGGATAAATGCTTTATACCAACATGCAAATTTCGACTTTCAAGCATATATTATCGAGACCATGTTTACCATCGTAACTCATAGGCGAAATTCGATGGTATTTCATCTTGTTATTCCGTTGACGAATTGTCCCCTATTTAAATCCTTAAGAGCGTAGTAGAGAAACGGACCAAGCAGCCAATCAAGAAACAAACTGTGTATTATTATATTATGAAATGAATAACCCAAATATTTCTTCAATGTGTTCATGCATTCGTTACACTAGTATCTAAAATGCAGCTCCCACAAGCAAGGTCCCTGTGGTCAAGTGGTAACCACGTCGGACAATAGACCCGAAAATACTGAGTTCAGTACTCGGGGGACAGATACCTGTTTTTCAATGTTATTGTATAGAAACCGTAATTCCATTCTGAAACTCATGATATTTCATATAAAGTGCAAATGAAAAACAATGTAAACTTAAAATTGAATTTAAATTTTACAGATTTTAATCACGGTTTTTGGATCAATAAACTGTTCATGCCGTAGGTATGTGTTTTATAAGATTTGGATAAATTTACTGAAATGGACGATATTTTTTTCAACTCATACTGTTTATTCACTGAACATTTCGTTAAGTTTTTTATTTTTTCCTATATTTTTCATATTCTTATATGCCTTACACAGAAAGGAAATGAAGAGTTTACATGACAAGTTTATGTATTAATGATACTGGTAATCAGTATGGTAAGCTATATGCCATCATAGAAAAAGAAATTTTCGCTCTTTACGAGTGTATGTATGTTTTGTTCATCTTACAAGTATTCAACAATTTTTTTTCATTTCTCTTCAATGGAATTGAAAGAAGTGGTGACTTACACACAACTAATTCGATCACAGAGTATATGTGGATGCAACTGCATACAAACTATTCTCATAAAAGGACCTGCTGCAGAGCGCGGCTTGAACCCGGTTTCTTGTTTTATGGTCCGATGCGCAAACCACTGCACCGCAGGACCCTGCTTGGTAATTGTGAATATTAGATACTGATGTTATCGAACTGCACAATGATCAGTAGTTACTTACCAAAACATGTTTCTTAAACGATTATTTACCAGTATTACTTACTATGACACACTTGGAAAGATATTTTGTGTTTCTATCCTTCTTCGTGGAAGGTGTTTATCCCTAATTATTAATACAAGCTAAAAGTCTGAACAACTATACATGCAGCTCTAGTTAAGTAATTTAAAAGTATTTGACTCCAATAGTTACTCATGTTAGATATAAATTTAATTCAAAAACGATATTAACTAACGATAAAGGTCTTAGTTCAATGAAGAGTGAACGTATTTAGGATGTCGGCTGCTTACTTCATACCCATTGTAATCCTTAAGGTCATTTTTGCATTCTTGCCTCTGAATTAATCCCCAGCCTAATCCTGTGGTAAATTTGAACGTCATAATAATTACCAAGTTGGCCTCATCTGCCTGCCAGTGCTTCATCAGAGGCCATCACGGCTCAGTTCATGGGCTTAACGCCTCACATTTCTGGCAGACTTTTCTTTGCTCAGCTTTATGACGGAATTTTAGTGCTTTTGTTCTCTTATGATACAGCGGGCCTTGGAAATGCATACGACAGAAATGTAAGCCAACTGAACGGCACAGAAATAAAGAATTGCCTGCTGCCTAACACAAAGTTAAAACTGTTCAGGAGTTTAATTCATAGGAGACTAAATGAGATCACCTTTCTTTCATCCCTTTTTCTTCTCTCTGCCTTTAAATGGTTAACTTAGTCATTAACGCTGAACACTTTTTTCCTCGGATTAAATTTTAAAGAGCTTTGAATAGCAATCAAAGTAACACTTTACTGGTTGCCTTCATTTTGTCAGTGCGTGTAGGGAATGTTACAGCGGGGTAAAATGTTCAAGTACATAAAGTACAATATTTTTCCCTCATGGTTCTGAAGAGTTCACATGTAACAATATATTGATCTCAAAAGTGTTATCAAGCGCTATAATTTGTATCTTCATCTTGCAATAACAGACTACCAATGGAAACAAGTTTCACCGGGAATTTGATCACTTATAAATGTTTAAGAATATTTTTTTACCTATCTGTTATTATAGTTAGGAGCAAGTGTAAGTCATACATGATGTGCTTTTAAACCAATTTCTCCAATGGATTTAATTTATCTAAACAATTAAAAACGACATAAGAAAGGTCATGTAATGATACTTGAAGGCTTGACAAGGTTGTTTATAAGTCAGTTAAACAGGGTGCAGCAACATTACTTCCTTTTTTCATCACTTTTTTTTGAAGGGAGAAAACAAAGACATGTGGCTGCGTCCTGTTATTACCATTTATAAAAAATAACAAATAGTGTTCAATACCTGGCCATGTTTGTGGTGGAAGAATGCAACAACTCTGCTCGAGTAACAAAGACTTCTGAGCTTGAAGGCTTGTGTCATGAATTCTGCCCTTGTCTATATGCAACCACAATTAGCGTAAATCCTGATACACTATGAATATATTTGAACATATCAAGATGTTTCCCTCGTAATGTCATGCATTTTATGACCTGATCTTCTCGATATTATTTTTGTTTGCAGTTGTAACAATATTTTATTATTGCGATAAAGTTCATGTTTTTCTACCCAGGTGTGTTCCAGCCCAGTTGTGTTTCAGCCCAGTTGTTTTCCATCCCAGGTGTGTTTCAGCCCAGGTGTGTTCCAGCCCAGTTGTGTTTCAGCCCAGTTGTCTTTCAGCCCAGTTGTGTTTCAGCCTAGTGGTGTTTCAGCCCAGTTGTGTGTCAGCCCAGTTGTGTTTCAGCCCAGTTGTGTGTCAGCCCAGTTGTGTTTCAGCCCAGTTGTCTTCCAGCGTCGTTGTGTTTCAGCAATTTTAGCAATGGAATTGAATTCAAGCATTTAGCCAATTGTGGTATGTATTAATATTGATTTACATGTTCTACCACATGCTTGAAAAAACAGAACCCATGTACAGACAAATCAGGCTACATTGAATCTAGTTTTTGAAGATTGCAGAAATATTTGTAGGTAACCAATGTAACCCATGAATGCTAGTCATTTTATGGCTCATGTTTAGAATAAATTTTTAACTTCTTAACGTCTGACAATGTTGTCTGCTAAGTTAAAGTATCAACCATAATTCTTTAAAGAGACTGGCCAACTTGCACAGGTTTTCAATAGGTAAATATTCGCACGTGACCTGAAGTTACATGAAATTTTTCTAAATTCACGAGAAGTTTTAAAAATGTAGAAGCTCTTTCAGAATAATCAACGCACAAGTCCACATTGTATCAGTTCCTTATGCAGTACATGCGATATGCTGCATGTGGTACAAGCAATAAAGTGCCAATGTCATTGTTCGTGCCTCCCAGCTGCGTACACTGTGACACCCAGAACACTGATCAAAAGTAAACACTTATAATTGTAAAATAATGATGCACAGAAGTAAAACAAAAATCTTGTAAAAATTTGTTGTCTTTTTTGATTTTAAAGTAATAATTTAAATTATTTAGTATCCACATTGCCATCGTTATAAACATTTTAATGCAACTGTGTTTTCAAGATAAAGCAACTTACAAGTAAGCAGCTCGTTTTCATTGATGAGCATTACTACGCAAATAAATCTTCAACTTAAATGAATACAGTATTTATCAATGAATTTAAACTAAATATGAACATTAACATTGTTAGCAATGGGGTTAGAAAATAGGGAGCAAATGACGTCATACATAAATATAATCTAAACAAAATTCATAAAGAAAGCTCCTGAATGACCTGAACGACAGTGCAGAATTCTTGAGTAGAGTTGCAGTTTGCCAGGCGTTGATATTTAAGGTATTTGAATACATGTCTCTTACTTTTTAATACTTCTAAGTATTTTAATATTTAAGACATTTATTAGTGAATATAAGTCGTCTGTGTATTTACACTACTTTAGTGCACAGATTCAGCTCAAATAGTAGAGTAAAAACGTAAATAATTACTGCTTCCCTTTAGTCATTATTTCGAATTTTCTTAATTTACACAAGCGTATTGAATTGTTTTGTTGAGAGTGTATGTAATGAGTACTCAGAAGTGCTGTTAGGTTTAGCAATGTTCATAAGCGTACATAACTGTATGTATCGTTTAATTTTTCAGTTAATAAAAGAGTTTATCAACTTATTTTTTGTGTAATTTAGAATTTATGTATGACCCCCATATAAGGATTATTCTTTCCTATATTACTATGAAGCTAGCCTGAACAAAGAGAGAAAAGACTAATTAAATAACTTCGAGTTAGATAGTTTTTCAGATTCCATTTCGTTCATCTGCTCTGTGTTCTTTCCATTTTATTCTTGGTTGAGAAATTCAGTCTTTCATACCGGTGTGTTTTATCAGTTTTTTCAACGTCATCTATGTCATATCAGCGTAGGTTTTTTACATTATACAGCAAGGTTTGGTGACGTTATCATAAAAGACCTTTATTTTGTTGATGACATTTATCACTGCAATATTGCAAGCACTAATTTATGTCATTTTTAAAAATATTCTTCGCTATATATCTATTTCCTAGAAAAAGTTTTCGAGTACAATGCAAAGCAGCTCCAGTGAAGTCTCATGTAAAACAATAGTAGTAGTTTTTTCAGTCACTGTATCAGTTACAGTACAACACAATTACAAAATATCTGTTGTTAAATACAGTAAGGTGTAAAGACACATTTTAGATTTGAAGTAAACTATTACCTAATAATGATTTTGAACTGAAACTGAAATAATATTTTCTGGGAGGATTTTCCGTCTCAAAACCTTATAGATACCTGACTAACACACCCGAGTGATGCTTATTATAATCAAAGAGGATTCTCATTACTTGTAATTATTACTTAATAATAATTATTGGGTAATTTTGCCTTTCAACTCTTGAAATTTTTGTGTAAATTTTGCTCATGAATTTTTGATATTTTGAGTATCAACTCTTGTTGTCATTCATACTTTTCCCAATATAATGAGCTAGAAACTCTTTATTGGGGTTAAAAAAATTCATAACATTATAAACACAACTGAAACATAATGCTCTTTTTTATATTACATATGAAGCAAGTTTACTCCACTACTACGCAGTGACATCATCATTCTTTTGAAGACCCTCTGCTGTGACGGGGCAGATGACACGAGAAGCAGCAATAATAAGCAAATATGGGTGGAGTACTGGGGGAGCTTCATCAGTTGGGACTTCCCCCCTTCCCCCCCTGAGACCCAGCCAATATGGGTGGAGTACTGGGGGAGCTTCATCAGAGACCCGCCTGATCGGAATGCTGATGGTTGCTCAGGGCCTCCAGAGGGCTGCTAGGTAACGACCAGGGGGAGTCTGGCTTATCATCTGTGTCGTTGTTAATGGCTCGCTTTCTTCTTGTCTTCAGTACGCGCCTGCATTAAGAATGTCGAGAAAATTCGCCTTGCAGGACACGGAACAAAATGTTGTGTTCATGCGTGGTGTGATGCTGTCTACGTGTTGTGATGCTGTCTACGTGTTGTGATGCTGTCTACGTGTCGTGATGCTGTCTACGTGTTGTGATGCTGTCTACGTGTCGTGACGCTGTCTACGTGTTGTGATGCTGTCTACGTGTTGTGATGCTGTCTACGTGTTGTGATGCTGTCTACGTGTTGTGATGCTGTCTACGTGTTGTGATGCTGTCTACTTGATGTGATGCTGTCTACATATTGTGATGCTGTCTACGTGTTGTGACGCTGTCTATGTGTTGTGATGCTGTCTACGTGGTCATGAATACTGTAACGTAATGACTGTATTCGGAATGAGTGCATGAGAAAATGTTGAAGGAGTACCTGCATTTCTATTCACTGAACTCAGTTATTCGCATAGCGTCTCACTTAAAAATCCTGAACCTGAATATCTGCGTTCAAAATCAGTACGACAAAAAATTAACATAAATTACATATGCCTGAGCAAAATTTAAATTTTACTTTTCAAACGATCCTGAACTAAAAAATTTTACCATAGTGATTTAAAACCGACACATACACTTTATGTATGCATTTGAATATCGATTCACACACATTGCAAGCAAAATATTAAAATTACATTCGGGAAATCTATTATAGAACATTGTAAAAAATCTCCATTCATACACTTACAAATTCTTTAACTAAAGAATTTCGAAAATGAATTTCTTTCAGTTTGGATTTTGTTGATACATTTCAGATTCCAAAACGTGACACAAGGTTTGAGTGTCATGCTAACTCAATTTTATTCCGTTGCTCATTCTGAAACATTTCCCCATCAAAAACTTCTGCTAGTGCCATATAGCTAATCACGAGCAGTAACATACATTCTCTTAATACAGAATAATACATTCTCTTAACACACAGAATTAAGAAAATTATTTCTGTAACACAAAACCTATTTCTTTGGTAAAATCAGTACTTTCATGACGTAGCAATAGTCGCTCTGATAATACTGAGCACGTTGATACTTTTCTTTCGTTGAATGTAAAGTTCACTTCAACAAAACTAAAGTTATTTGTGTGAAGGCTTTTCCTTCTCTTGCCTCTCGTCAAGTGATCAGTTTTTATGGTATTGCAAATTGCAACATCTGGATCTCACGCCAGTTCCACTCGATTCATACTGGCAGCAATTCACAGCTCAAGAAACTGCAACCAAAACTTGAGTGAGAAATTTCTGGCTGGACAGAACCTGACTCTCTTCTCTTCTATGTTAACTAGTGATCCTTGAGGTACAGAATGAACAAGATTCTGAAATTGAGAACAAATGAATATGTTAGACGTGGAAAGAATAATTGAACATAGACTCGGTAATTACACTTATCTCAATGGACCATTAACAAACTGGCTCATCTCATTTTAGTGTTCAATTTTTTTCAGAGCATGTGTTTTTTAATTAATTATCTTTCGTGTTTTGACTATAATCTACTTGATTTAAAATTAATATTATTTTAATGTGTTACTAGTGTCTAAAAACAGGCTTGTTTGTTTGAACAAAGCAAAAATAATTAAAAAATATCAATACTTTTTAATAAAAGACGCTGCTTCACTGATCACAGTGTAAAGTTCTCAATAAATTCAAGCCATGACACTCTCTTCATTGATGATCTGTTATTTGGTAACAGTACTGTGTGAAACTGTTTATTTTAACAGTGTAAATATGCGCAAAGAGAGTAAAAGTGTGAACACACCAGTAAAAGTAGGTATATCTGTGCAATAAAACTCATCACGTATGAAGCAAAGAGAAACCCTTACCGAAACTTGTTGAAAATTTTCGTAAGATAACGAAATCCAGAAGTACTTGAATACTGGTAGTTTTTTCCGTAGACTACTTATCGTTTAGGGTATATCCTAGGTATATGGTCAATTCGTTTGCAGGTTGAATTAGCCTGTAAATCAAATGAAGTTGGTGTTTAACACTCACTGCACTGTTAGCAACATAGAGTGGTTTAATAGTAATGTTTACCTAATAAATTTGAATTGACAAACTAATTTTTCTCTAATATTTTGTTATTAATTCGGAGCTCTCTTTGCCCTGATGATACTATATTGTTCGAGATATATTATACAGGAAATACATTCTTTATTGAATTCTGGATTTTGTGTACTTTGGTAACATCAGTATCTAATATTCACAATTACCAAGCAGGGTCCTGCAGTGCAGTGGTTAGCGCATCGGACCATTAAACAAGAAACCAGGTTCAAGCCGCGCTCTGCAGCAGGTCCTTTTATGAGAATAGTTTGTATGCAGTTGCATCAACATATACTCTACACATTGTGATCGAATTAGTTGTGTGTATGTCACCACTTCTTTCAATTCTATTGAATTAAAATGAGAATAAAAATTGTTGAATACTTGTAAGACGAACAAAACATACATACACTCGTAATGAGCGAAAATTTCTTTTTCTATGATGGCATATAGCTTACTATACTGAATACCAGTATCACTGATACGTACACTTGTCAGGTAAACTCCTCATTTCGTTTCTGTGTAAGGCATAAAAGAATATTAAAAATTCATAACAAAATAAGAAACTTAAAAAAATGTTAAATGAATTAACAGTAGGAGTTGAAAAAATATCGTCCATTTCGGTAAATTTATCCGAATCTTATAAAATACATACCTACGGCATGAACAGTTTTTTGATGCAAAAAACATGATTGAAACTTGAAAAAATTTCAATTCAATTATATGTTCACATTGTTTTTCAATTGCACTCAATGTAAAACATCATGAGTTTCAGTATGGAATTACGGTTTCTATAGAATAACATTGAAAAACAGGTGTCGGTCCCCCGGGAACTGAACTCCGAACTTTCGGGTCTATTGTCCGACGTGGTTACCACTTGACCACAGGGACCTTGCTGATTGGAGCTACATTTTAGATACTAGTGTAACGCATGCATGAATACATTGAAGAAATGTTTGGGTTATTCATTCACAATGAAAGACGGTTGATCCACTCCTCTTCACCATCGTGTACCAGGGAAGAGTTTAGCATATCATGCGTGATCTCCATCATGCATGTAAAACAAATATAACATGCATGTGTACCTACAAATGAGACTTCATACATTGCATATGAATAAGTCTTTTACTAAAGATCAAAATAATTCTCTGGTTAGGAGTATAACTTACAAAGCTGAACTCACAACAAGAAATCTTTAAGCCATAAACTATCACTCCTTATATATTTTCTTTTGCAAGATGTTTTAATCATTTTACAACAAAATAAGAACTAAAAACATTTAATCTGTTTATTATATGTACGATTATTGACATAACTCTCAAACGTACTCTACTGAAGTTGTCATCAGAGAGAACTATACTGTAACCTTTCATTTCTGTTTAAATCAGACAGTAACCGTGGCAATATATCATTGTAACTACTAGACTACTTTATGTTTCCAGCAGTGCAATGAATGTAAAACACCAACCTTCACGTGTTTACAGACTAATTCAATAGGTAAAAAATTAACCATATACCTAAACAATACTCCAAATGATAAATAGTCTACGGAAAAATCTACCAGCATTAAAGAATCTACGGACAAGGTTTCATGATTCGATAATTAAAATTATTTTGTTGAAGACACTGTTCCATTTTTATCAATATATTACTGCCATCCAGTACATTTATAAACATATAACACAGTGTATCTCCGACTCTCTCTTTATCTGTATGTGTCTGTGCTATTTCATTCAATCTAATACTGAAAAACAATTATTGACCTAAACTCATAATCAGAAGTCAATAAGAATAGAATAGAATAGAATAGAATAGAATAGAATAGAATAGAATTAGGCTATAGGAACAAACCTTCTGGCCCATTCTTGGGTAGGAAAATTACTTCGATGATTATTCGGATGTTTTACCCAAGTCCCATGCCGTATTTCTAGCCGCGTCAACCATGTTGGCAACGGGATTCGAACCCGGGTCTTTCCACTCGCAAGCAGATTCCCTCACCAGTCGACCAAGCTGGTGACATACGAAACGGTAACAAGGTGGTGACTCTTACTATAGTTTTTATTACTCTATAATATGTATATTTTAATATGTTATATTTAGAAGACACATGTTTATTTTATATCGTAAAATCCTAATTCTGCCACAAATTAACCTTGGAGTTTCTACGTCTATGTTATCGATCGATAATATACTGAATGGAAGATCTGTACATATTCATAAAAATATTCATATACAACTATAATTGGCCATATGTCTTAATTGAATTCTTTTATACAGCAATTTAATATTAGTGAAATTTAAACTGTAGGATTTCCATAGGTACTAACTGGTTTCTACAGAAATGAAAGGTTACGGGATAATTCTCTTTCATGACCACTTCAGTTGGGTAGGTTTAAGGGTTATGTCAATAATCATACATATAATACACAGATAGTTTTTCGAGTTCATATTTTTCTAGAATGATTGAAGCATCTTGTCAATGTTGATGTTAAAGTGCGATAGTTGTTAGTCTAGAGATTCCCTGTGAGGAATTTAGGATTGTAAGTTATACTCGTGACCACAGAATTACTTTGAACCTTAAAACAAGACTCTTATTCATGTACAATATATGAAATCCAATTGGTGTCTAAATGTTAATGTCATATATATTCCCATGAATGATAAATATCATACACGACATAGGAAACTTTTACCTGGTACAAGATGATGAAAAGGAGTGGATTAACCGTCCTCCATACTGAATAAAAAACTCAAACTTTTCTTCAATGTGTTCATGCATTCGTTACACTAGTATCTAAAATGCAGCTCCCACCAGCAAGGTCCCTGTGGTCAAGTGGTAACCACGTCGGACAATAGACCCGAAAATTCGGAGTTCAGTTCCCGGGGGACCGATACCTGTTTTTCAACGTTATTGTGTCGAAAAAAGTGAATCGTTACTACAATTTGTGATATTGTATACCAATGTAATTTAAAACATAACAAAGATGGAACTTGATTTCAATTCCATGAGTTTGAATCATATATTCCAGAAAAAACTATGTGGTATTGTTATAGAACTTGAATAGATTTACAGAATTTATATGGAAAGTTTTCAACTCCTTCTACTTATGCATTACAGATTTTAATATTTTTTATCTCCTCGCAATTTTTTCATTTCCTCATACCCCTTGCACAGAATAAATAAGCGTTTTTTATGACAATTTTATGTATCAGTGATACCTGCAATAACTATGGATGCCTTTATAACTTAATACAAAGGGATATTACCATGGGCCAGAAAAGACGCTCCTTTAAAGAACTTTTATAACTCAAATATTATTTGGGATAGAAAATAAAACTGTATGTCAAAACAATTATTAGATTTACTAGTGTACCCGTGCTATCAAAAATGATGGCAAATACTGTTGGCAAGATATTAAATAAAATTACATATAAGAACGCAATGCAATATATTTAGTTTTATATATATTTACAGAGGACAAACGTTTTAATTGAGTATTTCTTTAATGACAACAGTCCTCGGTATCCACGATACGGACTCAAGTATATAATGTTCTGGAACTTTTTTATTTTTTTTAAGTGACTTATTATAGTGCACTTGTACAGCAAAAAGGAGTGTATTAATTTACCAGTGAACTGAAACCAAGACCGGCAGTGCTAATTTCTTCCTATCTATTCTTAAGAGCGTGACACGAAACATATAAATAAATAAATATACAAACACACGACGGTCATTCTTAGTATTATATAGATTAGATTTTTTATTTATAAATAACAATAAATTATGTAGCCTATATCAACAAACGCATATAGGTTAACAGTTCAAGAATATTAGACCGTATTTGTTTGCAATGCATTTGAAGAAACACAGATCGATTTCGTCAACCAATTTTATGAAAATGGAGCGTCTTTTTTGAGAGCACGGAGAGTTTTCACAGTTACTTCTGGATTGAATCTTTATGCTGATCGCAAAACACTGAGAAGATGAATAAGAACATTTGGAAGGACTGGTTCGTTATCTAACAATAAACCACCTGGTCGAAACCGCTCTATTCGAAATGAAATAAACATTGATTGTGTGTCACTAAGTATTCATGTGGATAGCACGGTCTCATTAAGAAAATGTTCAACACAACTGAACATCCGTATATCATTGCTGTGAAGAATTTTGAAAAAATCATCTATATTTCCTTACAAATATAAACTAACCTAATAATTAAATGGTACAGACTATGCATCAAGGTTGCAATTTTCACGTGAAATGTTGAATATCATAAAAGATAACACTGATGTCTGTAAAAATTTAATAATGAGCGATGTGGCTCACTTTCATCTTTCGTGATATGTGAACAAACTAAATTGTCGTATCTGTGCGCAGCAACAACCTAATTAATTTATTGAAAAGCGTTTGCATTCGCAGAAATTTGTTGTCTGGTGTGGTGTGATAGATGATGAAATCATTGGGTCATATTTTTTCGAAAACGACATGGGTAATGCTATGACTGTCACTGGAGTAAGATATCGAAATATGATCAGTACTTCCCTTGAACCTCAACTTGAAGCAAGACATCTGAGAAACATTTAGTATCAACAAGATGGTGATACGAGTGACACTGCAAGAGAAACATTACTTCTTTTAGATCGCTTGTTTCTGCAAAAAATAATCCCGGATTCCCGGACCTAACCATAATCGACTTGCATCTATGGCGATACTTTAAGTGAAAACTTTCCGTTAATGAACTTGCCACAATCGCTTAAATGAAAAGAAACATCCAAACGATATCAGGCAAATTAACAGTAACACATTGACGAAGGTTAGAGTAAATTTAAGAAAAAATTTAGAAACGTGCTGTTGCAAAAACCGGCTTTATTTAAAAAAATATTGTTTCCCACCCTTAAATGTTATATTTTAGTAAAGTTCATAAATCTAATAAATGTTTTGACATCAAGCTTTATGTTCTATCCCAAATTATTATTGAGTTATAAAATTTCTTTTATGAGGCATCATCTTTTCCCACCCTGCATATGGATTTATATAAAACGTGTTAAACAGCGTTTTATTATAAATTCATATCGATAAAATTGAATGAAGTTATAACATATAGACAACTAATTCGATTACAATACATATAATAGATGGAGCTCCAATTGCAAGCAAAGTAGTCTCATATGAAAAGGACCCGCTGCAGAGCGCGGCTTGAGCCCGGTTTCTTGGCCCAAGGTCCGATGCGCTAACCACTGCACCGCAGGACCCTGCTTGGTAATTGTGAATATTAGATACTGATGTTACAGAAATGCACAAAGTCCAGTATTTAGTTCCAAACGGTTTACTTGGAAATTAGTTCTTGAACGACACTGTATCATTAAAACAATGATATAACAACAAATAAATGGGGAAACATTATAGGAATATTAATTGTTATGGAGAATTTATTATTCAACATAGCCCCTCCTAAAGTATTTAGTGTTTCCAGCAGTGCAATGAATATTTCACAACAATATTCACATGTTTACCGAATAATTCAACTCGGTAAAGACTTAACCATGTAGCTCTCCAATATATCAAACACAAAAGTCTACGGAAAACACAACTAATATTTAAGTATCTCCAGAAGTTGGTTCCTGCTTTGGTGTTATAAATTATTTTCTTGAAGACACTGATGCTGTTTTCAAGCTGAAATCCTGCCATCCATTACACCTTCAGCGGTGCTTAAAAGAAAGTCTGCACTGGCAATATTGTCTAAACTTCTAAATTACCCTGAATTTAAGGTACCTAGACAAAACAAACTTTAAATAATTCGATTCGGCGCTGATTGTTCTTCAATATTGTATGCTTACATTCGAGTTTCAATTATACAATGCCAATGTTCATGTCAATTCACATAAAAACACAGAATCAAGAAGGCAAAGAGAAACTCCGCGGTTAATAATTTGAAAATAAACCAGCTAATATGTCCAGCTTTTAGACAATAGAGTATCTGTAGTCGTGCCAACTGTTGATCTATGTTATAAACAAGTTATATTTAGTCTGAATACTTGAACTTTTCCTTAATAATTGTAAGGAGCAGATTAAACTCCACAAAGCTGGAATATCACACCAAAAAATTGGCAGAAGATTGAAATATGATGAGAAAACTGTACGAATGACCATGCAAAAGAACCAAAAAAATGACAGTGTTCAAGATACCCCTAAGTCCGACCGTCCAAGAATAAGTTTTTACAGAGACGACCGCGCCATCAAGATCCGCAGCTTCTGAAACAGATTTGAAACTTCTCCTCAGACCCAAAAACATTGTAACCTTGCTTAAAAGTGTTCCATTTCAACACTTAAGAATAGGTTAAAGGAAATTAGGTTACAGGCTTGTATAGCAAGACGCAAACCAATGATATCTGTGAAGAACAGAAAGCGCAGTGTAGACTTCGTCAGATGTCATGAGGAATATGACGCCTCATACTGGTGGAGGATGCTTTTTAGCGATGAAAGCAAGTTCAATAGACTAGGCAGTGATTGCAGGCAGTACGTCTGACGAAGGAAAGACGAGGAATTTAAGCACAGGTGCACAGTTTGAACTCTGCAAGGTGGTGGAGGTTCCGTCATGGTGTGGGGTGTGATCAGTGCCCATGGTTCGATTACACGGACGAATTAATTTAACCAAAAACATTGATATGTTGGATGTGCATCTTGTGGCCTATATATATGATAACGTGGAAGATAATGCCATCTTCATGCAGGATAATGCCCCCGTTCACATGGCTGGCAATGTTAAAATGTTCCTCCATGGGCATAACATTCCATGTTTGGACAGGCCTGCCAAATCACCAGACTTCAATCCAATGAAAACGTATGACACTTCATCAAACAACAGCTAACCAACGATAATAATCGTAATTCTTGATGAGAATATTTGATGTGTTGATATTGTGTTTGGCACCACTGTATACAGAAGGTTTATTTTGTATCTTATCTATCGATAAATGGACGTGGAAATCTCACAGTTAAAATTTGATAAATAAAGGATGTATGAAATGAAGTATACATTTGTTTTTTGCGTATAAATTAATAAAATATCCATGTATAATAAAGTAAGAGGAACAACAGGTAATGTAGTTACTCTGAAGTTGATTTCAGATCAATAATTTTACATACTAATAGATTCTAATAAGGATGAGCACACAGAGATAGAGAGATAGCAAGAGAAGCAGAGATTGAGACACACTGTGTGTTACATAATCCAATTTGCTTAATGGCAAAATTATAGTGAGAAAAGCGGCAATACAATCTTCAAAAAACTAATTTATAATACCAAGGCTGGAAAAGAAACCTGGTGTTTTTTGATTACTAGTAGTTTTTTAATAGACTACATTTTCTTTGTGGTATTGATTTGGTGAATGATTAATATTTTTGCACATTGAAATAGTGTGTAAACATGTGAACGTTAGTGTGTAACACTCATTGGACTGCTAAAAAAGTGTGTTCTAGTAGTAACAATGGTAAATAATAAATTCAAATCAACAAAGCAATTTTCTTTGATATTCAGCATCAATTCCTTGCTCATTCTTTGACCTATTAATACAGTACTGTTCCACAGTCATTTTTCTGGTAATTTGTTTTGAATTAAATACTCGATTTTATGCACTAAGGTAATAGCAGTATCTAATATTCATTAATTGGCATAGAAGCCATTGTGGTGTTGTGGTTAGCACGTTGGATCATGTGGAGAAAAACCTGGTTCAAATCTGACTCTGCAGTGGGTCCACTTTTTATGAAAATAGATTGTATTCAGTTGGGTTCACATATACACTACTTAAAATGATCAATATAATAGTTTGTGGGTCGCCTCCGCTTCAAATTTCATTGATTTGAAATGAGAGTAGAAAGTTGTACACTTTTATCATGTACAACATACATACACGTAACAAGCGAAGATTTCCCTTTGTACTATCACCAGCTTGGTCGACTGGTGAGCGAGTCTGCTTGCGAGCGGAAAAACCCGGGTTCGAATCCCGCTGCCGACATGGTTGACGCAGCTAGAATTACGGCATGGGACTTGGGTAAAACAACCGAATAATTGTCGAAGTAATTATCCGACCCAAGAATGGGACAGAAGGTTCGTTCCTATAGCCTCATTCTATTCTATTCTATTCTATTCTATTAAGGAATATATGTTACTATACTGATTGCCAGTATCATTGATACATACACTTCTCATAGAAACCTGTACTTCATTTATCTGCAGGGTATATAAAGACAGTAAAAATTCATGTCAAAATAATGAAACCAACGAAATTTGTATTATGATAAATAAGTAGTTTGGTTAAAAAAATATCCAGCATTTCGGATAACCTTTTCGAGTTCAATCAAAATTTAGGTTTTTTTTCAAATAAGGATTGAAACTTATGAAACTAAGATTCAATTTCAGTTTTAAAATGTTTTGAAATTATACACTAATATCAAGTATCACAAATCATGGTTATGTTATTTATGTACTACAGATTCAATATTTTCGACACAATAACATTGAAAAAAGGTATCGGTCCCCCGGGAACTGAACTCCGAACTTTCGGGTCTATTGTCCGACGTGGTTACCACTTGACCATGAGCTGCATTTTAGATACTAGTGTAACGGATGCATGAACACATTGAAGAAATATTTGAGTTATTCATTCAAAATGAAAGACAGTTGATCCACTCCTCTTCATCATCGTGTACCAGGGAAGGGTTTAGTATATTCTGCATGATAGCCATCATATATGTGAAATAAATTAAAATAATCCCACTATATATCATAATAATACCAAATTTATTGCTTACCTGCGTGCTTCCTTGCCTGGTCCGTTTCTCTGTTACGCTGTTAAGGATTTAGAGAGGGGGAAATTCATCTACGAATAACAAGATGAGATACCATGAAATTGTATCGCTAAATTACGACGGCAAATATAGATTCTGGAAGATATATTCGCAAGTCAAAATATTGTATTAGAGCTTTTGATCCTGTCGTACATAAGCTATAATATTTCACATATTTTTTCAGCTGAATTTCTTCGTATCAGTTGAAACTTTGCGTGGAGAAGAGGCCAAATATTCGGAGTTCAGGCCTCTGGTTTAATAATACACAGTTTGTTGCTTGCTTGCTTGCTTGGTCCGTCTCTCTTTGATGGTCTTAAGGATTTAGATAGGAGGAAATGTATTAGGGTATACATGAATTTTAAGCATTGTATTGTGGATACCAAAGGCACAGTCTTCAGTATGGAAACTCCTTCACAAAGCCCGCGTCCACTGGCAAATAAAATGTAATAATTCAGTAAAAAAACATATGAATTTTCAAGTGTGTGTATTAGTTATAAATAAACACGTACATATACTTACGAAACTGATTTTCTATATTGCATATGAATAAAAGGCTTGTACTAAGGTTCAAAATGGTTCTCTGGTCATCAGTATACATTACAAATCTGAACTCACCACAGGAAGTCTTCGGACCAAAAACCATTACACTTTAATATTGACATTGACTAGGTGCTTAAATCGTTTTAGAAAGATATATGAACTGGAAACAATTAAGCTATTGATTGTATGTGTGATAACTGACATAACTCTTGAATCTCTCCAACTGGAGTGGTCAGTAAGGGGATACCCAGTAAACTTTTATTTTTGTAGGCACCACAAAGTACCTGTGAAAATTCCACAGTATATGTTTGTCTAATTTGAAATCTTTGTATAAAGAATGTATAACAGATTACGACGAACTATGTATTGTTCTAAATAAATATTTTTCAGGAATATTCAGAGATATTTCATGTTTTTTATCCATCAATGACATGGACATGGAAAATCCACGGCTTAATTGTGTTCATATTATGATTCTAAGATCAAAACTACACGTGTCCTTGTTAAACTTTGAATAATAAAACATACATATTATTAGAGTCGTACGAACAACAGTCAGAGAAGTGATTTTGTTTCGATTGTGATTTTAGTTCAATAATTTTTCTTCTGTATCAGAATATAGGAAATGGGACGGACACACACAAATAGAAAAATAGTTTGAGAGAAAGATATGAAGACACACTGTGTATTACATATATAAATTTATTACTGGAGAGCAGAATTACAAGTCGAAGAAGTCTGTAAACATGTAAATATTGGTATGTAACAGTCATTCCACCGCTAGATACATATAGTACTTTCGTAGTTACAATGTTAAACAATAAATTCACACTAACAAACTTTCTTTCATCATTAATTCATCGTTATCGCATTGCTTTATTGATACAATAATGTTCAAGAACAAATTCCCAGTATAAACATTTGGAATAAAATACTGGACTTTGTGCACTTCCGTAACATCAGTATCTAATATACACAATTAGCAAGTAGGGTCTTGCTGTGCAGTGGTTAGCGCATCGGAAAATCTGCCAAAAAACTGGGTTCAAGCTACAGCCTGCAGCGGGTTCTATTCATATGAGAATAAATTGTACGCAATTGTGTCTATATATACTATACGTATTGCAATCGAATTAATTGTATTTCATCACTTCATTCAATTACCTCGATTTAAATAACAATTATATGCTGTTCAACACTTCTACCACAGAGGACATATATACCCTGGAATCAAGCAAAAGTTTCCCTCTATATAAAGGCATATTGGTTACTATACTGATTGCTAGTATCATTGATACATGAACTCGTCATAAAAACCTGTTTACCTTCCTCTGTAAGGTGTATATGGACATGGAAAATTCGTAACGAATGAATAAACCTAACTAAATGTTCAATGAATGAGTAGTACGAGTTGAAATTATTATCATTCATATCTGCTAATTTATCTAAATTATATTGAAATCTCTCACGTACGGCATGATATTATTTGGTGAAAACTATCAATTTAAAACATGTGGAATTCAGATTGTATTTCTACTTTTCCATACTGTGTGATCACTTCATATGTTGCATATCAGAAATGTTCTTATAGATTTTTTTTCTGTAGAATAACATTGAAAAACAGGTATCGGTCCCCCGGGAACTGAACTCCGAATTTCCGGGTCTATTGTCTGACGTGGTTACCACTTGACCACAGGGACCTTGCTGGTGGGAGCTGCATTTTAGATACTAGTTTAACGGATGCATGAAATCATTGTAGAAATATTTGAGTTATTTATTCACAATGAAAGACGGTTGATCCACTCCTCTTCATCGTCGTTTACCAGGGAAGAGTTAAGCATATTATGCATGATCTACATCATTCATGTAAAATAAATGTACTATGTACATATATAGACACATAAGGGATGTTCTATATCGCTTCTGAATTAGAGTTTTGTGGCACATATTTCACAACTCTGATAATATATATATATAGCAAAATTTTTTAACTTCATTTATAAAAATTTTAATTTTTTGTTATATATATATACATAGCATAAAACTTTGATGTGATAAAAAGGAAATAATGATAAATTTAAAATTAGTGCAGAAAGAAAATGAAAAAATGGAAAGAAATAGTGCAACTCATAAATTTTTTTCACTAATAGACAACACTGGACAAGGACAAGCATATCAGAGATATTTGAATGCTGGTAGTTTTTTCCGTAGACTATTTTTTGTGTAGGTAATTGTCCAGGTATATGGTTGACTTTTATGCATGTTAAATTATCCTGCAAACAAGTGAATGTTGGTGCGTAACATTCACTAAACTGCTAGAATCATAAAGTGGTCTTTAGTTACAATGTTAAGGGATAAACATTAGTGATAGTCTCAGTGATACAGTACTGTTACACAGTAAGTTTTCTGGAAATACACGGTGTCCATAAAGTCCCCTAAAAAACAATTTTTATTTCCAATCGAGTACATAGTACATAGACATTAGTACATTGTTTTTTCAAATTGTTAAGGTTAACATTCTAAGAGTAAGGGTGATGGTGAGCTCCATGCGACGATCCCGGGAGGTTGATGGGCGTCTTCATGGGCGGGGAGTTGAGTGCTTAGCGGGTTGAGTGCACGGCGCGGTGTACGAAAAACAACTCGTGTCCTTGGCCGGGTTCGAACCCGCGGTCTTTCTACATGAAGCAGAGACCCGATACAGAACACGGGCTGCAGACCACTCGACCACGGTGGCTGCCTATACGTGAAGTCTCTCATAAAGTTTCAACAGCACCTCTTTCACAAACAGGATCCCTGAAACACACAAATACAAAATGTGATTATAAACTTGATAAAACACTGAACACAATGATATCTATGTGAATCAAATATACTATAAATTGTATTTGTAATCAATTTTTGTAATGGTTAAGAGACTTTATGGACACACTGTACATCCAGAATTGAATATTTACTTTCTAAATTTTGGTAACATCAGTATCTAATATTCACAATTAATTTTGAAGTTTCCGTGGTGCAGTGGCTAGAGCACCAGAACATGAGAAAAAAATCAAGCGTTCAAACCCTCCAAACCTGGTCCACTTTTTACGAGAATTGTTCGTATTCAGTTGAGTTTATGTATGCCATACATAATATGACCGAAATAATTGTGTGTATGTTGACACGGCTTCAAATTACATTGATTTTAAATGAGAGTAAAAAGTATTTGTAAACCTTTGCTATACATGTGCAACATATATACGAGTTTACTCTTAACAAGCAAAAATGTCCTGACCTATTAAGGTATATAGATTGCTAATCTGAATGTCAGTATCATGGATACATAGACTTTCCGTGGAAACGTTTGCTTCATATATATGCACTGTAGATCAGGTAATGAAAAATTTGTAACAAAATAAAAAGGTAACAAAATGTGTAATGAAAAAAAAGTAGGTGTTGAAAAATTTAATGTTCAATTCGATAAAATTCAATTGAAATAAAATTAGACTTATACTTAAGGCATGAAAATTCATTATGCAAGAAAATATGATTGAAACTTGACTTGAAATTGATTTTAATTATACCATGTTTGAAATTCATCTATATATTTTACTAGTAGACCCACTCAAGAAATTTCACGCATGGTTTTCTACTGAATTTGTTCGTTTGACTTGTTTGTGGATGCAGGCTTTGGGAAGGAGTTTCCACATCAGAGGTATCCACAATACAATGCTTACAATACATGTATACCTTTCAGTATTTCCTCCTTTCAAAATCCTTGAGAGCGTCACAGAGAGACGGACTAAGCAACAAGAAAGCAAACAAGCAAGAAAGCAAGCAAGTAACAAACTGTGTATTATTATACAGTCGAATATCAAATATTTCAGCAGATTCTTTTTTTTGTGCAATAACATTGAAAAACAGGTATCGGTCCCCCGGGAACTGAACTCCGAATTTTCGGGTCTATTGTCCGACGTGGTTACCACTTGACCACAGGGACCTTGCTGGTGGGAGCTGCATTTTAGATACTAGTGTAACGAATGCATGAACACATTGAAGAAATATTTGAGTTATTCATTCACAATGAAGGACGGTTGATCTACTTCTCTTTATCATCTTGTACCAGGCGCGTATTTAGTATATCTTGTATGATATCCACGATGCATGTAAAATATATATGACATGTACATGTACACACAAATGGGATTTTATATATTGCATATGAATAAGGGTCTCGTGCTAAGGTTCAAAATAATTCTCTGGTCATCAGTATAAATTATGAATCTGAACTCACCACAGGAAGTCTTCGGAACCAAAAACCATTACACTTTAATATCGACACTGACAAGGTGCTCAAATCGTTTTAGAAAGATATATGAACTGGAAACAATTAAGCTATTGATTGTATGTGTGATAACTGACATAACTCTTGAATCTCTCCAACTGGAGTGGTCAGTAAGGGGATACCCAGTAAACTTTTATTTTTGTTGGTACCACATAGCACCTGTGAAAATTCCACGGTGTGCATTTGTTTCATTTGAAATCATTGTATGGAAGAATGTATCCAATATAATGATGAATTATTTTTTCAAATGAATATTTTTCACGAATATATAGAGATATTCGATTTTGTTTCTTATATATCGATAACATGGACGTTGAAACTGCATATGTCTAATCATGGTAAAATAATAATTCAATGAAAAAAATTACATGTGTGCCTTTTACATGTACAATGATAAAAAATACACGTTATTAGAGTACTAGAAACAACTGTTGGAGTAGTTATTTTGTTCAGATTGTGAATTTAGTTCCAGAATTTTTCTTCAGTATCAGAGTGGAGAAAATGGGACGGACACACTCAGATAAAACATAGCGAGAGAGAAAGAGATGAAGATACACGGTGAATTACATAAATAAATGTACTGGATGGCAAAATTATAGCAAGAAAGACGGCAACAGAGTCTTCAAAAAAGTAATTTATAATATCTAGGGATTAAACAAATCTCTGAGATAGGTGAATAATGGTAGTGTTTACCGTAGACGTTTTAGCTTGAAATTTGTCTATATATATATAGAACGAGAAGACATATAGCTAGAAACATAGATTGGCTCAGTTGTTACAATGTTAAATAATAAATTTACACCAGCATCCTAATTTTCCTTTGATGTTTTCCTATTAATTCGTTCTTATCGCATTGCTTTAGTGATACAGTACTGTTCAAGGACAAATTTCTAAGAAAAACTTTTGGAAATAAATACTGGACTTCGTGCACTTCTGTAACATCAGTATCTAATATACACAATTAGCAAGCACGGTCCTGCGGTGCAGTGGTTAGCGCATCGGACTATGAGCGAAGGAACCAGGTTCAAGTCGCGCTCTGCAGCGGGTCCTTTTTATATGAGAATAGTTTGTATCCAATTATATCTATATATATTTCCCGTATTGTGATGAATTAGTTCTGTATCAAAACTTCTGAATTCAATTTCATTGATACGAAGCAAAAATCAAAAGTTGTTGAAGACGTTTATCATGTACACCATATATACATTCAAGTCAAGCGAATATTTCCCATTATACTTAGGTATATACGTTACCATACTGATTGTTAGTATCATTGATACATAGACCTGTCATAGCTACTTATACTTCTTTTGTCTGCGTAGTATGGAATAATATGAAAATCAAACATATGATACAGTTGAAAAAATCTATGATTGATAATCAGTGCGGGTTAGATTATGTATTGTTCCCCTAGGTAAATTTATTCGAGTCCTATTGAAGACTCACCCATACGGCACAATCCCTATTATCGTAAAAAATAGAACTGACACATGGGGATTTTAAATTGAGTTTCATCTTAACCCTGTAGTTTTATTTCTATGTTAATTACACGTCAGAACTTTTATTATGGATTCAGCCTTTTTCTGTACAATAACATTGAAAAACAGGTATCGGTCCCCCGGGAACTGAACTCTGGATTTTCGGGTCTATTGTCCGACGTGGTAACCACTTGACCACAGGGACCTTGCAGTTGGGAGCTGCATTTTAGATACTAGTGTAACGGATGCATGAGCACATTGAAGAAATATTTGGGTTAGTCATTCTCAATAAACGATGGTTGGTGCACCTGGGCATGATATGTATTCCGCAGATACTTAAATACTGGTAGTTTTTTCCGTTGACTTTTTCCGGTCATGGTCAAATAATTAAATATTTTTTTGACTCTTGATCTGAAACATTAAGGAGATTTCTATCTACTGCGGGCTGGGGTCACACTGAATAGACCCTTAAACATTCAAGTGATACCCTGTAATTTTCTTTTTTTTTGACAATTCGACTTGAGATAATATATTGCTGTGGATTGAGCTTTTCCTGGGGAAAATCAATTAATCTCTGTACTCTCAATGCATAAACTAATGTAGGAAACCAAAGAGAATAAGAATCATGTTTTTATGTTATAACTAATACGAGTGTAGCGAAGATAACGCCACTATGGTTATTGACACGCTTTATAGCTGGGCTTCGTCAATAATATCACCCATTCATATAGCGAAACTCTTCCTTTAATGAAACATAAAGCGATTCAGTCGCGATGCTCTGGCGCTAAAGTCGAGAAAATTGAAAGCCCGACTCGGAATTGCTTATCAAAATGGACGGCTCTGCCTCTGAGGAACGGTTCTCTACGCCTGTCGCTTATAGTTCAGTTCAATCTCCCTCGCTCCTAGTCAGATTCAAACGATCTCACGAGGTCGTTAAATACAAACTGAAGGATGTTGAAATTTGTGAGGTATTTTAGATATCATCACTCCAAGCACCATCCATAGCATGAAGTGGATTTTTTTAATTTACTGCCGTTTTTAGTTAAAGAAGAATGATAGAATTTTTAAACAAACTTCGGATTTTTAAATGCAAACTTTCAAACAAGTTTGTCGAATCACCTGAATACTACTTGACATTTAGGCAAATATGCTAGGAATCTTTGATCAGGTTATTTATTTTGAGAAGCAAAATCCTTACATATCTGTTTGTTAGATCAATTGCTGGCTGGTCACGTAAATGGTTGGTCAAAGGTTGGGTGGCTTCAAGGCAGATATGTTTTTATATGACCCTTGTGAAATGAAGTTGTTGTTATGCTGATTTTAGTGAACTTTTAATTTTGCTGTTGCTCTACCTGTATTTTCACAATTTATCATATTTTTTTTAAATATGTTCTCTGAATCATCAGTGCACAGTCTGATGACATAGTGTGTTTATTTGAGTGAAAAACCCTGGAATTCAAACATGCATTTTTAGCATCCATTTAGTGATGAATAGGTAAATCGACCTTGTTCATCAAAAATATCGTGGTTGTATCAAGTAATAATTAATTCATTGCATCTCAGAGATTTTCATTGCATCTACAACATTTATTTTTCTTATTGACTTGTTTAACGTTCTTAGTAAGGAGGTTGAGTTCCGAAACTTTGAAATTCTTTACCATAAAATATTTTTGAAAATGTTTTCAAGAATTAACTATACAAAAATTGAACTAAAGTTATTTAATACCCAGCTATGGACATACCGAGTGAAATATTTTCACTATCCAAAGTTTTGTTTAAAATTTCGGTTCGTGAGTTAACACAGGAAGCAAAAATTTTGGCTCGCCACAGGCGTTTTATGAAAAAATTTCTGTTAAATTTCGGTATTTCGATAAGCCATTTTCCGTGATGACCGTGAGGACACAGTGGTGCGTTGTCAGAATACCCTGCAGTCAGCGCAGGGCTTGCGTCTGCAGGCTTCCCATTTCACGGCAAACAAATTTAATGTTACTCCTAGAGAGGCTGTTATCGTTGACGTTTATGTTCTTCCTCACGAAACATCCGTAGGAATAACACGGAAAGGCTTCCTTTAAAATAGCAGCTGAAAATCTGCGTACTAAGAACTCGAGAAAGTTTTTCTAGAATATGCACGACACGGAAACCCTGGTTAGCAGCTAGTATGCTTAGAGCGGTAAGAAAAATACCCAAAATGAAAATGAAAAATACGTTGACTTGAAGATTTTTCAAAACCCTTCTGCAAAACGGAAGCGTTTAGCCTGGTAATTTAGGAATTACTTAACAAATCAATCTGAATTTTATTGCTGATGCCAGAGTAAAGGAAACTTTGTTTCGTAGTGAAGCATGTATTTAGTAAAATTGACTAATAAATTGATGGAAAAGATGTTTATCATGCAGAACTAATTTTCTTTGCATCGAAAAGCAGTTTTTATGTATAAAAATGAATAGTGGGAAGTAGTTTATAGCAAGTTATTGAGTCCAGTATAACATATGCTAATATTATTCAAGGCGCAATGACCTGAATTTAAACGTCAACAGGTAATTTTTTAAAGAGTACAGCAAAGAGTCACTTTAAAATCACGTCATTTACATACAAAAAACCCTTGACGGGTTAAAACATAATTTTTTTCTGTACGCGTGAACTGCATTCAAAATCATTTAAAGGCTAAATACTGCATTAAAACAGGACAACTTATAATTTTTAATAAAAAAGACAATCATAAAAAGAGGGTTACCACATTCTGAAGCACCACGACCCTGTACTGGAGCGTCACGTGCAAATCATTTTAGATTTTTTGCTCTGACCCTCTTTTCGAAACATTTCTTCTTTCTACCATAGTAAGGTTGGTGAAACTGTCTTACATAATCGCTGGACTTCACAAAAGAAGTTAGAATAATCATTTGCAGCAAATTCAGTGACATCAATATTGTTTACGGGTAATATTCAATTGAAATATGCCACAGAAAATCATAGGGAATATAGATGTATAAATTTAATACTTGATGCACCTTGTCGTTTTTGGGGTATTCGAAAGGAATAAAAAGAAATATTATCGAGGCTACATGATAAAAAGTTGATGATAAGCATCCATTCTTGTCGTATGAAGGTGTGAGACATACAACTTTAGGGGTAGTAAATTATACCAGGGGTTGAAAAAATAATTAGAATTGTTATGCAACTAATTTATTAGAATAGACTAGAATAGAATGAGGCTATAGGAACGAACCTTCTGGCCCATTCTTGAGTCGGATAATTACTTCGATAATTTTTCGGTTGTTTTACCCAACTCCCATGCCGTATTTCCAGCTGCGTCAACCATGTCGGCAGCGGGATTCGAACAAGGGTCTTTCCGCTCGCAAGCATATTTGCTCACCAGTCGACCAAGCTGGTGATGTTAGGTTTAACCTACACACAAGTTAGGTTTAACCCATAGGCACAAGTTAGGTTTAACCCACAGGCACAAGTTAGGTTTAACCCACAGGCACAAGTTAGGTT
>VCRD01000741.1:160020-196743 GCA_006783055.1 Trinorchestia longiramus
ATTTATCTCAATCATACATTAACCTTAAGGAGTTAGGGACATAGTTAGTAGGATGTAGTACTGGGGGGTTCGTAATCCAAAATTTTTCGAGACAATTTTTGAATGTGTTCACAGTGCCACCAGAAACTGTTTTCTGGCAGCTGGTATTAAAGAATGGAGTAATGTGAAAAGATTGTAGAGGGTTAAAAGCTCGACACTTTCCACTCAAAACAATAGTGTATAACACTTTTCGTATGCAAGAATTTCCTGATAAGGAAAATTATGCATGCAGAGCTCTATTCTTTAACTTATAACTTCTATAAGGTTCTATTGATCATTAAATTCTAGAAATATTTTATTTTTGTTGCTAAAAAATATCACAATTTAGAGATAGCTTTTATAACACCACTTTTTTAATCCATATTTTCATTTTATGTTACAGATAATTTTGACAAAGTAAGTGAATTCACCGGAAAGACTGGGTGAAAATCCCTCTTTTACATCAATTTAAACAAGACGGTATATCGGCGACCCAGTGCCACCATTTTTCATACTCTCAGAGTTTTGCGAGTCCTGCTGAGATCATGTTAACTCATTTCTTCCCCTTCTTCTATTGCAGAGGAAAAAATTGTTTGAGAAAATAGATAGACCCGCAAGGCAACATCAACACCGAGCTGAGAGCAATTAGCAGAAAAAAGGAGCAGTACTCGAACGATAGTCCGATAAAGACTGCTAATGTTAGGTCTTTATCTTTTGGACTTGTTTTATCTGGGGGAGAGCATTTAGGGAAGCTGCCAGGGACTTGTGTGGATTGTTCTGTAAATGAATGTGATCCTTGCGTCGTAGATACGAGACACAGCGCCTCTTCCTGCTTCCGACCAGCTCTGTTGTTTTCGAGTGCCAGGGTATTAAAGAGCAAGCACAACACAAAGCGGGCATAACATTTACTCAGGATTTTCAAAGTTTGCTCAGAATTATACACGAAGTTTTCAAATACGTGACACAAATACTTTTTTATCTGAAGCAATGTGATGGGCTTTTATAAAAGATTTATAATTTGAAACGTGCTCGTGCGAATCTATAGAAGTGACCTGAATTAATTGCAACATTCTGATAAATTGTTTTTCCATCAGTTTGCAAAAAATAATTACGATGAAGCAGTTGAGAAAAGCAATACAAAATGCAATACCGTGTACAAATATGGCCTCGAAAGTGATCAAATAAAATGTTTGCAAAAAGGTTTCCTCGAAGGTTAAGGTCTTTATTTCTAGTTCATATGATATGTGTGCAAAGTGGTAAATTACTATATTCTGAAATATTAAAAAAAATTTAAAGATAAATTGTTCATTAGTTTGAGTACAAGTATAATCCTGGACGACTAACAAAATGTAACTCAGTAATTTTCATTCATCGATTCTGTTCAATGTAATTCGATAAAATAGATTAAAAATTTCCTAATCTTGATTCTTGATTATAATATCAATTTCAGGCAGGTTGAGCACTCATAACAAAATAGGTTAGTTTACTTGTATCATAATTTTTCAAACTTATAATATTCTCCTCTCAAGAAAATTTTATGAAACACATTCTGATGACTTTATACTCGTACCATTTTTTTAACTACTCGATTCAACTTTCATTTGCGCTCAATCAATGTTTCTCAAAAATGTATCTGAATGAGTGTGATTCCTGCTTTGCATGGATAATGTTTCAACATTCTACGTTATTTTTCAATGCGTGTAAAATAACAATTACTTCATTGAACACTCGATGTTTGAATAAATTCTTATATCAATGGAATTAAACTCATAGAGTATAAGAGGGGTTAAGCTTCAGGGGTTAACCTGGTTTAATAACATAACCTGGGGATTATGGGTTGATTGTCATATGATAACAACTTATAAAGAAATTTACAGTACATTCTTAGCGTAACTTGATCTACACATATTTTTAATAACCTCACCTCTAACTGTTATCATTCGCTGCAACTTCAACAAATATTTCCTCTGACGCATGACTGTCTAACCATTCATTATTACAACACCTTGTGAAGGACCATCTCTGAAGGCATAGCATGTTCCACTCATGATAAGTAAGCACATTTTCCCCTCTGATCTTTTCCTGATGAGTCTCTCACAATTGAGTCCAATCGGATTTTTAAATTCAGTCGTCAGGGTTGGCCTGTGAAAAATCCAACACCAACTGAATCCACTGGTTCTCTTTTAGCCATTACATATCATACTTATATTCCTCGATTATTCACCCCTTCTTATAAATATCATTTATATGATGATTAAACGAGGTAGAATTTTCTTCATCACCGGCTTCAGTGCATTATCTGCGTATCTATCATCGTGTGGTCTGTAGTAGTTATCTCTGTTTACTACATTTCTTCATGTGTAAAACTTCATACATTCTCGTAAAGAGTTCTTTGTGGTGAAACAAGTGGATAACCTCAACACAACTTGTGTAAAATAGAATGAGATTTCAACAGTAGCTAACCAACTACAGAATCAATTCCAGACTGTTAGTTTAAGGTAATTAATCTGAGTTCATTAATTTTAGTTAATTAATTTTAATAATTAATTCGAGTTCATTGAATTGAGTCAATGTATTTGAATAAATTGCAATTTGTGCCTATTGATGCTCTATTTAAGTTCAAGTAATTGAAAACTCACTAGCAATTCTTCATAAATCATTTCCCTATAATAAGCTTTCATGTTCCTAATAGAAGTCTTCATTGCATAGCAGAAAGCTTTCAAAAATCTTGCCTCTGAACCATTCATTGATATAACAAAACGGAAGTCTCTGAGCAGTGCTCATGTAGGAGCTCATACAAATACTCTCGCGTTTTTCTTCTCGTAGCACAGACTTATAATGGTGTAACATACTCGTACACAGTGAAAACCGACTCCATTTTGATCAAAAGATTTTGAAATTGATTCATTACACTAATTTTTATGCGTAGTGGAGAAAAGGTTATGTTTTTCCTCTGAAAAAAGAATCTTTTATGATTTTCTAGTTATCAAGTGAAAAACACGTTCCTAGGGGCTTTTCTTTCCGTATCAAGTGGTCTGCTGTTTAACTAGTGTTCCAATAGCTCAGGAAATGGGTAGTTTGTTTAACCTACATGATGGCCCAGTAGAAAATATAGCATTTTATTTCTTTCCATTTAAATATTCCTCTACATGACACTGAAATTTTGATGCTACATGTTCCTCTTTCATGTACACAGGGCGTCCTATACGAAAATAGCGAAACTGGCTTTCAATGCAACATGTTAATTTTCTTTGTCTGTTTCAAAGGGAAGAATGCAGATGGCTGATGTCATCACAAAAAATTACTCTGCCTATCCCTGACAGTACGCAGTAATGAAAACTATACATCAAGCAGAGCTTAAAGGACATGCAATAAATAATTGCTGGAAAATTAAGTTTGTTGATAGCGTGAAAATGTTATGCAATAAAGTATGATACATGCAATATTAAACTTTGATTCAGTACCCAAAAAGAAATTAGAATTCCCGAAACTTTTCGAGGCAGAAAATTTATAAAAAATTTGACTAGTTGTACATACATGTAAATCTTAAATTAGAAATTAATCTTAAATTAGAAAGCTTATTTGGTCTAGAAATTTTCTAAGATTGTAAGGCCAGCGTCTACTTACGCTACTTAACCCTTAATAAAACACTGAAACCTGTTCTTGAACTTCTCAATGATTGGTATTTTCATTTTTTCAAATTCTTAAACTTAGTATTTGTCGACCTCATACGTTATGGGTACTTGTATTCATTTTGCGCGTCTCAATATCTGTTATCCATTCTGCACAAAAGTTCTATGTCTTATCTTGGCATAAATTGTGAATCATGCTGAGTTACTTTCTCAATGAAAAATCTGGCACATAGCTTTGTTGTGTGAAGCAAAAGAAAAATATTTTATAAAAACATCATTGTTCATCACTTTTATGCTCCTTGATCTCGATTTCTGAGCACAGCTCTCCGTTCAATATCGGTTGACTTTTTTCTTCAAAATATCACTGTTCAGTGTCGAAATAATGACGGCTATAAGCATCCTCCAAATTATTTCCTCTGCTCAATTTCGAGTATTTTCTTCTTTAGCAAATTGATTAAGCACTTTCCTAGATTTTCTGATTAATGGTTTATAAATGTTTGCCACTTTTACTTACAAAAATCTGTTTTTCATCGTACTCCATTTGTCATAACGTCAACAATGACAACTAAATTGCTGTATCCTTTATGAACATGCATACTCAAGTTCCGATTTCGACCGGTTTGTTTTTTAAACCTATAAAATCTTTTTTGTTTGTATTCTCACGGCAAATTTTTCTGTCAGTTCGTGATTCCGCAGTCGACATCATCAACTTCACTTTCTGCCAGACTTAATGAAAAACACTCATGACACACTCATATTACTCGCTTTTATTCATGGCACTTACACTTTGCCGTCGATATTTCTCTACCTGCCGGACATATTTTTGGCCTCTGGAAACATTTTCGCTACCGAAGAGCGTTTTTTCCGCTATTTTCGTTAAGGGCAAACAAGGTTGAAGGGGCGAAGCTGAGCTAACGACTTGTGTTCTATCACCTCCAGATTTATGAGGCGTCTCTAATGACCCGTGAGAGATACACGCCAAATAATTGCGCTCCACAGAGCTAGGTAGGCAACGTATCGATAACATTGGGGAAGAAGCTTCCAATTTATAAGCCTGGAGATTAATTTTAAGCGCCTGCAGAAGAGCCCATGAAGGTAAGGTTAACTAACATGAAACAAATTATTGGAACAGTGAGTGACATTGCTTCTTTATACATTTTACATGAGGTGGAGAAATTGATTTATTGTCTACAGGCAGAAAAAGGTAAGTGATTAGTTATAGAACTAAAATGTGTTGGTTGACGACGATGTTAAGTGAACATGATACTATTTTTATGAAATACTTTATAGCTAGGACGTATTTAAATTCTGTCAGTATTTTGCTCTGAAGTATAGCTGCTGCATATCTAAATGAGTGAAAAAATTACCCCGAATGCTTTTTTCCCACATGTAACTTTCAAATTACGTACAGTGAACATAGAGGAATGAGAGAGGAAGAACAAATGCACACAATTATAACTCCAACTTTATTACTTGCCTTACTCTACTTTTCTTGCTCATTCATGAATATCCACACATACTCTTTAAAATAGTTTTCTGTTGATATAACTTGTTAATAACTTTATATTGCACTAGGCTTCTTCTTAAATATAATGTGTCTTATGTCACGCATGAATTAAAATTTGATGGCAACTTGACCTTGACCGTAAAAGCATTGGTACTTATTATTTTTTCCAAGGTTTTCTATGTGAGGTTCAACGGTAACTCGAGTTTTAAATTCGAAGCTAGAAGGTTTCATCCCTGCCTTCTCAATCTATCGTGCAGTTCCATTCCAGAAATGAGATTATGTTGGTCACTTAAGGATTTTTGAAGTCGTCTTCTCTGTTTTTGGCTAACTGGCCTATGAAGTTTGAAGCTCTCTTTCATTACAAGTGCAATAACAGCTTTTAGGAGACACTGAGTGCCTCCGTCTTATGAAAATATCGGTTATCGATACTAAAATCTAGAAAAGCAATCTTATTATATATATTCAAATATTTGGAAAAGCTGGTCATGTGTCTCGTTAACTGTTTTGATTTATTTTAAAAATGACGTGGTACTGGTCTTGAACTGGTAATTATATTGGAATTATTTTCACTTACCGTTTTCACTCTGGGACTCATCAATCTACATACATGTCTCATGGAAGACAGAAACGTGAATCTGGAAGTCCGTATTCAGCCACATCAGATGTTGTTTGCTCCATAGTTTGTTATTATGGTTTTATACATAGATATAAAATACTACCATAGTTTTTCTAATCGTTGAAAGTTCATTGATGAATTCCAGCACCTAGTATTGAACGGAAGTGTGACGGAGAAAGAAAGTAATCTGATTTACATTGTAACTTTGGTTAAAGGGTTTTTTATTGAATCGAAAATCCCTCTTCGAAAGTGTATTTTGCACAACGATTTGAAGAAAGTTTTCGTGCTTAAAATCGTGTTCAGTAGACGAAAAAGTATCTTAGTTTTGAGCTTGGCTTGCAAAGCAAGTTCAACGTAATATGATATTACAGTAAATAACCAGGAAAAATTCACCTTTAATTTGTTTGAAGAAATAATCCCGACTGCAACGCTGAAATCTTTGATTGACAAACTTAGGTATGAAGTAAGAATAGTATCGTTAAGTGCAGGTATGAGAAGTTCCAACTATTCGACTGTAACTGAATACGTTGTGAAATTTTTCACAAAATCTTTTTTTCCTCAAGAGCTTAAGAATTAACATAAGTGTTAGTATCTGAAAGTCTACAACATAAAAAGAATGTGCATGAATGTGATGAAGAATGAGATGAAGAATTTTGTACTGGTAGTCAGTACGAATTCTCTTGAGTATTGCTTTTGTAATTAGCTCTAATTAAGCAGAGTGGATTGCTTTTCAGCAGGTACACGATATTTTTGCTGATTGAAGAAATTTTCAGGTTACCATAGATGCTAACGTACAGCTTCAAACAAGATTTTGATATTATAAAACTTAGTTATATGAGCAGTATCTCAAAAAGCTCACAGACGTGGAGAAATAACAAAACCCGTACCAGATGACATACCAGGGTACGTCATCTTTATCGAACTCTGCCCAAAGAACCAAACATGCAAATTTATTTGGAGAAAAATTTCCGTTGATGAAGTCCATGTAGAAAATGGCAGTATCCTCGTCCGCGTGGAATGTACCACGTAGGAGAGATGAGAGAAGTGTCACAACTTGCAAACATTCTCAGCTGTTTGAATCCTTGATATTTACTTAAATACTGATTCTGCTCAGATCAACCAATTGTTATATCTCAATATTTACACAGGGCAAAAAATTTCTATTTCTCACGAAATACAGCATACTAATGCATGTTTATAGGGGACCCAGGTTTTCCATTACAGAAGAAAAAACTTATAACAGAAAATCAAAAAGTTAACATAAAATTAGCTAAATCTAGATAAATGAATTCCGATTCCCAGGGCGCAACCACCGCAAGGTCCCTGCCAGCTGCCATACACGACTCCAAAGAACCTGAATTCCCAAGGTATGCTGGTCAGGCCAGCCTCTACAGTTTACTGCCAGGGGAATAGGTGTGGAACGTGCCACCAGCTCCGATGGACAATGGACTGTCCACCGATAGACTGACCTCTAAGCGCACGCCCAATAAAGTTCAGAATGGCATTCAGCATTTCTAAAGTAAACGTTCTCTAACAAACAAAATACCAGCTGAATAATGAGACAAAGGGCATTTTAACCAGTCCTGATATTTTATTCTAAATAAATAAAAAAGTGTAACCAGTTTAATGAATGAACCTATTACGCATTGACATTGTGATTAGATGTGAAAATGTTATAAACATACGAAAAGGAAGAGTAATCCACATGAACTGTCTTTGGTGTTTTTTCTCTCACATATCTGCTCCTACTGATGGGTATAAAAGTAATTCTTGCGCTGCTTTCAATAGCTTAACGCTAAAGAAGTGATATAGAAAGATCGCAATTAACAAAAACGAAAACAAAATAACACATTGCGCTTATGAAAAACCACAAATGTCATTAACTCTAAAAAAAGAAACTAATGGCAACATATCACAACTTGGAAAGTACAAAAACACTTTAATATTTCCCACAGATCAACATAACCACGGACATGAACATAGGCTAGCCTGCTTATGTTCTAAATTGAAGACAGGAAAAACAGAGTCATGCCTGATGGTCGGACATCATTCCCCAACACTATTTTTTCGCACATTTGTACTGCCATTTGTTTCATTATTCCTGTCGTTGTTTAACTTATGATAAGAAGCTTATTTAACAATTCATAATGTAGTCTTCTTATTTCTTCAATGATGAAATTTAATCTTTCAACGAATTCAATTTTTGTGTTTAATGAATGGGCGACCAGCTCAGATGCTTTCTGCTACTACATATTCGCAGACTTTATGTTTATTATTCACTTTTTTGCCCGACAAGTGTCATGAAAGACATGACACTTGTCCCGGGTGTAAAATGAGAATGCATGCAGACAAACGATATTCTATCTGAGACTATTGCAGCACGAATGGAGAATTCATAATTGAATAAGATGCATACCCTAATAAATAAAAATGACCGTCAGTTCATTGTTAAGTGTATACTTAATAAATGTCTTAATTTCTATCATTTATGTACCTTTAATTCCCAAGTCAATGAAATCAAGCCAAATCACAAATGGAAACCTAATGAATGTCAAAAATTTCCTAATATCTATTCATTGTGAAGATGCTCATTGTGATTGCTAAAAATCTATAGTAGTTTAAATGTCATCAACCGATTTTCAATGAATTTGTATTATATTTTTTAAAGGACTGATCACATTAACACTTTGTTAAAGAATAAGTGAGTAAATAAGCAATTGAAGAAATGTGTATTTTTTTGCCTTTCCCTGTAGACATCTTATTCATTAACATTTAACCAGGTGCACAGAACAGATGCATGGTCCAATACGAAATATATTTTGGACACCCTACTTTTGGATATAAATTTTAAACGTTGTGTGTGCGAAGAAGTTTTAGGGATGTTGTGGTTCGGAAATTTTAAGCGTTTGATTAGCGTTTACAACAAGACAGATGAAAATATAATTGTCTAACATGTGTTATACTACTCTTTACAAAATTTTTTCATTATTTCTAGAGCTGTTGATTTTTGATTCTTACTCGTGGATAAAAAAATTACCTAGCAGAATTGACAATTGATAACATGATTGAAATATCTTCTGCTATCTTTACTGTGTTATTGAATTGCTCACGTTGATCTATTATGTAAGGCAAGATCATTTCCTTTATTTTCTACATCTTTTCACACCACACTTTTTTCCACGTATTGCAGGAATAATTCATAACCTTCACCTGACGGCAACGTTTTCATACACTCAGTTCGTTAATTCTCGGAAGAAACTTCAATGTCAAAGGCAAGCAAAAGCTAACTTTAGGCTTTCTTGAGCTGGCGCGCGTCTTTGCCACAAACATTCTCTGTAGAGGCTTGTAATTCAGGCAACAACTCTCTATCCATTAGGCTTACTCTCTCCTGCCAGGACCACAAAGACCAAGCCTACCAACATATGCTCTTTGATGTGGCTTAGCCTCAGCTAGGAAGCACACGCAGTTTCAGCTCCACCAATGCTTCGGCACGCTCACTAAGTTCTTTGCAAACTTCCAATGAAGTGCAGATTTTGCAGGGTATTTGGTTTGCTTTTTCTATTTGGTCATCAATATTAGGCGAAATTAGTTACTTAGAAAGTAACTATTCAAATTATTTGTGATGTTTTCTATAGGAACTTTTTTTTTCTTTATGAACTTCACTGTTGTGCAGATTTAAGTAGGTTATGAATTGCTGATTGAACGGTAAACGCTATTTGTTCAATACTTCTTGATGAATAATAAAACATGTATACAAATTCATGTATAATAATTGCAGAAAACTGTATCACCAGCTATTTCTATGGACAAAAATAGTATGATGTAACTTTCCTTTTATTGGCTCCAGCTTTCTGTGTAATTTCATGTTCATAGCCTGACTAATTTGAGTTCAAACTTATTGTTTATCCCCAAAACAAGAAATAAGTGTAATCAAAAATGAACTGCAGGAATAACAAAAATTATAACACTCAGAAAAATACATATAAGGAGTATTCACAGAAATCTACAAAAGAAGATGTTTATAACAATCAAATATTATAATACGGCACTGTTTCTTTTGGGCAGTTATATTACCTAAAAAAGAACGAAAATTTACTTAGACATTTTTTGGATAATACATAACAATTCCTTTGGAATAAATACTTCAATGGGTTGGTTAATAAAAGGTTAGGTACTCTCGCCAAATTGTTCGAATCACGTTTAAATTTGAAATGTACAAGAATTCTAGACGAAGAATATTTAAAAATTATTAGAGTCGTAAATTTTGCATTCGATTCGAATAACAACTTCATCACTAGAAATAAGGATTAAATAAAACATTTTTCATAGAAAAAGTGTGGATGCAAAGCAAGGATGAAATCTACGCACCGGACAATGGACAATATTAAAATGATTCAATGCAAAATTTTGCACGTGAATCGTTTCTACATTACTGAAATTATTATAAAATTTACATGGTTTACTCACAATTGCGCTTATATTGATTTTTAGAGCATTAAAATTCATAGATGAACCATATGATTCCTCCAAGAGCAAAATTAGACATATGTGATACATAAACTCATCAATGCATATATTTTAGATTCCACTACAATTGAGGAATAATCATGATGATTTGTCACACAACAAAGCAAAACATTTGCCTTTTCAAATTATTTTTCATCCATAAATAAATAATCAAACAAAAACCTGGTTCAATGACAAACAATAAATTTTTACCAAAATTAAAGCTAAAATAAAGTTGTATAACTTTCAAATAACACAGAATACAGTTTTCGAGCTAAACATTTAAAATAATTGTCTCATTTACCCATTGGACATCTTTTGCGGGTTACTCCCTGATCAGATGAGATAGTTTCGTTTCGAAACAGTAAATGAAAAGATAAAGTACTTATTCAAGGACTGAAAATAAATGTTGAAACTCTCTTCGATGCATAGTGCGTGCAAACTATCTTTATCAGTAAGTCTGAGAATAAGAATAAGAAATTTTCTTCTTATCTCTACCGGTGATAAACTCAGTCCTACTTTGTAACATCTAAAGAAGCGTACGGTTTTATAGTATACACTCTTTCCCTGATCGCCGCGCAGAAAGTGAGACGAAAGATAGTTAAAAGTTGTCCCATTAAATACTAACTATTGCTGACACAACTACTCTACGGGCTCATAAGAGAAAGCTGTGATGTCACTAACGTCCTAACTCAGTCATACAGTATGTCTAGATTGAACAGACATGTATGATACTTCCATGCTCATGAAGCATCTATGCTATCTTTCTCAGCGTAGTGTAATACTTTTGTAATTAATTCCATGACATTACGACCACAGAAATACTCTGTTAAATGAACCTAAAATTATCCCGCACTATCTTCCCAATTCATTCCATGCTTTTCCTCCAGCTCTGTATGGTCGATTAACCACGTTTGCTCTTCCCTAATTCTTCTTTACGTCCCGTACTCCTCACATTCCACTTCCTCAACGAGAAAAGTATGAACATACAAAGCGGCCATATTCTCCTACATGATTGCCACTTTTTATAAGAATCACCCTTTCATGGTTTGAAATATCGTGTAATTCATGTATTTTTCCTTTATATAACGGTTCTTTGAATTGTTTCAATTACTAACCAAACTTTTTTTTCACGTACATCACACTAATTTTTCCTACTTCTATAACAGCCTGAAACTAACACTCTCGACTTGCATTTTTTTAAATAGCGACAATGAATATTTTTGTAACTAGCTGATCCTTGTTTATTGTAATTTAGGTATAACAAGTGTACGTGTTTCATATCTATTTATATAGTTGTGGGGCAATCGACATGAATGGAATATTCTAATAAGTTGATTTTTGGTGCAATTGTTTCATGACCTTCATTTTACAAATTCTACGAAGTAAAAATGTAACAAATACTCCTTATTATCGAGAAATTAACCTAAATCAGCTCAGAAAAAATCAAACTGTAATCTAAAAAGTTATGTGCACAAAACGCTACATTTCTAAAAAATGAAATAATTTCAGTAAACACGCATGAAGTCTGTTTGACTGACGAGCACGGGTTCGTAATCAATAACTAGTTTCATTACCATACCAATGACTCGCAATGAAGCTGGTGTCACCATCCAATTATCGCAATTAGCTCTAAGGGGAAGCAATATTTCACGAGCAAATGGGAGTTGGCGATCGAGGCGAAGAAGAGCTAAGACAAACAGCGGCTCCACATGCGCCTTGACAAATTGAGTCATTGCCAGGCCTATCAAGGGCTGCATTAGCAAAGACCTCCGCAACCCAGAGTGAATTTAACTGCGTTGCTAACTGTATTACCTCCTAAGTACGGTGGGGAATACGTAGATGGAGCCATCGTTGCTGCAAAAGGGTTGGTTGGAGCTGCCACACTGTCTATGTGCTCCATCATGACTAGAATACAGGTGGTCTAGATAAGAGAAATGGCCCCAGTGTAGAAGGCTGCTGTAGGCACGAGATTCTGGGAAACAATAGATAGCTGCGAAATATATCATAGTACTACGGTGCACACGACTGATAGGACACAAGACATGGAAGACACAAGCAATAGTGAAGCAGGGAAAACATTGTGGCCTTACCAAAATATGAGATACTATTGAACGTCATTCATTCGAATGCACAGATTATTCTGGTGAAGAAAGAACTACTTGGAGGGCATCACAAACATTCTGAAACTCAGATTAGGTTAATATGAGACAGTGAAAATTTCCAAAGTTACTTCAGTGCTGATTCTTGATTACTTAAATAATGATTGTCATTAGCGTATACGTTTGTGATAATGAGCGCATACAAATTTTTTATTCCTATTATTGTTATAAAGAGTAATGCAGTTAAAATACGTTAGCTTCTTAGTTAAAACTCTCAATATTTTATTGTCGATAAATGAGAGAAAGGATAATAATTCGAAAAATTATAAATAATAGATCGGTATGTATTCTTAGAAAATTTGACAAACGCATGATCTGATAAACAATGCAAATTCATGACAACCTTCAGAAAACCTGATCTGTCTGATATACATGAGTGTAAACTATGCAATTAATGTGTTCTCATCAATATATCAATTCATATGTATGCATACATAACTATATCCATTTAGAACATTTAATTACACAAAAATACGGTACGATATATTTCGTATTTCTTTTGTAAATACAGTCATATGCTATATGATGAACTTAAGAAATGCTTAATCTGGGGGCTATGAAAGTGTTTACTGGTTTACTTACATGCGTATAAATGTTGAAATATTTTTGTAATCTACGGAATATATTTAAAACAATGATACTCAGTTTCGAAAACTCTGAAAATGTAATTTAACTAATTAATTAATTTATTTATTAGCTGCATTAATTGTGTTTTTACATTGAATAGCATATTTCTTTACTTGAAATGATAACATATTTCTTTACTTGAACTCTCGTCAGTACTTGTCCTGCTAAAATATTTTTATTTTGAGATACGACGAGTGAGAAAAAGCAATTGTTTCACATCTATGCTCTGTATACAAAGAAGCGTCAAGAGTGCTGAAAATATCGAGGAAAAATATCGCACGATTTTTACAGCACTAATATGGTGGTAAATATCTCATACAGATACAAGGCAAACATGAGTCTATATCTGATCCACTGAATATAAACTGGCTCTGGAGGAAGATACAACAATGCTGATAAGATAAACATCCTGTCTACCATTGTTCTCAGAGTAGACAATGAACAAATGAAATAATTTGTGCGTACTGATTGCTCCGTTAGAAAAAAATGAATTATGGTATTATACGCTAAAATGTTTTTATATTGAAGCAATTTCGTGTTGCAACCAGTTGCCTTCGAAAAAGCCATCTAACTCTGCCATTTTGATTACTTATCAAGCTTGCGATGAAGCTTACCTGGTTGTACAATATCCTAATTTCATTACAGGATTTCCCTCGACAATAATACAATATTTCCTTCGGCAATAATAATTGAATATTTCAGACTCAACACCTTTGATTGGAGGATTCCTTCTTGAGCGAAAATAACCTGATCACAGCCGCTGAAAAGTTTCGCAGAACGGAGATCTCGTGTTTTTTTTCCCGAACTCCCTGATTAAAAATATTACAAATGGATCATGATTACGCGCCGTCCGAAAATTAATCGGATTTCGTGATTCGGGCCAAGATTCTGTCAGAGGAGCAGGTCTTAAAATAAGACTGAAAATTGGGCAACTTTATTGAATTCTTTAAATCTTTTAACTGGGAATTAAATGAGTAAAAATTAGTTTCAGCTCTTCATTAATTTAAGAGACAAGAGGAAACTTAACTTTCACTCAGATTTATGGGAACTAGTTTTTTGTTAGGTAAAAGACATTCAATAGATTTTGTAATATTACGATTTTTTTGGAAATTTTATTTGGATTACGTAACGAAATTAGTCATACGTAGTTTCCATTTATATAACAATGTCATTAACCTTCCTGCACCTTTTAGCGCTGATCTCTATCAAATAAAGCTGAAGTATTAGTAGCCTGCATTTCTGATGTGTATAACTAATCTCTCACCATGAATAGTTTGGTTATGTATAAAACTTTCGAAGCAATAATGCCCAAACAAATAATTAATTAGTCAGGGTTATTGAGCGAATTTCTATGCATAGGCTGTAATTATAAGGCACCATCACAGAATGAAAAATAAAGTGCAAAAAAAGATATTTATGTTAGCTGTGGTTCAAACCGTAATAAAAGACGCGGGCGAGTGTAAAGTTTCATTGTTTGTATGAAATTAGGCGTCTACATTTGCAATAAAAAGTATATCAAATGAAAATGAATACCATTCAATTTGTTATGTCTCTAGTATTTCTCTAGTTAAACAGAACTTATTTTAGTCTAACTTTTTCCTGCATTGTAGTAATCAAGACTCTAAACGAATCTATGAACATGCATTCGTTACTTACTTGATGAGGAAATGCTACTTCCGGAGCTAGGAAAATGTAAAACCTTATAACGATCAAAATTTTTATATGAAAGAAATAGTTATGGCTGGTAAACATTTTTTTACTGAATATCGCTCACCGGGAATAATAATTTTGGCATTCCTTTCTCAGTAATGAGACAGAAATAGTTAGAATTGAATTTCCAGGAGAATTCGGGAAGCGCCTTTGGTTATCGCGTTACTTGTCATGTGTCGAGCCAAGCAGCTGAGCTAGACAACGGTTCAAACAGAGACAGGAGTTGTAAACAGACTTCGCACACAGAAGCAGACGTAACAAACATCAAAGGCAAACAGGCAGTGAGACCAAACAGTCAAGAAGTAAACAGGGATGTGAGGGAGGGAGAATTATTGCCATAGAGTGTCGCACTCTCAGCTATGAGATAAAAGTCCCTGCTCCAGAATATTTCTTTATGAGGCTGCCTTTCTAAAACCCCGTTTGCAGTTCTCTATTTGTCGTCTCAGACGTCGCGAAAATAGTTGCTTGAAACTTTTTATCTCCAACCCCATAAGTGTATGAGACAAGAGATCCTACAGGCTTCAAAGCCGCGAAGTGCAAAGACCAAGTCCTGATAAATAGAAGATTTGAGTTCATCTTCCTCTCGCTGATTATTATTTTAGTTATAAACTTGAAAGTCATTTCATTGTTTCATAGGAAATTTCTTGTATCTAAAGACTTAAACAGAACGTAATTTTTCGTTTATAATCGTATTGCCAAAGAGATGGATATCATTTTGTCCTAAGCCATTAATGGAATTTCAAACACTGAAATTTGTGTCTTAGTAAGTTGCATAGTCTCTTTTCTTCCCATCTTAGATTTCGGTCAAATTCACTACATGTGATCGATGCATTTCTTTGTCCATGGCTAAAAATATTTCATGCCATGGAACTAAAATGCCCTGTTCTTTATGCTTGCTTCATTGTTTTGCACTCAAATTTTTTTCATTCATTTAAGAAATTTGAATGCATCAGATGGGTACTCAGAAGTCACATGCTACATGGAAGCAGTGTCATAACGATGAAGCTTACAGAGAACAAGAACAATTCAGCACATTTAAATTTGAACGTTGGGTACGAAGTGCGTGCAGCCAAGCAGAATTCACAGAAAATAACCAACTGACAAACATGAAACAAAAAGAAGCACAGAATTAAGGAGAAATACAGAATTTTGTAGCAATATCATATACAGTATGACACCATTGTTGATTATTTTGCCAAACGGCACCATTGCTGAGCACTTACTCACCAGACTCACTTATCAAGTAAATGACCTCACACAAAATTGTAGAGATCAACCTCGAAGTCAAACCAGCCAGTCAGTGGCTACCATGCAGATGCCAGGGCAAGAGTGATACTACCAGAACTGAAGATTATATGTAGTGAAAGAATGAAGGGCAATCAATCATACGATAACCAAAACTAAGATTATTCTAGCAACATGAATGTAACTGAAATAAATGTGCGGCTAGAACAGTGACCACTTATCTAAGTTGATCAGCACACTTGGCTGGTCAGAGTACAGTATATATATAATGGATAAATGAATTTTAGAAAAAAACGGCAAATGAGAAAGTGGTCAGGTAATAGACAATTAGGAAAGTTAAGAATTAAAATGTACAGGAGTATCTTAGGCTCAGAGGATTTTTAATCTTAACGTTCAATAGAAATCTTGAGGAGCGAGAAGTTACCCGTTTGAACTATCTTTTGGATTTTATCTCATAGTGATTGCTTCTCTCAGTAAGTAAAATTCCTTGGTATAAAATGCTTTTATTTATTGTGAATGCTCTGTAGTTTCACTGGCAACTTAAGACTCATCTAAATTACTTTTGATAGTTAACTTGATTTAAAGCCTAGACACATTTAACAAGAAAGCTTAAACTCAAAATTGAAATAATGAAAACAGACTCATGCATACCAATGAAATATAGTAAGTAGCACAGCAGTAACGAGTTAAGAAGCATCCGGTAAAATTGAAAACGAAGGTTCGTCTCACTAAACAGGGATGTCTACGTCAAATTAGTTTCAGATGCAGAATACCTCTGATTTAATTCAATAGCAAAATGCTAAGCATCACACATTCCTTCACCTTAAACACTGCAACAAAAACAAAAGAAAAAGGCAGAGCAACCACATGGATCTACGGTATATTCCAGTACAAACTGCCACGCCAAGAGCATCTAGAAAATATTTCCCACGGGACTTCTCTATTTGCGTAGAAAATAATAGAGTGAAATGTACCTTGTACGCAAGCACTCCCCCTAGTGGTTCATAACTACTCTTAAGTAGCTCTTGTAGTTTGAGAACAAAGTATTATTTTTTAGTAAACAACACTTTATCTGGCAAAACAACCGTCAGGTAAAGTATATGTTATTCAGGGTGCCCCGCAAAAATGTATATATTTTAAAAAGCTCCAGTTTAAATACTACTGGTGCTAGAACGTTGGAAAAGGTTTCATTCGAAAGAGCAACATCTGAAGTTTCACTTTTATTCAGAATACGTTGTTACCCACCTTATGTACATATTATGAATACTAGTAGTATTCAAACTACAGTCTTTTAAAAATATATACATGTTTTTGGGACACTTTGTATTTTATCAAATAATATATCAAGGTACCAGTTTGCAAATAAATCAGAATTAATATTTAAGCAAAATATTGAATATCTACATCATATTTTAATCATTTAAATTGAGTTTTCTTTAAGAAATTTTATTCTTGACGAGTTGTAAGGTTAACTTTTACCTCATTTCAGTGCAGTTATCGAGCAGTAGGCAGCTTACGTTTGTGATTCACGAGGCCCTGGATCGAATCTTTTAGCAGCACTCGTTTTTTTCTTGTTGCAATACGGGACACCAGGCAAACAATATTCTCATTACTGAGTTCATTTATTTTCTCTAGAAGCCTCTACCTCAAATGGCAATTCAGATAAGACAGGAAGAGTCACTGGATGCAACGTTACTAGTCATTAACAATTGCATGTACTGTATATTACTGTACACTGCAGATGAATATTTTTTGTCCTGTTTTGTCAGAAACATTGTATAAGCAACGAATAAAGGTCTCTTGGCTGCAGTTCACGAGGTATGAACCTACAAAAATACCTATCTTTACAAAGAATTGCACGTGTGAAAGTTCGATTCGATGAATCGAGAGACTCTCCGAGCAAAAAGACGCATCGAAGTCGATAGCTCAAGAAAAGATGTTACAGCAAATACAATCCTTACGTTTGCTATCGATGTCGTTCATCGGTCTATTGTTTAGCTGACACAGATTGCACGTAGAATCCAGGTATTCAGGGAGAAATACATGAACAATCGATGCCCACTGAAGTGGATGAAAAAATGTAAAGCATTGTAACTTAAAACACTTAAATTGCTTGTAGGCAATCGTTGATAAGAGTCTCCACCTAACACGTGAAACAGTCTCATATCAGAGATCATGATATTATTCACAGTTGTGAATTTTAGAAGCTAGGTTTTCTGTCGTAGATATAGAATTTTCTCGAAAAATACTAAACATTGAAATCTCAGCTAAAATTGTTTTCCAACCATGAAGCTATGGCGTATGTACTACAAATGTCAGAAAAGTAGTCTACAAATAATAAAATAATAATATATGATCAATAATATAATATTTAAACAATAGTAAAAAAATAAAAACATTTTTCTGCATTTTGTGTCCACTATCGAAATGAATAAGTGGAAGTGAGCTTCTGTAGCAGGATATTTGAAATATGGTAGTCGTTGACTTTCCTCGTCACTGCTTTGTCTTCCTCTGCTACTGCTCACAATGCTTCATAAATTTACTGCTCTTTCGCTGCAGCTACTAAATACACGTTTTATTTCATTCATGCAGAATATGCGAGAAATCGTCTTCTCAAATCAAGCTCCAAAAATATGTTCCCAATACTCCTATAATAGTACATAAATACTCCAGGGCTCAGGGTTTGTATTAAACATAGCAATAAACACACTATGTTATATACTCCATGCCGTACAGGATTCAGTTGAGTCATTAGATACGAGAACAACAATAAATATTTTGAATATGGATTGTCAGAGCAGGTACCTATCAAATACATTTAAGTATTTTAAATATTAGGAACAGCCAAATAGAAAAATGTATCAATTTTTATCTGGAAGAAAACAGAATAATTAACTTCCTTTTTTGTACCTACTGCGTTTATTGACAATTAAAAGTAAAGATTAATGGACATTTGATAACTTTATTAATACACGATCTGACAAAAAGCCTTGGGCAGACTGACACTTCTGAGTCTTCAGTCGTAGAAAGTATTACCTAAAAGGCTCAAAATAAATAAAATATTTAGTTAGTTGCTTGAAGTTTCATTTTATGACACTTCGTTACGCTTCCTCGTGGTAACGAAAATTTTTGAAGAAGAGATTCTGGCTTTAAGCTACATATTCGTTATACCAACGGAGCTATCGCCATATTAAACATGTTTTTATATTTCTGCCTGAAACTGCATTTCTATAAAATATTGCCGTCATACTGTTCCTGGTTTAACATATTTTGCTAATATGACACATTTATCCTCCAGTCACCACACAATCACCAATGTGTTCTCATAAGACCATCCTGACACTGAAGTCTTCTCCAACATTTACATCATACCAACCAATGGGGTTTCATAAGACCATCGTGACACTGAAGTCTTCTCCAACATTTACATCATACCAACCAATGGGGTTTCATAAGACCATCGTGACACTGAAGTCTTCTCCAACATTTACATCATACCAACCAATGGGGTTTCATAAGACCATCCTGACACTGAAGTCTTATCCAACATTCACCTCGTCTCACCAAGTCTCCCCTAAAACACTGGTCTTAAATCTCACCAGAAGCGGCCCTCTTCTCCGATAATTGCATGCGCTCTTAATTCACAATTCCGTCCATTTATCTCCGTTTTCGAACTTAAGAAGACTTGAACGAAAAGTTCAGACGTGCGGGATCATAATAAATTTACCTTGTCCCATTCATTGTGTCCACCGTGACGAATATTTTGTTATTTTCTTTATGTTTCACATGTTCTTTCGCGGGCAGTGCCTCAAACTTTTCAGGAATGAAATAGGGATTGAAGTTTTTCTAGCCGTGTCTGGTGTATAGAGAACGATGCAGAGCTTTGATCATATATATCTCAACTATTTCTTATCCGAAACTTCATTGTTTAACCTTTATATATATTCAACTGTTTATGTCCATACCTACGGTATTATTGGTAATCTTAGACATGATATCTGTCTATATGAACGAAGACATCACTTTTAATAACAGTTTTTTCATAAAAAAGTTATATGTATGAAGGGGAAACGTATATTGCTCGAGTACTCTGAACACATTATGTATATTTCTTGTATCACATTTGTGGATTATATACGGCAGGTAAGCGAATAAAATTACATTCCTAATAAAAGTATAGTTCATACATCTTTACTCATTAAAGGTATTTAAATCTGATCCCAATTGAGATTCTAATGAGGCTCTTTGATGTATGTTCATCTATGTAGCAGAAGCCTTAACGTTCCTCTTATTTCAGAATGCAAAAATAGTTCTATGTGTGATGAAGACTTAATGGATAAGGGTGAGCTGATGCATTAGGATTTTTTAAAATAAGTTCTTTCAGGGTTTGATATGCTTCTGTCTTGAAAAACTCTTCTCTAGTATTGTAAAAAACTGCCGAGTTCTGACACCTTTTATGTATGTGCAATTGTTTCAACTTGAAATCGTTATAAAATCTTACGGGGATGATGGTTTTCTAATTTCATGCATCAAGTCAATTCATGTTCTCAATTACACAAAATTTTAAGGTAATCGTTTAATAGTCACTATCTTATTTACAATTATGTACTTTTCTACACCATCATTCACAGCGAACTAATGATCTTCGCAACCTCAAAAACTGGATTTTTATTTCTGAGTATTTGTCACGTGTGAATAAGTGCAACATTCATATGATACACACATAAAAAACAGACTATAAGTCATTTAGGCGTCTAATAGGAGTTTCCAACCGTTTCAAAGCTGCTTAGGAAAATAAAAATACGGACGAAATAATTTCAAAATATGTTGGATGCTGTAAGCAACATTACACTGTCCTCCTACTAAAGGAAAGAGACTCTTAACTAAGGCTAAAAAATGCAATGCAGTAAATAAATCAAATACGGGATAGTAAATATGTTGAATAAATCTACGGATAAAGAAACCAGTATTCAACTTACTTTTGTCCTATGTGAAATCAATATACACAACCATTTTCACCAAGCTGCAGCTATATTCAAAGACCTTGGTTTAAAATCATGAACAAGTTAACTTAGAGGTCATCTGATATGCTTCCTTCATGTCATCATGCATGGTGTTATATTTTATAAATAATTAGCGAAAGCGACCGAATTCGTTTTTTAATTCTTTCCCATACTCACTCATCATTTTCAAATTTGAGTAAGAAAATATTTTATTATTTGTAAATTTGAAATACACTGAAGCAAGGTCAACAATTTTAGGCTTAGAAGATCGGATTTAAAATATAACATTGTATCGTAAATTTCATTCATAGTTGTTTCCATGAAGACTCCAATATTTGAAAAATAATTTAAGTAAAAGAAAAACAATGAAAATTAAAATTTGGTCTAGATCAAAAATGAACGAAAGCATTGAAAAATAATAAATGAATACACTACGAAGAAAGAAAATGCATTTCGAAGCTTTCATGCCAGCATGGGAGTGACAAGAAATGTATAAATCGATGGAGAAGTATTATCTTTAAATTATTTTAGTCAAAGAGAACAGAACTAGAAGGTAATAATAATTTTACCCATAGTGAAATACATACGATTCATGTACTCATGAAATGCTTTCCATAGTTCGTAAATTTTAGAAGGGGCTGAGAACGTCGAAAATTCTTAACTAACTTTCTAATCAGGTTTTAGTAGTGCGACTAGCAATGAATCATCATGTCAGAAATGGTGAACTTATATGTGATTAAATAAGAACAAACGGCTAAGCATTGGTCATGGCCTGATTGGTAGAGAAGCCTAAGTTGCACAGCCGTGTTACCGAGGCAAAACTTCAGTAATCTAAACATTTAAATAGTACCTAACTGTGACATAGAACATTTTTGAAATCAAGCTCAAAATTCTTATGTTTGGTTTTATAGAAAGTGTGCCCTGCTCAGTGTTCAAATTGTTTACACCAACTGTAGCACGTTTTAACAATACAACTTATATGGGGAAACATATTTCAAACCATCCACCGTATGTGCTATAACTTGTGCCCATGGATTCTCATCTCTCTGTATCAAATGCATGCCACACACTCGCAACCGCCTGTGCGTACCACCAGTGCAAATGACTGCAGCTTTGCAGGTCTTAAGAATTAAGTGAATGGACGAGAGAGCAATTCTTGCAACATCAGGCAGAATTTCTCCCATAGAAGCATTTGCAAGACTGACCACTTGAACTGGTACTGCAGTGATGAACACAGGCACTCAATAATGTATTGGAAAGGAAGAAAATGGAAGATGAGGAGGAATGATATTAAAATGGTTGACGCAAAGAAGAAAAGAGGTACATGACCTGGCTCGCGGGGTTAACTTTTTCATGTCTGCTGAAACACTTAAGTCTCATCGACGTTTTCAGAAAGCCTAGCGGTATTTGTCTCAGAAACACATTGATATCGATCAAAACTTATACTTTACGTACAATAATTAGCATACCATTATTTCTGTTCCGCTACACAAGCTACTAAATTAATTTTTACATGTTTACTAAAAGAGTAACCTACATTATTTCATGAGTGAATTAATGATGCATATAGCGACTCGAAAAAGATAAACAAGGTACTGACTTTGCGCAACTCATTCATTAGAATAACAATTTTGAATTTTTCTGTAAAACGCGACTTAAATGTCATGTCTCAATCAAAAACAGTAATATAGTGGTGCTGTGTCTCAAGTATTTTGGACGATGAATTCTGAATAACTGGTGCCTTGGTGATTTTAGGCTTATATTAACACCAAATTCCACGCTGTTTTTAACAACACTGGGGCAGGACAAAGTAGAAAGATGTAGGATAATTAATTTAGTACCATTCTTAACTCCCCACTCGTGTATATTAAAATATATATTTTTCTTTCCATTAAATATTATTTCTAATTTCTAGCGTCTGCGCTATTCCTTGAATTGATGGTATCAGTCATGTTGAAGAGCTTCTGAACAGTTATAGATAAAGAAATGTTGAAATTATCACATTATTTTAACTATCATTTCCATTTCAATAGTATTTTTTATTCTGAGAAAATTACCCAGTGTATTGAAGTCATTTTTTTTTAGTTCAAGAAGGACTTATATGGATGGCTGATCTACGCAAAAAAGGCTGAGCAAGAATGGCTTGCTCGACTGGCTGATGCTGTAGCAAAGAAAGAGGGCTGCTGGATGCTGAGTGGCTGAGGGTCAGATGAGAGGAATGCTTCAGTCGTTCGTGGAAAGTGGTGAGGGGCTGGTCGGTGCTATTTTCAACAACCAGTTATCGCGCTTTGCTCACGCTCTCTTCGAACCAGACAAAAACTTTGAATGAAAAAATAGTTTCTTGTTTTCTCTCCATTCCGCTACATCGCTTAGTTGTGCGCTGACATCACGAAAGATGTGTTCCAGGTCTTTTATGAGCAAATTATTCGTAAATTACGATAACGGCTAGGCTTTTACTATTGTTACTGATAAGAAAGGAAATTCAGAACATGAATTTACTCGCAGCTGCCCTCAGAAAGAATGAACTTTCTTCTCCGCTCCTCGGAGTGTTGTGCAGTTTTATTCTTCAGTTTCTCGTACGTTCATGAACTGTTGAACTAATTTTCATCAATCTGCTTTACTGGGAAACGTCTGGAAGACAAAGAACTTTAGTCTGGATTTACCCGCTTGGTGTTCATACTTCAGATACTCCAAAGACGTCATATCCTTTCATAGAATGAAGAAAGTTGTAACATTTTAAAGATCACCAGGACTAATGTAATGTAAAATGTATTTTTATGTGCTGTTTTAGTCTAGCTACACTTTTTAGTACAATATAGTATAAACTCATCTGGAAGAATTTCATTATTTTGTTCAGTTTCTGTTAGCAGTTTATTTGTATTGAATGAGCGTATTTTAAGGGCTTTGAAAAGCTCTGTGGGAACATTTATATAACATCCATGCTCTCTTTAATATTTGTATATTTTAATAGTATTTTCCTGAGAGGATACATCAATTTTACTTAGAAACCGAAATACAAAATAGTACTCCTCAAATGTACATCAGTGTAGATATGCTTCAAGTGTCATAATTTTATTGTAAATGAAAATCCTAGGGTCACGTGACGCAACATATTTCTGTGTATATTTATTTCTGTGTTTGTTACTTCATTGCCACCTCGCGGGTATAATTGTCTCTATTAGCTCTGTTATAATATGTGCTGTGACGATCCAGACAACGACACGCATAATTAAAAAACTTTTTCTGAATCCATAAACTTGTGTTGAAAGCTGGGAGGATATATATTGATTAAATTTCATGTAATGAAGAACAAAGGAGATGAAAATGTCAGTGATTGTATTAAAAATAAATAAATGATTCCAATATACATATGTGTATCGTTTCTAAGTTTATAATGCGAGTGTGGTCAAAGCTTCTTTTAGTAAAATCTCTTTAATTTTAGTCCCAAATCTCAGTTAATACATTACTGACAATGACAACTGATAGTTTAGTTGGATTTTAAACCAGCTTTACATAATGTTTCAAGAGGTAAATTTTATGCACTTTGCAGTCATACACTTTGTGATGATGTACACTTCCACCCTAATAACCACGATGTACATATTATTACTACATACCTGCATCATTTAATGTACAATACCTATTTGCCTAGACGTCCGAAAATTATATATCTTTGTACGAATAGTAATAAGGGTGAGCAATGTTCATTGCAGAAGACACTGTTTGCCCTGATGCCTAAGCCTGTTCGTTAGACAGTCTTATTAATAGTGACAGCTATTCAATACATTCAATGCACAGGCTCGTAATGGAGTAGGTTCATGTTGAAGTGTTTGGATGCTGGGTATTATTAATGCATGATGTGAAGTAAATAAAGTGATCTAATACATCAGAACTTTAAAGACACCATAGCCCCCGTACTGTAGCTAACAAAAACGAAATAGGTTTTTTAACAGTTTTTATCAATAGCATATGCTTTGAGCTTAACACAAATGAAGATGAATTTATAACCAAAAAAGATTGCAAATCTTCACGCCATAGCCAATGCGTTGGTCAGTCAAATGTGAAACATATACTCTACATAATGTGCAACCATATTACTGAATTTCTAAATGAAAAATGAAAACTTGAACATAGATCTCTGCATGATTTGGCGGGCGGTAGCCTGCTTCGGTGTTAGCAATGATTAATTGTTTCAGTGACAGTTTCTGTTGCGTACTAATCAAACGCCTTCAATTAGTAATTCAGTTCATTTCCCCACAGCAAACTCACTTCAATGTCACAGACGTTCAGTTTATTTTGACCCAGTAATGTCTACTGAAATCTATTTGTTTTTCATTAGAATTATTTCACTAGCTGTGGAGTGTCTCTCTCTCTCTAATGCAAATGAATGAGTTCATCAAATTGATCCATTATGGAAGCAGTTCTCGGAACTTCCTGTTGACTGTCACTCATTGTGTCTGATATATGTATATGCTTTGCCCATTCTATTCACTTGATTGTCTTTATAGTTTTTGCAAATTATCAAGGACGTTCTGTAAATTACACACACACTAAAATGCAATTTTCTGGCATATATTCGAAGGTTATCTAGTACCATAAATACACGAGTTGTCTTATTTAGTTCACTTCCGTGTTGGTCAAGGTAAAAATTGCTGTTAGTTACTGCTCTGCAGTTCTGTGATCGTTAATTACATGCTAATTAATACACAGTATTTGCGATTTGAAAAATAGCATGTTTTCAGCTTAATAATGTGTGACTAAATCACACCATAATCTTTTCCCCTTATGTTATTTCATTACTATTTTATCTTAAATGGTCGTTACATTTAGGTGCATAAATTAATTACATCCGATTACATAAAATCAGCTGTGTCCATGTAAAATTTTTTTGTGACACATCCGTTTGAAAATACTAACTTACATAATGAAAGCAAGGAAGATTACTCAACAATGTTTCTCGTTAATCTACTCACTGGTTATGCAATGTAAGCGTACTTCCCTCAAGTGTTTGGAGGTCATAGAATCGTATTTCCGAATCTGCAGCAGCCAAGTAAATAAATCAATAACTGCACATCTCAACTATACACTTTAAAACACAGTATACGAATATGCATAATAGGCACAACGACAACAGTTAGTTGTTCTACGCGGAACATCAATGCTAGATAAGCAACTTACGAGCTATAGAGTATGGAAACATAACTTCCTGTTTTAAAAGTGCTTTGCTTTCAAAAAAGGAAGTTCTGTTACCGCATCCTGTAGAACTTGTTGTCTATTTGAGCTCATTTATCTGTCCGACCTTCATGTGATTCAGACACATGAATAGGAAAAATTAGTGAAATCCTTTTTAAAACTATTTTTTAAACACACTGATGAGGTCCACTCTGGAAATATATTGTGAAACTTTCCTGCATTAGTGAAATTATCCTTGAAGTATTTGAGTAACCTTGAAAGTCGTGGTGGGATAATAACTACATAACAAAAAATAAAAACATTTTCGAAAATGCAGAATAAATTAAACAGAAAGTAACAATAAGGTTGAAGCCTCGAGTTACATTACTCATGACATTACTAAATAAGAGAAAACTCAATTTGCGTTCTCTGTATCTTCAGAACCGAACATTGTGTGTGAATATCTACTTGTGCGAAAATTCCCAGGAGTATCACCTCATGACAACCTTCTGAAAAGATGGTAGCTTCTATTCGTTCTAAAAAATTTAGTAGCACAATTTAGGAGGTACTTTTGAGTAAAGAGAAAAAATAATATGATAGAAGGGAAGACAAAGGCAGGAAAATTTGACAGTCCTTTCAATGACCAAAAAATGTAAGTTTATTTAGGATTCTTAGTAGTTATATACTCGAGTTACAGATGATTCAATGTTTTTCACTAGCAGTATTGGAGATGAAATTAACTAGAATGACGTTTATCAGATTAGCCAGGTCACACTTTTTGCTATATCGTAAATACAGCATTCTGAATTATTCTCCACTGCGCTGTGTTAAATGCTTTGCAAAAATAGTTTATCTACTGAAAAAGAGAAATTGAATCAATTATGCTTACACAAATTACAATGCTCGTCTATTCTATAAAGGGGAAAAACCAATAAAGCGTAGAGTCTGCGTATCAATAAAGCTTTATTCAGTAATAAGAGCTGGGTTATAAGCAGTGATATGAAGGTGGCTCATGTTCCCCCTGGTGATTGACTTGTGAGAATCTACTATGACAATCTAATATGTAACTTGAGCTCATTTTATTAAACTAGCCTACATATTTGCCTTATCATGGAGATTTGATGATACATTTATTCATATTTATGATTGGTTTCATAATGGAAGTGTGATAATTCGTTTTTTTTCTTTACAGGGTGTGAGAATTATTTCAATTTAATCTATACATTACTGATCTTTGGCTTCCTTACAAAGAAAATATATGAACTCAAACGACGTTAAGGACGGCTTCCTTGAAGGCTTCTGATTTGAAGGGCTTCGCTATCAGCTGTCCTTTGTCTTAAATTTGAAATTAATATCCGAAGTGAGTAACGAAAAGATGACTTTAAAGAAAAAACTTCGTACCTGATTTGTACTATGATAATAAGGAACAATATGTTCAAACCCATGTGTTACATTACACATGACTTGAAATTTTTTTTTAAATGAAGTTTCCGGAAGACCTTTTTTTAGGATATCTAAAACTTCAGAAAGACTGATATGCATACACTGATTTTTAATTGTAACTATTTATAAACGCGTGTAATAATTCCTGTTTAATATTTTCATTAAGATAGAAATTACAGCGAAGTAAAAATTGCCAATATTTCGGGATGACAGCAAAATTTGTTGTTCAGGAGTTCATTACAGAGGCATTTGCGAGGCTTCTTCTATAGGCTACTGGTCTCGTGCATCTGTGGTGCACTCATGAAGTGTTTTATATTGACAGGAAAAATGTTGACAAACATTTAAACTAGAAGGACGAAATTGATCCTTTAATTATAAATTAATGGATTACTTTCATATATTTAACCCATAATTTACAATGCGGAATGGATAAACAAAATTAAGCTTATTTTCCGCAACAACGTGAAAGCTTTCACCGATTCTTACCACGATAGACAGATTGAAAGCAAGGTTCGCTTTAAGGGAATTAAAGAATCATGCAAATACGTACATCGGATTACTAAAGAATAATGTGAACGAGTTTCGAATTGCTGTCAAACCAACGCCAGTTTCTTATTAGATAAAAATTATTTTTAATGTTTCTCTCAGAAGGCGAATATCATTCGATGGCTTAAGAATGAATTTATTTTATTGGCTGCTCTACTATCAGAAAATTATAGATATGTTGAACAGAATGAAGGTGAGCAATAGTTATTTCATCAAGCTTCTTGTGTTTTGTAACAATAATGTTTGGTAATATAATGTTTTCTTGACACAATAAAAATTATAGTCTCCTGTTTTGTAGCAATAGCGTTGGGTAATATAATGTTTTATTGACACTGTAAGAATTATTGTCTTGTGTTTTGCAACAATAGCGTTGGGTAATATAATGTTTTATTGACACTGTAAGAATTATGGTCTTGTGTTTTGCAACAATAGCGTTGGGTAATATAATGTTTTATTGACACTGTTAGAATTATGGTCTTGTGTTTTGCAACAATAGCGTTGGGTAATATAATGTTTTCTTGAGACAGTAAGAATTATAAGGCTAAGTTTCAGGAACGTGTGCCATTTAACAGCATTAATATCATTTGCGTCAGAAAAAAGTTTGTTCGTTTTTAAGTGAAAAATTGCAGAACTATGATGACGCACAAATTAATCATTCTAATTATAAAATTCAACTCAAGTCATTCACTTAGAGAAAGAAATGTAGAACAAAGAATACGAGACATTTTTCGGAGTCCCCCTGTATGAAATGAGTTGCAGTTTTCAAAAGTTGTGCTCTTTATAAGACTGGACTTCCAATTAAGCTATCAATGGAACTGAATAGCTTATAATAATAAAATTTCAATTGACAGAGTTCGTCGTTCAGTGGTGTACTATCACACGAGTAAAATACGCAAAGCAATCCATGTAATCACGAACGAAAAATTCTGTATATATGAAATTATGGCAGTATATTCTGTAAATTTGCAATTCTGGCAGTAAGTTCCGTAAATTAAAAATTTTGGTCGTATATTCTATAAATTTGAAGTTCTAGCATTGAAATTTGCAAATTTGAAATTCTGACCGTAAATTTTCTACCTTCTTTCAGTATTCTGGATACGTGTCTGGCAACTATAGCAGAACATAACTTGTTGCATGTTGGTAGGCCTTCAAGTATTTAGTTGAAACATTGAAATATGAAACAAAAATGAGGCTTATGGTAATAACAAAATTTTCAATTCTAAACACTTATTTTCATTTAATTTCAGTGAAATAAACATTTATTTTCATTTATTTTCACTGAATAGATGTGTTATTGGACAGTAATTTTTAAGTTAAAATTTTAAGTGATACCGTATATTCTCAAGCTTGATTTAGTTTATTAAAATCAATATGTGATCATTAATGAAAGGTTTTATTTGATGTTCCAGCACACTCCGATGTTGCACTCTCTATCTCCTGCTCCTCTCAGAACAAAGTCTAAGTGCGTGTATCTCTTCCATTTTCCTTTGACAAGCATTTTTTACGTCGAAAATCCCTATTTACTCTTAGGATCCAATTAGAATTAAAATATAAATTTTAGGAACAATTTTTTTCCTGTTTTGGTGCAGCTTTAATTGAAGTGCAGGTTGACCAACAGAAATATTTATCCGCTTTCAACTTGCTGGAAGAGCCAATAACTCTGCTGACTACTGTTTTAATAGATAAAGTGAATATTGATTGGATGAGTGTATTGAACAGAGGCTTATTGCGATTCAACGTGAGCGTCAAATAGCCAGCATCTGCTCGAATCGAAACATCACAATTGATTTGTGATAGAAAAATACTAAAAAGGAAATAGACACCTTTCGTTTGCGTCAATGCTATAGATTACACTGCAATATTATATTATCAGTAAGAAGAAGTCTATTCTCTTCACTGAGTGCTGTTGTTTAGCAGAATTCACTTTCCATATCATCGCATTCTTAATAATAAAATCCAAACTGGTTGTTGTTTGATTGTTGTGATTTCATTGAATCAATTTTTAGTTTTGTGTAGTGTTACTCAACAGTTAAATGAGACCACTAGTTGAAAGACACTGTAAAAACGTTTCCCCAAATACGCATCCTCCGTGAGAGCTACAGATCCTGTGATGTGACTCTCTTTATAGAGAAGTCTTTCTTCTTCTTCTTTTCCTCACTCTACTTCCCACGTTTTGAAGTCAGCTGTAAAATATATATTTCAGTGTGGAATATTCCAATTCCCAAAAGCGTGATTCAGAATTGATTAGGAAACATAATATTGAGCGAGTGGGAATTCAAAATATGTGATCTCAGTCTGTCGATACGGCATTTCCTATTCTTATGTCGAGTACTAACCGTGAGCTTAAAACTTGTGAAGTATTTTCTGCTCAAAAGGTGAAGAAACTTATCACATGTAAACATTTGTAAATAGTTATTGACTTGCCCGGTTTCTATAGAATTTTACTGCAGCCAGTGCACAAATCCAAAGAATTTCAACCCATGAAATCTCGAATTTGGTGGAGACTTTGAAAATATGTATTCTCGCACAGCAGTGATGAAACAACTAACTTTCAGTGATTAAAAGTTGACAATTTTTGCGTCTACGAAGCCGTCCAAATCTTCGCATGTCTATTAATCACATTGCAGAAACATTTTCACCCTATGTTCCTATTGTTGTAACCTCAAATTCGTTAATTCGACTCTTTATTCAGGCATAAGTTTATCGCCCGATTAAAGATGGGTTTTGGAATCTCTCTGCAATTTTTAACAGAGTAAGTGTGATGAAACTATTTACTAAACTTCAGCTTCAACTGAACTATTTATTGAATCTTCTGAAATTGATAAAATGTTTTCGTGAACTAAAAGCTTATTAACTTCTGTGCTTTGTGAGAAGACATTTTTTTCGGAAAAATACACTAAATAAGCTGCCAGCATGCGCGTTAGTTTATAAATTTATGTTGACTGAGGATTTAGAGACATGAATAAGGTTTGAATAAAATTATGAATACCAATTTCCCAAAGTTTTTACTAGGTGTTTACAAGAGGAGTTACTTAGCGTGTTTGAACATGAGAATGAATAAATCATCGAACGTGAAAAGCTCTATGATGCTGGTGCTGCTGCTTGTTTTGTACGGGGGATCTGTCACTGGTTCTGCTCGACCTGGAGATGAAGGTGAGTATTATTTTGTAAATAAATCACTGCCATTTTTAGAACTTTTAGGTTCCTATTTTACGATTTTAGACCTGATTTAGGAAGCGAGTTTTGTCATGAATTCATGTTCAATTACTTCGCATATTTTCTTAGCGCATCATATCCTCGTCTTGGAACACCGCATTCGGCTTTGCATTTTCGCGTGTTTTCATCAAGTTCTTCCAGTGAAAATCCGGATTTTGTGCTGCAGCTGTGGTCACTGCTCTCAAAAACACTTACAGTTTTTTTCTTCCTGAGCATCCAAATAATAGCCTTCATACGTACAGGGGTTCGGAATACCCGAATTACAGTGTCATGAGTAACATAGGAATTGAAGGGTCATCAAGCTTTGATTGCGCTGTCACCTGCAGTGGTGATATTACTTGCATTCAACAGTCACGGCAGCGTTTTTTATTTTTCAGCTTTGAAGCCCTCAGTTATGATTTTTGAGAACTGTTCCGTACGGGGACAACCGATCAAGTGGGTATATTCAATAACAAGCAGGTTCTGTGACACAAAATTTGATTATGTTTAATTGTTTTACTTAGTACGGGTGAGATTCCATGGAGGGAAACTCATATGTATGAAATTTTACTATGGTTACATTTGGTAAGTACTATAAGTAACTTTTATGATCAATACACGTAATTCGTTTTTTGTATATAATAAACAAGTGAAAGATAAATGAAGTAAAAAAATCACAATTAGTAGTTTAAAATTCTATCGAGGCACGATCCAGGCGTATTGAGGCACTATTGTGATTTCAACGACCAAAAAGCTACTGAACAAATTTTATTTTTGTGTTTCTTACTCAAATATATATATTGGAAAGGATTTCCAGATAAGTCCAGCTTAGCAAGTCCTTAAGACGTTTCTTGGATTTAGTTTTGCACGAGAATGTAAAAGCTAACCTGTGATGGATCTCAATTCTGTCTATCGTTGGCACCAGCATTAATACATTGCAAGTTTATGGTTCCACTCTATTGACTTAAATTTTTGCATGAATGTTGGTATTACTTACGTGTGGTCAACAGCATCAAATCTGAAAGCTCTGTTGCTTACAAAATTGGCTGGCAATAAGCTTTAGTTGTCTATTTTAATTTTGTCGAGATAATTTACCATGCAATTTAAAAAAATAAAAACATTGATAATGTGTTTTCAGTGAGGAGCAATGACCGCAAGGAATAATTTTTGTTTCATCTATCAATTGAAGAAACATTTTATTTTATACGCAAATTACAATTGAAACTCTTCATTGAGTTTCTAAAAAAAACCTACGATAGGCATTTAAAATCAGGCATAAAAGTTTTCAGAAAAATAAAGAAAGGATATAAGAGTCCATTTTTATTGGAAATAGTCGAGCTAACTGAAAGAAATCCCCCACTCGGCAAATTCAAGCTTCAAAGTTTATTAAAATAGCCCTGAAGGGGTAATAAGTAGAAGCAGTGTAGTATTTAAATAAAACTTGGACGATTGTGTGGTACGAACACGAAAATATGATGGCCAATTGAAAACTTGTTTGTTTTCCGATGTTTGCTTCAGCAATACAGAGTTGTTGTATAAGTGTTGAGTTTTGTGGTGTGAATCTTAGTGCTTAATGACAGTTGTGCAATCCCTTTCGCATCATATATGCAGTAATAAATCACGGTTTAATCCAAACAGAAAATTACGAGAATAATGACTGGTTTTTAAATTGTTCTGTTATGTCGAATGTTGGGCAGTGATTGATGAGACGGGCGGAAAAATCGTTTAAAAATATACATGTCAGTCTCATCTTTTAATGCAAAGGTGCCAGAAATGGGAAGGGTAAACTCATGCTGTTAGTTTAAAGTTTGTAGTAACAGTTATTCATACACTTAGGGCTTCATAATGGCAATAAATTTAGTATCCTGTTTTTCTTCAAGATTTCAACATGATTGATGTCGATAAAGTATTAGTAATAGAAAACTTTGTTATTCAGAACATCAGTTTTGGTCATCAGTTTAAGTCATTACCATCATTAATTTAATATTTGATCGATTCCATACAGGAAAAAATTGTTCCACTATGCGTGAAAGTCTTTTTTATTGGTTTGAAAGAATCACACCTTATTCAAAATTATTTTAGTTTCAGCCTTAATCTATAAATCTCTCACAAGATGTGTCACATCAGTTTGTTGCAGTTCAGGTCAAACCTCATAATCCAGAGACAAGCCAAAATTAATTGTTAATCACAAAAAGTTCAATAATTAACGTTACAACTTTTAAAACCCATGTTTATTAAAGAAATGAATGTATACATATTCAGCAAAAAAACGTAGTTAACTATAGAATATTTGGATGTGTATCCACATTTTACTCAATATATTCTATGTCTGCGTCGATAACAAGCTGAAGACACTGAGGTAATGACCACGAATGACGAATGACTCTTTGAAGCATTTTGACAGATTCCTTCTCGAGTTTTGAATTCAGTGCCTTCGAATTTCGGGAATGTGTCGCTGAAACCTTACTCTTCTGCATAGACTAGAAGCCGTAATCGAGAAGATTCATGTCTGGCGATAAAGGAAGCCATTCCTCCTTCGAAATGAAACAGAGAACATTGCATGCCGACCACTCGTGTGTTTTCTTAGCTCAATATAACGATGACGAATCTTGCTGAAATGATCACAGGAGTTTTTTTGAAATGATTGTAAGTACAAGTCTACAATGACTATGCAAGGATGTCCCAGGGGTGATTTTCTTATTTAATTGCAAACCGTTCTTTTACAAAAAGTAACGGATTTGTCCGAGTTTCAGTGATTGTGACTCTTACCATCACGGATGCCACGTCTCGTCTTCAAATGACTACCCTGGTATCAATTTTTATCATTCATATGCATGAAATATTTTAGAGTATTTTTTGTTGGGTTTTGTTATCAAAAATTACGTATTTATTATGAGTCGTACAATTGCATTCTGTCTAAAAATGCATATGAATAATATTTAGAAACTGTTAAAACACTTGTTTCACTTCACTGCATGTATATTATGAACTGATGGCGTAAAATGAACTAGTAAAATACTAATCATGGTTGCATGTCTAGAGAAAAATACTAATTAATTGCAGTAATTTCCAATTTTTACACACCGTTTTTTCTCGCATTTACAAGTTGAATAATACTCAATATAAACAAATGAAAGTAATTATTTAGCATTCAATGAATAAAGGCCAATATTACTTTAACGTCAGTGATAAGAGGCACTTCTAATGGATTAAAATAGAGCAAAGATTTTTATCAAACTCAAGTGTTGCAAACTTTTTTCTGATTTTGTTGTACCACACATTAGTTGGGGCTTGCTTGAAAAATTTCACTGTTTGCTTGGTTAGACCTAATATCAAAACAATACTTCATCATTCTGACTTTCGAAAATCTTGTCAAATGTGCGTAGTTATACATTAAAATGCAACATTAGAATACAACAAAGCGTCTTTAATTTCCCTAGAGTAAAAATAAATTTGTGATTATTAAGTAGTGTGTTGAAGTACAAAACAAGAAGTGAAATTTACCAACTGATTTATACAAGATACACATTGAATCTAAAATTCAGTTATTTCCTCATCGGGCGAAAGCATCAATAAAACTCAAAAGACATGGCCTTGTGATACGTAATAATTACTTAGCAAATTACAGTGAGTTTCATAGGGTCATCAGAAATTCATTCAGCAGCGCTTCCTTTTGCAGCGAATTTGTCGTCGATCTCATGGCATAAATTATCAGAGTAATTCTCTTGTCAAAACATGGTATGATAGATGAGGCAGTCGTGATCAATCACGTTGGTTGGATGTTTGAAGACGATCGTGGGTTCATGAATGTTTTATTGTTCAGCCCGACATCAAAACTCAAGCCAATTGAAAAATTGAGCTGTGAGCCGGAGACTGATTCGTCATCTCGTTAAGTTGGTCAAGAGAGAAGCGAAGTTTCGTTCTCAAATCATCGTTGTTCTTAAAGTATCGATGGTTTTGCAGTCCATTGTTACATGGCTTAATTATAATGAAGGTACATTTTTTCCATACATGGCTTTATGGAAAAACAGAAAATTCAAGCTGTAGTTTATCTTTTATCACAGTTGCTGTAGCTGTGGGCTAGAGAGTGTCAGTGGAACCTTTATCAATACATACTTGATTGAACCTTCCTCCTTGCGTAGAGTGGGCTGTAATATTGGTTTGATTGGCTAGCTTTCACATTAAAATTTGGGTATGAATTAGTTTCACCCATTGCCATAATTAATAATGAGAATTGGGATATGAATTTAATGTTGCACATCTCGTTCTTATAATCTGACGGTCGTTACAGTCCTTGCATAAAAACTTACCTCACATTTACAGACATTCGTTTAGTTTCTGTTCTATGCAAGACAATAATAATTTCATACTCCACAACCGAGTTACATCTACTATCTTACCTCTTGAACCCAACACAGCATGTGAGTAAGATGTGATAGACAAAAATTTATCGAGTAGTTCTGTATCGTTTAGATTTTCCCTTTTTTAGATAGAACAGCTATTGACCACATTGCACGCATATCTTTTTGGGAAATGAGTTAGATTTCAGAAAATGATCTTAACACGTTGCCTGCGATTGCCTAGCTGGTGCAAATCTTTACTTTGTACACACAGTCACTAGAAAGCCTTGAAAAAATTATAGAACCTAACCTGAGCGACCCACCGGCGGGTCGTATCGCACTCAACGTGTTAATATGGTGTTTTCACAAATATTTACTACTATCTAGTGATTGTGTTCTGCTTTGGAAGGATGCTGAGGGATTTTATAAGCATAACTGGGAAATGAATTTAGAGTAAAATCAGGAACGTAAGACATTTCGACTGGTATACTCATCGTCGTATCAGTTTTCTTTGTTCAGTATTGAAGTACTTGCCGCCTATAAACGTGATGAAATGTTTCCCATAGAAGTAAATTCAAAAATAATACCCCAGAACAATTTAGGACAATGTTCAAGAAAAATCGAATATGGCAATTACAATAGTAAACGTATAATAAAGACTATCACAGTAAAATAGATTGTGCAATTTTCTCATAAGTATTTGCCCAGTAATTAAGAAACAAACAATAATTAGGCAACGAAATATCTTTGCTCCTCTCGATTTCTAGACTTAAAATTTAAAAGCAACACTTCAATGTCAATTATTTTTCTGGATTATTGTTTTACAACATAATTTTTTAAAAATAATCAAACTATAAACATTGAATATTGGCATACCAACTGTTCCTCATAGAATAAGAAAGTACAATAATGTTCTTAGAACTAGCGTTCACTGCACCATCAAGTAGATGACAAAATTTTTAACTCAATAAGACGACGATGGACAAGCACACCAGAGCCAT
>VCRD01000741.1:201897-216895 GCA_006783055.1 Trinorchestia longiramus
TGGCTCTGGTGTGCTTGTCCATCGTCGTCTTATTGAGTTAAAAATTTTGTCATCTACTTGATGGTGCAGTGAACGCTAGTTCTAGGAACATTATTGTACTTTCTTATTCCATCAGGAGCAGTTGGTATGCCAATATTCAATGTTTATAGTTTGTTTATGTCTAAAAAATTATGTTACAAAACAATAATCCAGAAAAATAATTGGCACTGAAGTGTTACTTTTGAATTTTAAGTCTAGAAATCGAGATGAGCAAAGATATTTCGTTGCTTATTATTGTTTGTTTCTTAATTACTGGGCAAATACTTGTGAGAAAATCACACAATCTATTTTACTGTGATTGTCTTTATTATACGTTTACTATTGTAATTGCCATATTCGATTTTTCTTGAACATCATCCTAAATTGTTCTGTGGTATTATTTTTGAATTTCCATAGGAAACATTTCATCACGTTCATAGGCGGCAAGTACTTCAACATTGAACAAAGAAAACGGATACGACGATGAGTCTACCAGTCGAAATGTCTTACGTTCCTAATTTTACTCTCTATTTATTTCCCAGTTATGCTTATAAAATCCCTCAGCATCCTTCCAAAGCAGAACACAATCACTAGATAGTAGTAAATATTTATGAAAACACCAAATTACGATCATTTTCTGAAATCTAACTCATTTCCCAAAAAGATATACATGCAATGTGGTCAATATATGTTCTATCTAAAAAAAGGGAAAATCTAAACGATACAGAACTACGCGATAAATTTTTGTTTATCATATCTTACTCACATGCTGTGTTGGGTTCAGGAGGTAAGATAGTAGATGTGACTCGGTTGTAGATTATAAAATTATTATTGTCTCGCATAGAACAGAAACTAAACGAATGTCTGTAAACTTGAGGCAAGTTTTTATGCAAGGACTGCAACGCCCGTCAGATTATAAAAACGAGACGTGCAACAGTAAATCCATATCCCAATTCACATTATTAATTATGGCAATGGGTGGAACTAATTCATACTCAAATTTTAATGTGAAAGCTAGCCAATCAAACCAATATTACAGCCCACTCTATGCAAGGAGGAAGGTTCAATCAAGTATTGATAAAGGTTCCACTGACACTCTCTAACCCACAGCTACAGCAACTGTGATAAAAGATAAACTACAGCTTGAATTTTCCATTTTTCCATAAAGCCATGAATAGAAAAAATTTACCTTCATTATAATGAAGCCATGTAACAATGGACTGAAAAACTATCGATACTTTAAGAACAACGATGATTTGAGAACGAAACTTCGCTTCTCTCTTGACCAACTTAACGAGATGACGAATCAGTCTCTGGCTCACAGCTCAATTTTTCAATTGGCTTGAGTTTTGATGTCGGGCTGAACAATAAAACATTCATGAACCCACGATCGTCTTCAAACATCCAACCAAAGTGATTGATCACGACTGCCTCATCTATCATACCATGTTTTGACAAGAGAATTACTCTGATAATTTATGCCATGAGATCGACGACAAATTCGCTGCAAAAGGAAGCGCTGCTGAATGAATTTCTGATGACCCTATGAAACTCACTGTAATTAACTAAGTAATTATTACATATCACAAGGCCATGTCCTTTGAGTTTTATTGATACTTTCGTCCGATGAGGAAATAACTGAATTTTAGATTCAATGTGTATCTGTAAAAATGAGTTGGTAAATTTCACTTCTTGTTTTGTACTTCGACACACTACTTGATAATCTCAAATTTATTTTTACTTTAGGGAAATTAAAGACGCTTTGTTGTATTCTAATGTTGTATTTTAATGTATAACTACGCACATTTGAGATGATTTTTTAAAGTCAGAATGATGAAGTATTGTGTTGATATTAGGTCTAACCAAGTAAACAGTGAAATTTTTCAAGCAAGCCCCAACTAATGTGTGGTACAACAAAATCAGAAAAAAGTTTGCAACACTTGAGTTTGATAAAAATCTTTGCTCTATTTTAATCCATTAGAAGTGCCTCTCATAACTGACGTTAAAGTAATATTGGCCTTTATTCATTGAACACTAAATAATTACTTTCATTTGTTTTTATTCACTGCTATTTGTGTTTAAAATTAATATACAGTCTTTTACATGAGTATTATTCAACTTGTAAATGCGAGGAAAAATGTTGTATAAAAATTTAAAATTACTGCAATTAATTGGTATTTTTCTCTAGACATGCAACCATGATTAGTATTTTACTAGTTCATTTTACGCCATCAGTTCATGATATACATGCAGTGAAGTGAAACAAGTGTTTTAACAGTCTCTAAATATTATTCATATGCATTTTTAGACAGAATGCAATTGTACGGCTCATAATAAATACGTAATTTTTGATAACAAAACCCAACAAAAAATATTCTAAAATATTTCATGTTCATAATTTCATGTATATGAATGATAAAAATTGATACCAGGGTAGTCATTTGAAGACGAGAAGCGGCATTCGTGATGGTAAGAGTCACAATCACTGAAACTCGGACAAATCCGTTACTTTTTGTAAAAGAACGGTTTGCAATTAAATAAGAAAATTACCGCTGGGACATCCTTGCAGAGTCATTGTAGACTTGTACTCACAATCATTTCAAAAAAACGCCTGTGATCATTTCAGCAAGATTCATCATCATTATATTGGGCTAAGAAAACACACGAGTGGTCGGCATGCAATGTTCTCTGCTTCATTTCGAAGGAGGAATGGCTTCCTTTATCGCCAGACATGAATCTTCTCGATTACGGCTTCTGGTTTATGCAGAAGAGTAAGGTTTCAGCTACACATACCCGAAATTCGAAGGCACTGAATTCAAAACTCGAGAAGGAATCTGTCAAAATGCTTCAAAGAGTCATTCGTCATTCGTGGTCATTACCTCAGTGTCTTCAGCTTGTTATCGACGCAGACATAGAATATATTAAGTAAAATGTAGATACATATCCAAATATTATATAGTTAACTACGTTTTTTCGCTGAATTTGTATACATTCATTTCTTTAATAAACATGGATTTTAAAAGTTGTAACGTTACTTATTGAACTTTTTGTGATCAACAATTAATTTTGACTTGTCTCTGCATTATGAGGTTTGACCCAAACTGCAACAAACTGATGTGACACATCTTGTGAGGGATTTATAGATTAAGGCTGGAACTAAAATAATTTTGAATAAGGTGTGACTCTTTCAAATCAATAAAAAAGACTTTCACGAAGAGTGGAATAATGTTTTCCTGTATATAATCGATCAAATTTTAAATTAATGATGGTAATGACTTAAACTGATGACCAAAACTGATGTTCGGAATAACACAATTTTCTATTGCTAATACTTTATAAACATCAATCATGTTGAAATCTTGAAGAAAAACAGGATACTAAATTTATTGCCATTATGAAGCCCTAAGTGTATGAATAACTGTTACTACAAACTTTAAACTAACAGCATAAGTTTACCCTTCCCATTTCTGACACCTTTGCATTAAAAGATGAGACTGACATGTATATTTTCAAACCATTTTTCCGCCCGTCTCATCAATCACTGCCCAACATTCGACATAACAGAACAATTTTCTGTTTGAATGAAACCATGACTTATTACTGCATATATGATGCGAAAGGGATTGCACAACTGTCATTAAGCACTAAAATTCACACCACAAAACTCGACACATATACATCAACTCTGCATTGCTGAAGCAAACATCGGAAAACAAACAAGTTTTCAATTGGCCATCAGATTTTCGTGTTTGTACCACACAATCGTACAAGTTTTATTTAAATACTACACCGCTTCTAGTTATTACCCTTTCAGTGCTATTTTAATAAACTTTGAAGCTTGACTCTGCGGAGTGGGGGATTTCTTTCAGTTAGCTCGACTATTTCCAATAAAAATGGACCCTTATATCCTTCCTTTATTTTTCTGAAAACTTTTATGCCTGATTTTAAATGCCTATCGTAGGTTTTTTTTAGAAACTCAATGAAGAGTTTCAATTGTAATTTGTGTATAAAATAAAATGTTTGTTCAATTGATAGAAGAAACAAAAACTATTCCTTGCAGTCATTGCTCTTCACTGAAAACACATTATCAATGTTTTTATTTTTTTTTAAATTGCATGGTAAATTATCTCGACAAAATTAAAATAGACAATAAAGCTTATTGCCAGCCAATTGTGTGAGCAACAGAGCTTTCAAATTTGATGCTGTTGACCACACGTAAGTTATACCAACATTCATGCAAAAATTTAAGTCAATAGAGTGGAACCATAAACTTGCAATGTATTAATGCTGGTGCCAACCATAGACAGAATTGAGATCCATCACAGTTTAGCTTTTACATTCTCGTGCAAAACTAAATCCATGAATTGTGTTAAGGACTTGCTAAGCTGGACTTATCTAGAAATCCTTTCCAATATATCATATTTGAGTAAGAAACACCAAAAAAATACGTTCATTAGCTTTTTGGCAGTGGAAATCACAATCGTGCCTCGATACAATTTTAAACTACTAATTGTGATTGTTTTACTTTATTTATCTTTCACTTGTTTATTATATACAAAAAACGAATAACGTGTATTGATCATAAAAGTTACTTATTACTTACCAAATGTAAGCATAGTTAAATTTCATACATATGAGTTTCCCTCCATGGAATCTCACTCGTACTAAGTAAAACGATTAAACATAATCAAATTTTGTGTCACAGAACTTCCTTGTTATTGAATAAACCCACTTGATCGGTTGTCCCCGTACGGAACAGTTTTCAAAAATCATAACTGAGGGCTTCAAAGCTGAAAAATAAAAAACGCTGCCGTGACTGTTGAATGCAAGTAATATTAGCACTGCAGGCGACAGCGCAATCAAAGCTTGATGACCCTTCAATTCCTATGTTACTTATGACGTGTAATTCGGGTATTCCGAACCCCTGTACGTATGAAGGCTATTATTTGGATGTTCAGAAAGGAAAAATTTATAAGTGTTTTTGAGAGCAGTGACCACAGCTGCAGCACAAAATCCGGATTTTCACTGGAAGAACTTGATGAAAACACGCCAAAATGCAAAGCCGAATGCGGTGTTCCAAAACGAGGATATGATGAGCTAAGAAAATATGCGAAGTAATTGAACATGAATTCATGACAAAACTCGCTTCCTAAATCAGGTCTAAAATCGTAAAATAGGAACCAAAAAGTTCTAAAAATGGCAGTGATTTATTTACAAAATAATACTCACCTTCATCCCCAGGTCGAGCAGAACCAGTGACAGATCCTCCGTACAAAACAAGCAGCAGCACCAGCATCATAGAGCTTTTCACGTTCGATGATTTATTCATTCTCATGTTCAAACACGCTAAGTAACTCCTCTTATAAACACCTAGTAAAAACTTCGGGAAACTGGTATTCATAATTTTATTCAAACCTTATTCATGTCTCTAAATCCTCAGTCAACATAAATTTACAAACTAACGCGCATGCTGGCAGCTTAATTAGTGTATTTTCCCGAAAAAAATGTGTTCTTACAAAGCGCAGAAGTTAATCAGCTTTTAGTTCACGAAAACATTTTATCAACTTCAGCAGATTCAATGAATAGTTCAGTTGAAGCTGCAGTTTAGTAAATAGTTTCATCACACTTACTCGGTTAAAAATTGCAGAGAGATTCCAAAACCCATCTTTAATCGGGCGATAAACTTATGCCTGAATAAAGAGTCGAATTGACAAATTTGAGGTTACAACAATAGGAACATAGGGTAAAAATGTTTCTGCAATGTGATTAATAGACATGCGAAGATTTGGACGGCTTCGTAGACGCAAAAATTGTCAACTTTTAATCACTGAAAGTTAGTTGTTTCATCACTGCCGTGCGAGAAAATATATTTTCAAAGTCTCCACAAAATTCGAGATTTCATGCGTTGAAATTCTTTGGGTTTCTGCACTGGTTGCAGTAAAATTCTATAGAAACCGGGCAAGTCAATAACTATTTACAAATGTTCACATGTGATAAGTTTCTTCACCTTTTGAGCAGAAAATACTTCACAAATTTTAAGCTCACGGTTAGTACTCGACATAAGAATAGGAAATGCCGTATCCACAGACTGAGATCACATATTTCGAATTCCCACTCGCTCAATATTATGTTTTCTAATCAATTCTGAATCACGCTTTTGGGAATTGGAATATTCCGCACTGAAATATATATTTTACAGCTGACTTCAAAACGTGGGAAGTAGAGTGAGGAAAAGAAGAAGAAGAAAGACTTCTCTATAAAGAGAGTCACATCACAGTATCTGTAGCTCTCACGGAGGATGCGTATTTGGGGAAACGTTTTTACAGTGTCTTTCAAATGGTGGTCTCATTTAACTGTTGAGCAACACTACACAAAACTGAAAATTGATTCAATGAAATCACAACAATCAAACAACAACCAGTTTGGATTTTATTATTAAGAATGCGATGATATGGAAAGTGAATTCTGCTAAACAACAGCTCTCGATGAAGAGGTTAGGCTTTTTCTCACTGATAATATAATATTGCAGTGTAATCTATAGCATTGACGCAATCGAAAGGTGTCTATTTCCTTTTTAGTATTTTTCTATCACAAATCAATTGTGATGTTTCGATTCGAGCAGATGCTGGCTATTTGATGCTCACGTTGAATCGCAATAAGCCTCTGTTCAATACACTCATCCAATCAATATTCACTTTATCTATTAAAACAGCAGTCAGCAGAGTTATTGGCTCTTCCAGCAAGTTGAAAGCGGATAAATATTTCTGTTGGTCAACCTGCACTTCAATTAAAACTGCACCAAAACAGGAAAAAAATTGTTCCTAAATTTATATTTTAATTCTAATTGGATCCTATGGGTAAATAGGGATTTTCGACGTAAAAAATGCTTGTCAAAGGAAAATAGAAGAGATACACGCACTTAGACTTTGTTCTGAGAGGAGCAGGAGATAGAGTGCAACATCGGAGTGTGCTGGAACATCAAATAAAACCTTTAATTAATGATCACATATTGATTTTAATAAACTAAATCAAGCTTGAGAATATACGGTATCACTTAAAATTTTAACTTAAAAATTACTGTCCAATAACAGATCTATTCAGTGAAAATAAGTGAAAATAGGTGTTTATTTCGCTGAAAATAAGTGAAAATAAGTGTTTATTTCACTGAAAATAAGTGTTTAGAATTGAAAATTTTGTTATTACCATAAGCCCCATTTTTGTTTCATATTTCAATGTTTCAACTAAATACTTGAAGGCCTACCAACATGCAACAAGTTATGTTCTGCCATAGTTGCCAGACACGTATCCAGAATACTGAAAGAAAGTAGAAAATTTACGGTCAGAATTTCAAATTTACAAATTTCAATGCTAGAACTTCAAATTTATAGAATATACGACCAAAATTTTCAATTTACGGAACTTACTGCCAGAATTGCAAATTTACAGAATATACTGCCATAATTTCATATATACAGAATTTTTCGTTCGTGATTGCATGGATTGCTTTGCGTATTTCACTCGTATGATATTACACCACTGAACGACGAACTCTGTCAATTGAAATTTTATCATTCTAAGCAATTCAGTTCCGTTGATAGCTTAATTGGAAGTCCAGTCCTATAAAGAGAACAACTTTTGAAAACTGCAACTCATTTCATACAGGGTGACCCCGAAAAATGTCTCGTATTCTTTGTGCTAGATTTCTTTCACTAAGTGACTGACTTGAGTTGAATTTTATAATTACAATGATTAATATGTGCATCATCATAGTTCTGCAATTTTTCACTTAAAAACGAACAAACTTTTTTCTGACGCAAATGATATTAATGCTGTTAAATGACCCACGTTCCTGAAACTTGGCCTTATAATTCTTACTGTCTCAAGAAAACATTATATTACCCAACACTATTGTTGCAAAACACAAGACCATAATGCGTACTGTGTCAATAAAACATTATATTACCCAACGCTATTACTAAAAAACAGAAGACTATAATTTTTATTGTGTCAAGAAAACATTATATTACCCAACACTATTGTTACACAACACAAGAAGCTTGATGAAATAACTATTGCTCACGTTCATTCTGTTCAACATATCTATAATTTTCTGATAGTAGAGCAGCCAATAAAATAAATTCATTTTTAGGCCATCGAATGAGATTTGCCTTCTGAGAGAAACATTAAAACGTATTTTTATCTAATAAGAAACCGGCGTTGGTTTGACAGCAATTCGAAACTCGTTCACATTATTCTTTAGCAATCCGATGTACGTATTTGCATGATTCTTTAATTCCCTTAAAGCGAACCTTGCTTTCAATCTGTCTATCGTGGTAAGAATCGGTGAAAGCTTTCACGTTGTTGCGGAAAATAAGCTTAATTTTGTTTATCCATTCCGCAATGCAAATTATGGGTTAAATATATGAGAGTAATCCATCAATTTATAATTAAAGGATCAATTTCGTCCTTCTAGTTAAAATGTTTGTTAACATTTTTCCTGTCAATGTAAAACACTTCATGAGTGCACCACAGATGCACGAGACCAGTGGCCTATAGGAGAAGCCTCTCAAATGCCTCTGTAATGAACTCCTGAACAACAAATTTTGCTGTCATCCCGAAATATTGGCAATTTTTACTTTGCTGTAATTTCTATCATAATGAAAATATTAAACATGAATTATAACACATGTTTATAAATAGTTACAATTAAAAATCAGTGCATGTACATATATCAGTTTTTCTGAAGTTTTAGATATCCTAAAAAAAGGTCTTCTGGAAACATCATTTAAAAAAAATTCAAGTCATGAATAATGTTCTGAGTCATGAGTAATGTAACTCATGGGTTTGAAGATATTGTTACTTATTATTATGATGCAAATCAGGTTCGAAGTTTTTTTTTTAAGTCATCTTTTCGTTACTCATTTCGGATATTAATTTCAAATTTAAGACAAAGGAAAGTTGATAGCGAAGCCCTTCAAACCAGAAGCCATCGAGGAAGCCGTCCTCAACGTCTTTTGAGTTCATATATTTTCTTTGTAAGGAACCCAAATCAGTAATGTATAGATTAAACTGAAATAAGTCTCACACCCTGAAAAGAAAAAACGAATTATCACACTTCCATTATGAAACCAATCATAAATATGAATAAATGTATCATCAAATCTCCATGATAACGCAAATATGTAGGCTAGTTTAATAGAATGAGCTCAAGTTACATATTAGATTGTCATAGCAGATTCTCACAAGTCAATCACCAGGGGGAACATGAACCACCTTCATATCACTGCTTATAACCCAGCTCTTATTACTGAATAAAGCTTTATTGATACGCAGACTCTACGCTTTATTGGTTTTTCCCCTTTATAGAATAGACTAGCATTGTAATTTGTGTAAGCATAATTGACTCAATTTCTCTTTCTCAGTAGATAAACTATTGTTGCAAAGCATTTAACGCAGCGCAGTGGAGATTAATTCAGAATGCTGCATTTACGGTATAGCAAAAAGTGTGACCTGGCTAATCTGATAAACGTCATTCTAGTTAATTTCATCTCCAATACTGCTAGTGAAAAACATTGAATCATCTGTAACTCGAGTATATAACTACAAGAAGCCTAAATAAACTTACATTTTTTGGTCATTGAAAGGACTGTCAAATTTTCCTGCCTTTGTCTTCTCTTCTATCATATTATTTTTTCTCTTTACTCAAAAGTACCTCCTAAATTGTGCTACTAAATTTTTTAGAACGAATAGAAGCTACCATCTTTTCAGAAGGTTGTCATCAGGTGATACTCCTGGGAAATTTCGCACAAGTAGATATTCACACACAGTGTTCGGTTCTGAAGGTACAGAGAACGCAACTTGAGTTTTCTCTTATTTAGTAATGTCATGAGTAATGTAACTCAAGGCTTTAACCTTATTGTTACTTACTGTTTAATTTATTCAGCATTTTAGAAGATGTTTTTACTTTTTAATTATGTTGTTATTATCCCACCACGACTTTCAAGGTTACTCAAATACTTCAAGGATAATTTCACTAATGCAGGAAAGTTTCACAATATATTTCCAGAGTGAACCTCATTAGTGTGTTTAAAAAATAGTTTTAAAAAGGATTTCACAAATTTTTTCTATTCATGTGTCTGAATCACATGAAGGTCAGACAGATAAATGAGCTCAAATAGACAACAAATTCTACAGGATGCGGTAACAGAACTTCCTTTTTTCAAAGCAAAGCACTTTTAAAACAGGAAGTTATGTTTCCACACTCTATAGCCCGTAAGTTGCTTATCTAGAATTGATGTTCCGCGTAGAACAACTAACTGTTGTCGCTGTGCCTGTTATTCATATTCGTATGTTGTGTTTTTAAGTGTATAGTTGAAATGTGCAGTTATTGACTTGTTTCCTCGGCTGTTGCAGATTGGGAAATACGATTCTATGACCTCCAAACACTAGAGGGAAGTACGCTTACATTGCATAACCATTGAGTAGATTGACGAGAAACATTGTTGAGTAATCTTCCTTGCTTCCATTATGTAAGTTAGTGTTTTCAAACGGGTGTGTCACAAAAATATTTTACATGGACACAACTGATTTTATGTAACCGGATGTACTTAATTCGTGCACCTAAATGTAACGACCATTTAAGTTCAAACGGTGATGAAATAAAATAAGGGGGAAAAGATTATGGCATGATTTAGTCACACATTATTAAGCTGAAAACATGTTATTTTTCAAATCGCAAACAATACTGTGTATTAATTAGCATGTAATTAACGATTACAGAACTGCAGAGCAGTAACTAACAGCAATCTTTACCTTGACCAACACAGAAGTGAACTAAATAAAACAATTCATGTATTTTTAGTACCAGATAACCTTTGAATACATGCCTGCAAATTGCATTTTAGTGTGTATGTAATTCACAGAACGTCCTTGATAATTCGCAATAAACTATAAAGAGAATCAATTGAATAGCATGGGCAAAGCATATACATATTTCAAACACAATGAGTTACGGTCAACAGAAATTTTCGAGAACTGTTTCCTCAATGGATCAATTTAATGAACTCATTCATTTGCATTAGAGAGAGAGACACTCCACAGCTAGTGAAATAATTCTAATGAAAAACAAATAGATTTCAGTAGACATTACTGGGTCAAAATAAACTGAACGTCTGATATTGAAGTGAGTTTGCTGTGGGGAAATGAACTGAATTACTAATTGAAGGCGTTTGATTAGTACGCAACAGAAACTGTCACTGAAACAATTAAACATTGCTTACACCGAAGCAGGCTACCTCCCGCCAAATCATGCAAAGATCTGAGTTCAAGTATTCATTTTTCATTTAGAAATTCAGCAATATGGTTGCACATTATGTAGAGTATATGCTTCACATTTGACTGACCAACGCATTGGATATGGCGTGAAGACTTGCAATCTTTTTTGGTAACAAATTCATCTTTATTTGTGTTAAGCTCAAAGCATATGCTATTGATAAAAACTGTTAAATAAATATATTTCTTTTTTGTTAGCTACAGCACCGGGGCTATGGCATGTTTAAAGTTCTGATGTATTAGATTACTTTATTTACTTCACATCATGCATCAATAATACCCAGCGTCCAAACACTTCGACATGAACCTACTCCATTACGAGCCTGTGCATTGAATGTATTGAATAGCTGTCACTATTAATAGGACTGTCCAACGAACAGGCTTAGGCATCAGGGCAAACAGTGTCTTCTGCAATGAACATTGCTCACCCTTATTACAATTCGTACAAAAATATATAATTTCCGGACGTCGAGGCAAATAGGTATTGTACATTAAATGATGCAGGGACGTAGTAATAGTATGTACATCGTGGTTATTAGGATGGAAGTGTACATGGTGGTCATTAGGCTGGAAGTGCATATCACCCCAAAGTGTATGACTGCAAAGTGCATAAAATTTACCTCCTGAAACCTCATGTAAAGCTGGTTTATAATGCAATTAAACTATCAGTTGTCAGTAATGGATTAACTGAGATTTGGGACTGAAATTAAAGAGATTTCACTAAAAGAGGCTTTGATCACACTCGCATTATAAACTTAAAAACGATACACATATGTACATTGGAATCATTTATTTATTTTTGATAAATTGGACTTTGGAATCATTTATTTGATTTTTTGATTTTCCTTTGTTCTTCATTAGATGAAATTGAATCAATAAATATCCTCCCAGCTTTCAACACAAGTCTATGGATTCCGAAAAAGTTTTTTTAATTATGTGTGTCATTGTCTGGATCGTCACAGCACATATTATAACAGAGCTAATAGAGACAATTATACCCGCGTGGTGGCAATGAAGTAACAAACACAGAAATAAATATACACAGAAATATGTTGCGTCACTTGACCCTAGGATTTTTATTACGACACTTGAAGCATATCTACACTGATGTAAATTTGAAGAGTACTATTTTGTGTTTGGGTTTCTAAGTAAAATTGACGTATTCTCTCAGGAAAATACTATTAAAATATACAAATATTAAAGAGAGCATGGATGTTATATAACTGTTCCCACAGAGCTTTTCAAATCCCTTAAAATACGCTCATTCAATATGAATAAACTTCTAACAGGAACTGACCAAAATAATGAAATCCTTTCAGATGAGTTTATACTATATTGTACTAAAAAAGGTAGCTACACTAAAACATCACATAAAAATACATTTTACATTACATTAGTCCTGGTGAGCTCTAAAATTTTACAACTTTCTTTATTCTATTAAAGGATATGACGACTTTGTAGTATCTGAAGTATGAACACCAAGCGGGTAAATCCAGACTAAAGTTCTTTGTCTTCCAGACGTTTCACAGTAAAGCAGATTGATGAAAATTAGTTAAGCAGTTCATGAACGTACGAGAAACTGAAGAATAAAACTGCACAACACTCCGAGGAGCGGAGAAGAAAGTTCTTTCTCTTTGAGGGCAGCTGCGAGTAAATTGATGTTCTGAATTTCCTTTCTTATCAGTAACATTAGTAAAAGCCGAGCTGTTATCGTAATTTGCTAATAATTTGCTCATAAAAAACCTGGAACACATCTTTCATGATGTCAGCGCACAACTAAGCGATGTAGCGGAACAGAGAGAAAACAAGAAACTATTTTTTCATTCAAAGTTTTTGTCTGGTTCGAAGAGAGCGTGAGCAAAGCGCGATAACTGGTTGTTGAAAATAGCACCGACCAGACCCTCACCACTTTCCACGAACGACTGAAGCATTCCTCTCATCTGACCCTCAGCCACTCAGCATCCAGCAGCCCTCTTTCTTTGCTACAGCATCAGCCAGTCGAGCAAGCCATTCTTGCTCAGCCTTTTTTGCGTAGATCAGCCATCCATATAAGTCCTTCTTTGAACTAAAAAAAATTACTTCTATACACTGAGTAATTCTCTCAGAATAAAAAATACTTTTGAAATGGAAATGATAGTTAACATAATGTGATAATTTCAACATTTCTTTATCAATAACTGTTCAGAAGCACTTCAACATGACTGATACCATCAATTCAAAGAATAGCGCAGACGCTAGAAATTAGAAATAATATTTACTGGAAAGAAAATATATATTTTAATATACACGAATGGGGAGTTGAGAATGAGACTAAATTAATTACCCTACATCTTCCTGCTCTGTCCTGCCCTGGTGTTGTTAAAAACAGCTTGGAATTTGTTGTTAATACAAGCCTAAAATCACCAAGGCACCAGTTATTCAGAATTCATTGTCCAAAATACTAGAGACACAGCACCACTATATTACTGGTTTTCATTGGGACATGACATTTAAGTTGCGTTTACAGAAAAATTCAAAATTTTTGTTCCAACGAATGAGTTGCGCAAAGTCAGTACCTTGTTTATCTCTTTCGAGTCGCTATTTGCATCATTAATTCACTCTTGAAATAATGTAAGTTACTCTTTTAGTAAACATGTAAAAATTAATTTAGTAGCTTGTGTAGCGGAACAGAAATAATGATGGTCTGCTAATTATTGTACGTAAAGTATAAGTTTTGATCGATATCAATGTGTTTCTGAGACAAATACCGCTAGGCTTTTTGAAATTATCGATGAGACTTCAGTGTTCTAGCAGACATGAAAAAGTTAACCCCGCGAGCCACGTCATGTACCTCTTTTCTTCTTTTTGTCAACCATTTTAATATTATTCCTCCTCATCTTCCCTTTTCTTCCTTTCCAATACATTATTGAGTGCCTGGGTTCATCACTGCAGTACCAGTTCAAGTGGTCAGTCTTGCAAATGCTTCTATGAGAGAAATTCTGCCTGATGTTGCAAGAATTGCTCTCTCGTCCATTCACTTAATTCTTAAGACCTGCAAAGCTGCAGTCATTTGCACTGGTGGTACGCACAGGCGCTTGCGAGTGTGTGGCATGCATTTGATACAGAGAGATGAGAATCCATGGGCACAAGTCATAGCACATACGGTGGATGGTTTGAAATATTTTTCCCCATATAAGTTGTATTGTTAAAAAGTGCTACAGTTAGTGTGTACAATTTGAACACTGAGCAGGGCACACTTTCTATAAAACCAAACACAAGAATTTTGAGCTTGATTTCAAAAATGTTCTATGTCACAGTTGGGTACTATTTAAATGTTTAGATTACTGAAGTGTTGCCTCGGTAACATGGCTGTGCAACTTAGGCTTCTCTACCAATGAGGCCATGACCAATGCTTAGCCGTTTGTTCTTATTTAATTACATATAAGTTTACCATTTCTGACATGATGATTCATTGCTAGTCGCACTACTAAAACCTGATAAGAAAGTTAGTTAAGAATTTTCGACGCTCTCTGCCCCTTCTAAAATTTACGAACTATGGAGAGCATTTCATGAGTACATGAATCCTATGTATTTCACTATGGGTAAAATTATTATTACCTTCTAGTTCTGTTCTCTTTGACTAAAATAATTTAAAGATAATACTTCTCCA
>VCRD01000742.1:3236-21540 GCA_006783055.1 Trinorchestia longiramus
AGCATTAACAACAGCAGCAGCATTAACAACAAAAACAGCAGCAGCAGCAGCAGCAGCAGCAGCATTAACAACAACAACAGCAGCAGCAGCAGCAACAGCAGCAGCAGTAGTTTTAACAGAAGCGAACAACTAACTTGATACCAATAGCATATCGACTACATTCCAAAGTCGTGTGCTTGTTCAAATAGAAACAACACTTTCAGTTAGAACCTGTTTAATCTTTGTGATCCTAGGCTGTTGAATATTAGTAAAATACGTGAATATAAAAGTCTGGTATTGATTAACTCACAGGTCAAGATGATCAATTAGTGACGATGACCTAACACTGCAATATGCAAGTGCAATTCACCCTGCATCACAGGCGCACACGGTCGCGAGAGCAGTTACGGTTTTGCCATGCAGTTCTGTTACTGTTCTCTACCTCTACAATCAACTGAACAATCAACTGAACAATCAGTTCAGCGAGGGAACACTGGAACACTAACACATCATTAAGCTGCTTAATGCAGCATCTTAGGGAAAAGCTTAAATGCATGGTACGACGAAACTAAGTGCAACTTAGTAGGTGAAATTGGATTTAGAACACATTTTATTCATGTCTTTTTCCTCATTTTTACGAAATAATGGCGATTTCAGGGGTAAATAAGGTATTTTTTGCATTTTTGACCCAAATTAATGTCCTCTGACAGTTTTCATGCTAGAACAAAAGTAAATGAAGTTTTGGAAAGAGAAAATCAGTATCTACAAACGATCGTATCCCTTTTTTTGCCACGATAAAAATCACGACTCAAAAACGGAAAATCGAACATTTTTACCATTTTCACTAAGCTGCCCAAAGCATGACAAACTTGGCAATAGTATTAATGCATCAGTTGCATGCACCCAAGCCCCCGGTCTGACAGCAACTCGAGGTTATCTCCACTGGGTGCTCGGCTTCAGACTTAACCTACAGAGGTATCTGATCTACATAAATCGCCTGTACAATATAGGTTCCCAGTTTGAATGCATACTAGTCCACGATTATAACTTTCACTCGTCAGTTACAAATTTTCAATGAATTTGAATGGAAAACATGTAGGTTTGATGTGGTGGGTTGGAAGACAACGTACGCTCACAGCTGCAGGTAGCAGATGTGGTCAGATTGACAGTTGGAAGTGGCTTAGATACTTCAGAATACAGTTTATAAATAAACACTGAGCTACCGTGAGCTGCCCCTTTCTTCAGGATGGACTGACCAGTGTGATCTTTGGGTTCGGTGTACGCGCACGATTTTTTCATGCCCCCATGAAGAAGCGATTTGTTGCTGTGGAGGAGGGCCACGGCTTACAGTGGAGAAGGCTATATCAGTGCTATGAAAGCAGTGTCACGTCGTGACGTGAATTTATTTTAGGAGAATTGCAAGACATTCGTCAAATATTCTAAAACCCTAATGTTGTAATACGAGTCTTAAGCATTTATTTTAGGAGAATAATTGCAAGACATTCATCAAATATTCCATTCATCAAATATTCTAAAACCCTAATGTTTCAATACGAGTCAATGTTGCATCTGGGAAAGAATGCCCAATTAACATTTGAAATTGTGAGCGCCTATTGCGTACAGTAGTAAATCCGGCTAATAGATACCGATTTACCCCAAATATTTGAACAGAAAACACAAATGAAGAACGCACTTCATTGGCTATTTGTAAATAGACCCTCAAAATTATTCATTGTCTATTCACCAGACACTAGAATAAGAAGCTATCATAATTACAAACAATACACAGACTTTCACTTATTAGTAAAAATATGTTACTGAAACATCAAAGCTGTCAGCGTTTTTAATTTTAATAGAATATGAATTAGACAAACAATACGCTCATCATTATTCAATTCTGGGTACAAAGACCGTACCGTTTCAATTCAAATATGTAATCGCCCCTGTGAAACTCAAACCCTCGAGTCAACTTACTCCTCGAAGGCGTCACATGTCATGTATGACGTATTCGTCATGTATTTCTATGTCATATATGTAATTTTTAAGTTTATTTGACGCAGTTTGGAAAATGAGAAATAAGGAGATGTACCTATGTTGTCAGCGAGTTGTTGAATAAAGTAGAGTTCAGAGGGTAGACTTCAGTATAGGAATTTGGAGAAAATCAGAGAGCTTCGTTTTATTTGAACAATGATGTAGTCAGAAATTAGAGGCCCGTGCATTACTATTCATTCCGAGGTATGGATGCCTTACTTCTGAAATCGACCATCGTATGAAAAAATCAGTTAAAACTAGTTTGTTCTAATATCATTGATGCATAAAATTGAATGTATGACGTTAGAAGAACACTGGATTTAAGAACTGGGCACGTACGTAGAGATGGCGAGGGCATGTGCTCCACACAGCATAGAATACAAAATTCTTGTCGGCCACAAAATTTTCAGTCATTTCTAATTTGTGCCTTGCCTGGCACCCTATCTTCACTCTTGAGAAATATCCGTTGCGTAGATAGAGTCGCACTATAACGTCGCATGGCTGAACCAGCGAAAACAACCTATTTCAGACCCTACATAAGCCAAGGTTCTAAAGTCTAAACCTGTGCTTTTATGATGACTGCACTGAATTTTGTTTTCCCTTGTCCTGATATGGCTATGGGGATACACCCACGTATATTCAGTATTAGTCCATTGTGCACCCACGTATATTCAGCACACCCTCGTATATTCACGTATATTCACGTATATTCACGTATATTCACGTATATTCACGTATATTCACGTATATTCACGTATATTCACGTATATTCACGTATATTCACGTATATTCACGTATATTCACGTACAATCACGTACAATCACGTACAATCACGTACAATCACGTATATTCAGTATTAGTTCATTGTGGAGGCTAATTTTTATCTTGCAGAATGGAGAAATGAAGCTTGCGTGTCTCTTTTGGCGACTACGCTACCTTGTTTCTTTGTTGTTATGGCTGAAATGATTACTCTGAAGTTATCAAGTCGATGAAATCGACGTAGCAGTTATCAATTAATCAAATGTTTTTCACTGATGCAACGTTCTTCAAAAAGTTTTCCTAATCACATTGGACTCTGTTTTAACATTATTAATCAATTTTAACTGTTCAATACAGACTACCGCAATAACCTGACACTGAAATGTAAAATTTTTAAATGATAGGAATAAGCAGAGGAAATTTGCACAAAAGTGCCTTAACATAATTTCCTTCACACGGGGCTTGGGTAGCAGCCCAAAAATGCACCAAACTGCTCATTTTTGTTGCCAAATTCTAATCTATTTTTTGCACTTACCTTAAATAACTAAAGTAGACATAAGAAGAATTAACTTCATTTGAGACTGCGACTGCTCGCTTTGAAGCAAGCGTGGATAACGAGATTGCCATTATCGTTAATTTTAGGAGGAAGATCGAGTAGAATTTACTGCTAAATGTCAGGTTTTACACTATAATTAGTGTTGTACATGTTAAACGTAAAACCACTGAAATCAAGACACTAATGTTCCTTGATAATTCTCTTTTAACTTCAGTTTTTTTGGTATATACAAAAAAACAGACGTTGCAGTTTCAAACGTCACACACTGCTTGGATTCATTGGTGCAGTGAAGCATATTATGCGATATAGAAATAGTATCGATTTGAAGTAAAAAAGACGATACAGAAGCAAATACATTAAAAAAACGCACTCAGCTCAACAACACTCAGAACATGTGCGTTAAGTGAAAGAGAAACAGCAATGATAAATTTTGCGTAAAACCAAAAAAGAACAGAGCATAGAACGCGTCAGTAGCGACCACTGCAACCTTGCAGATGAAAAACTCAATTTTATAAGCCGAGAGGAAAAGAACTCGAATAATTTATCATAAAGCAAAGAACTGAGCAAACGTAGTGTAAGTACTCACGTGACATGGCGAAGGAACAGTCAGAGGTGGAGGTAGAGGGTGGCAGGGTGTCCACGAGGAGGCGGAGCTCCACGGCCGAGAGAAGGAGCAGCATGGCAGGGAACCGCATGACATACGCCGGCACGGTCAGTATTTCACTTCCTTTCTCTTGTGTTTTCTTCCTGCTCGGTAATGAGATGAATCTGATAGTAATATACAGTGGCACCTCGACATACGAATGTCCTAACTTATGAATTATTTAACAGACGAATGGTCATTTGTTTCAGATTTCCGCCCAAGGAAATCTGATCCAAAAAACATTCGTATATTGGGGGAAATCTGAACCAAATGACCATTAGTATGTTGAATTATTCGTAAGTTACGACATTCCTACGTCGAGGTACCACTGTACATGCAGAAGCTAAATTTTCTGATTAAATCTGATAGCGATAAAATTCTTGAAAGACAACTGACACAATAATTGAAGTTTAGGGAATGCTTCAGGAGAGAAGTCACTGAATTGTTCCATTGCTCACCTCTTTATCAGCATATATACCACAAAACTCAAACTATTTCAAGCGCATTTATACGTTGTTCACGGATATGGATTAATTTTAGAGTTGCATCGCCATCGTAATTCTGTTACGAGTAAATAAAAGTTTTGTGGAATGAATTTTTTCTATCGGACTCTACATTGGTATATTTGTATTGTTTAGAATACACGAGTTATCAGGACCTTAACAGTGATCCAAACCTTACACTTGATATGGAAACCTAACCTTAACACGTTTGTTGCGATTGCTTAGCCGGTGCAAATCTTTACTTTGTACACATAATCACTAAAAGACTTTGAAAAAATTACAGAACCTAAGTGACCCACCGGTGGGTCGCATCGCAACAAACGTGTTAAATCTCTCAACGGAAAGATTAGCAAACGTCAGTTTAGAGCAGCGTTTCTCAAAGTTTTTTCAATCACATATAAAATGGCATCCTATCTTCTTTCAATCGATACTATTTCTAAGGGCACTATTTGATTTTCCACCTCCCCCTAATGATTATATTACTGTATATTATACAGTAATATACACCCCCCATCCAAGGCGTACCCTCCTACCGCCCCCTTGCATTTCCTCAACGCCCCCAGGGGGCGGTACGGACCACTTTAAGAAACACTGGTTTAGAGCCTCAAATTAAGATCATTAAAACAAATAACTAACTACTCTGGATTTCATCAGTAGTTTTCTCTAGCCCCATCAAATAAAAGGCTTTCATTACAGTAATTGCAAAAGTAATTATTGTTTAGTCCATACACTCATTTGTAAATCCAGTTCTCGCATGGTAGCGCGACTGGCGTGAGCTTGTATATAAATCTTCAACAAAAATCGTTCCAAAATCTTTAAAGCACCGGAAAATAGTTTTTAATTTCGTGTTGAAAAAACTAAAGTAATAGTTCAAGTTGACCAGATTAATGCATCATACTATGCTTAAATATTCATAACTTGTCCTTCCCTTCAACACTGCAGCCTATTTATTTATAGAACTCGTGTATTACACGGATAACATGCAGTAATAATTACATCCCATATCACACAGAACATTCGTATGAAAATTAAGTTATAAATAAAGAACATTCCTCTACTTCAACTGAGACTGTCTGAGGGAAACCAATCTTTTCATTGAACGTTTTCGAATACACGATTTGTGTACCATAGTAATGCTTTGACTCCCAAGTACTCTTGTGAAACTAGTAGACCTACACTTGAAAAAATTCCAGTGTTGTTTACTGAATTTTTCGTTGGATTTGCCAGTGGACGCGGGCTTTGCGAAGGAGTTTCCACATTGAAGGATGTGCCTTTGGTATCCACAATACAATGCTTACAATACATGTATACCCTAAGAAATTTCCGCTTATCTAAATCCGTAAGAGCGTCTATTGTACAGGGTGGCCCATAAGTTGTACCCGAATATGACACGAATTGCAGTCAATTGCAGCAGTAGAAAACTAAGTTTCTTAGTTTTCACTAGGAATGTTGTCATTAAAGAAATACTCAATTAAAATGTTTGTTATTTGTAATATATATAAAACTAAATATATCGCATTGCATTCTTATATGTTATTTTATTTAATATCTTATCTTTCCAACAGTATTTGCCATCATTTTTGATGGCACTTGTATTATCACAAAATCTCTGCCGTCGTTTTTGACGACTAGGTACACTAGTAAATAAATTACTATATAAATAAATAAATATATAAACACACGACGGTCATTCTTAGTATTAGATAGTGGGCTGATCTAAGTGCGAGTGCTGGCATGTTATGTCAGTTAACACGTTGCCTCCGATTGCCTGATTGGTGTAAAACTTCACTTTGTACGCATAGTCACTAGAAAGATCTGAAAAAATTACAGAACCTAACCTAAGTGGTACACATACGTACCACTTCGGAGTCAACGTGTTAACACACTTGTTGCGATTGCCTAGCTGATGAAAATCTTTACTTTGTACATACAGTCACTAGAAAGCTTTGAAAAAATTACAGAACCTAACCTGAGTGACCCACCAGTGGGTCGCATCGCAACAAACGTGTTAAGTAAACAACGCGCCTGGGTAAAGTTGCGGTTTGACACCAACATCAGCCTGCACTTAGTCAACAAGTTCAACTTAAGGAACTGCTGCATATTTTGTAACATGCATTCTACACAGTTATTGATTAAAAAGTATGGTTTATAAATTAAGAATGTAATAAAAAATAAAGCATCAGGCAGTCGTAAATAGCATACCCACGCAGCTGTTATAGAATATCTACACCAAATTTATTTTGTGTACGAGTAATCTAATACATAAAAAATATATAAATTCCTAAACAAACAACCATTATAACTAAGTTATATAGAATACCAACACAAAACTAGTCTGTGCATTTGCAGTCTTGTACACAAAATGTTATAAATTCCTACCCAAACACCTACTATAGAATACCTACACAAAAAAGCTATTATAAAATGTCTACATTAACAAACCATTAGAGAATATCTACATAAACAAAGTATTTTAGAACATATATACAAACATCTATTATAGAACTTATACAAAACAACTGTTATAGAATACCTACACAAACTTCTTCATACATCCTGCCTCATGTGTGGTATTCGTACGATGGAATGCAGGATTTTCTTTCTAGCCTTGGACTTCGAAAAACTTTTCATAGTTCTGACTTAAGTTGTAAGTCCAATGAAAATATGCAATCTTCAAGAAATCTCTATGCTTATTTTGTGAACACCGAGTTGTGACATGCTTAAGTCCATAAAATCCTACATGTACGTATAGCGGAACTTAAAACATTAAAGAAAGGCAAAAAATCAGTTTGTTCAGTCGTGACGTGTACGTCGAACTCTAACTACAGTGAACGCAAGTTCTGGTCGGCATCATGTCTCAAATTAATTTCTTTCATATCTTTTACTGGCATAAACGTTAATATATATCGTAGAAGGGATAAAAAGCAGTCAACATAAATTACCTTGTGCATTTTCTGAGCAATTAATTTACTAAAGCGACGATGTAATCACTGAATCACAATAAAATAACTGAGATTGACGGCTCCATCGCTCAAATGCTATCTCTCATCTGATTTGACACACTGAAGGTTGTCTTTTATCCGCAATTATGCGCAAACGGAAATATTTTTTCTAGGCTAAAAATTTGAAAATAGCGAGAAAGTCGGTTCACGTTAATGAAAATTTAATATTTGCTCGTATTTATTGATAATAAATGCACTACCTCATGAGACTATAATATAATTTAAATTGAACGCAACACTTATTTGTCCCATAGAACAATTCTGAGATTGTGAAAAAATACACAATCTATGAAACATTTCATTGTTGTAAGATTTCATTATAATATTAGGTAGAGCGTGGTTTACAGATGTTTAGTTTAATTAAGGAATGTAGCCTCTTTGTCATCATAATTGTTAAAATATAACTGAGGGTAGAGATGGGGTGAATGACTTATTGATGAGATAGAGTGAAGAACAAGGTTCATTGCTGTTGCTATATTCTATTTTATTCTATCGCCCAGGGTCATTTAATGAATAAAGAACCGGATTGTCTGAGACACTCTTTGGGAGACTCTAGGTTTTCTAGTTTTTTATTTACAGTAACAAACAAGTGGTCTGAGTTTTTAGTGAAAATACAGGTTTATGGGTGAGAAACTTTAGCTTTATTTACTAACATAGACCTGATACAAAAAACTATTAATACCTAGTTTTTACTTTTGGTTTGGAAATTACTAATCATACATGATTTTTATTCTATTTAAGTATGTTTCTTGCGTATTGTAAACTGAATAAATACCTTTTCAAAGACATTTTTCTGCTAAGAGCAATATTTAATTAGGCAGCACTTAATGCTGCTAAGTTTTTGCAAGCAAAGTAGTCGTACTTTTGGAAGCTGGTTTACATCATCGGGTGATTAAATGTCTACTATCCAATGATCGAAGCTCTTAGGGCAGATGCTTTAAAGGCTTCTACCTCATACTCTTATTTTTTACTTAAAATTTATTTGATCTTTGCTGGAGAGCTTCCAGCATACCGTGCACCAAAAGAATCTTCAGATAGTATAAATGATATACAATTGAAACGTGGAATTTTTATGATTTTGCGGAGCGTGTTTCTTCAAAACACGATTTTAATATATGTATTTATGTAAACGAATATGTTTTTAGAGTTGTAGAACCAGTCCCAGTGGGGAAACAGTTTCCAGTATTTCAATCATGGTGTTCTGAAAGAAAATATATATGCCCATCAGGAGGAGATAAGCACAAGCAAAATTGACAAAACTTATATATATGTACCCTACTTAGTGTTAACTTAATTATATCATCGTCACTCTCGTGCAAATCTTGAACGTAAAGTACTTCAAAAATAGAGTACTTAAGCCGAGGGAATTAAGCATCGAGTGTTTGCTTGAATGTAGTCAGTGTTGCTGAACACTTTCAAGTGGATTAGAGATGGACATAAATGAATCCTGGAGACGCAAGTATTTTGCTTGTTCCGGTGGTGGTCGCGCTTGCGTATACATATGGGTTCGCTAACGGATCTGTCGCTTGTTTCATAATAAGCCTATGAGAACATCTTGTTCTACCGTAGGCAGGAATGTAACTATCTTCTCTATATTGTCTGATACCCTCATAATACATCGCAATTCATGCTACGGTAAGGGAGAATGACTGTATTGCTTGCATATGTTTAAGAAAATAGTTATAGGCTTTTTTTATATTATATATTAACTTTGTTCTGGAACTGTTATTTTTTCCACAATATGACTATTTTATCACCTATGGTTTGCTTTTTCATATCATCAATCTCTGAAGACGAAAATTTAGCTTCCCTGCAGATATGTTGTAGTATCGTGGAATTGAAATTTTATACATCGTTTCAAACAAATTTGAACTTCCAGTCGTTAAAAAAGCATTGGCGACACATTGTTTTGCTTAAAATTTTTCTGCATGATTTGAAATAGCTGGTCACAGTCTATTTTAACCTCTACTGAAGGATGTACGCGTCATAAGCTTTTCCGGTGCTCCTAATTCTGAATTTTTTGATTTACTTGACTGATTCTTCACCAGTCAAGACACTTCACATAACGTGTAAACAAATCTTCCATCTCATAAAGATCAGCATATCATTCATTCCCAAGCCATTTAGAAGTCCGACTATACGTCCACCCGAACACCCTTAATTTTACCTGATCCCCCATAACGCCTTTGAATTCCCATCTGGAAAAGTATCAGCGCAATATATATGTGTACATTTTACGAATTTTCTATTCTACAAGAAATGTTCAGCACTAGAAAATGTTGTCGTTACCAAGGACAGAAAATTTATTATTTAAAGGGATCTATGAAAAAATGTTAACAAATATATGTCTATGAACTTCATTTGAGATTTCAATTATGTTCATTTACAACTAACTCATGAATCGATTATAAGGGGTATTCAAAACATGGGCTCTTTATTACTGAAATTGATTCAACCATAATTTACATTCTGTATTCCTCCCTTTAATAAAATCCTTTCAAGGGAATCCGTGTTTTAGGGAAAAATCTGATTTGCAGACGATCCTACCGTCAGTGTGCATTGACGTGGTGTTGAGTGTGGTTATAATTGAACCTATTCTGTAAAATTGTTAGCTAGGCGTGGCACTGCACAGCTGAGATCGTATAGTTTCTGCACAGTGAGTTCTGTTTATTAAATTGTTTGAGATTATTTTTATGTTAGCTACTAGGTCTTACTTTTCTCCTCATGTTTTACTGGTATTTATTTCTTTTTTGTAAAGACAATTCGAGCCTTTCTGGAATTCTGATTAGTTGAGCAATAATTTCTACTCATTCGGTGGACACAATTCTTTCCTTCATTATTTTCTTAAACAATATATTTTTGGCAAAAGTTCGTATTACTCATGTTTTTTTCAAGTCCTTTAATTTGAAAAAAGTATACTTTCAATTTTTTCTCTTGATAATGATGTTTGCATTTAAGAAATTATACTGGCCTGTGGATTGTTGTTGTCTAGTTTTGAAGCATGAGGAGTAATTAATACTGAAGAATAATTATGATGGACATGACAGCTAGACTTAACATTTAAAATTATTTTATTTTATTTTAATAATATAAGTTATTTTATTGGTACATTAATTAATATGAGCTAAAAAATGACAACATATGGAGTGCAAAGAATATGTGCTTCCTGATTTAACTCTTCAAATCTTTTGTGCCTGATGAGCTTTGTTAATATTAATGTGCAAGTTACTTTGTTAATATCAATGTGCAAGTTACTAAAGCTGACTAAACATGACCAAGCTGCTAATTTTGACTACAGTTTTTAACTCTTTGAAGAGCAGCAGTGAGTATAGTAGTCTTGAGTACTGGTTATTGATATTAAAATGTATCAAAATTCTTGAAATTTCAACCTGAACTTCATGTAAAAACTAAGAATACAAAAGAAACACATTATTTAGTTGGCTATGTTTATAAATTATAAAATAGTAAGCAGGCATTTTGTACATTCATCTGTAACTTGGCTTATGTTTAACTATTCAAATGAGCATTTAGAGAAGAAATTTTACATGGGAAAAGAATTTGTATGCTTGGAAGAAGTTGGACAACATCTGTACCACCTAACAAAGCCCTCTTAAATGTTCAAACAAACTTTGAAGTTCACTCATATTTTTGAAGAAAATGTGCATATATTATTAGTTAACATATTTGGTTACCTCTTCAAAGGGTATAGCCATATGATGCCTCAATAATGTTTTTTTACCTACACTGCCGTCTGAAAATTTTCTGCATAGATCTCCAAGGATAAACTGTAGTTACTTTTTCAAAATTTTAAGACTGAATTACAAAATTTATAAAAGTTCACCTCTCATTATTGTGCAATTGTTGTAATTATGAGTATAAAAATGATATTTCATGTGTTAACTTAGCATTTAATTCACAAGCTTCTGTAGAGTCTTTTGACTATGAATGCTACATATCCCTTCATTCATTCAATCTGATATGTATATAGGTACAAATAGTTTAGTGGCATCACTTGCATAAGTGTTTAGGATTTTAAAAGTATTTGGAATGTTTGTTTTGTTCATCATTGCTTAGCTATGGTCTTCCTCTTGTCTGATCCCCAATTTTTGAAGAGAATTCATGCAAAAAAATTTTTACAATACCGTAGAATGTTGGCTCTGTTTCAATTTTTTCCTTTGCTTATAAATGTTATATGAGGTAAATTTTGTGAACAATTATTACAATTTTTATCCTTGTTTCTAAACTTCCATTAATTATGTGCTACACATTCACTTAGTCTGTTTGAGATTAAGTCACTTTACAATTTACCACTCCAGTCAGTTTGAAAATAGGCCAATAAATTTGATTCATTATTTGTCTATCATACTTGTGTAAAGCTTTGGTTGAGACCTCCTCAATGTAGTTTGGCATGTGTAAATTTGTTGCTGGCCAGAAACATAATCATTTCTCATGTTGTACGAGTGGCTGCTGTTTCAGAATTGTTTGACTTCCAAGACTGACTCGTAACTTGAGGTTCATGCACTTAGTCTGTTTGAGACTAAGTCACTTGACAAATTTACAAACTACAACTAGGTAGATGGAAGGCTGTCAACAGATAGTAGGTATTGGTTGTGGATGGCTAGTACTGGAACATTAAAATAGGTGTACTGAAAACAACTTGCCTGGTTTTGGTTATTAGAAATTGCTTCATTGAATGTAATGGGGTTACTCTAAATTGAAAATATTTGCAGGAATGGCTGAGGTATTTCAATTTGACATTCTGTGATGTCAACCTGCATAAATTTATAACATTAATTGTCCTATGTCTATGATTTTTCTCTGATTTGAATACAAATCAGTGTTGCTGGGTAGATTGTGCTAATAATATTCTTTATAAGGTATACTCAAGTGTATCTTACATGTTACGTGCTGTGTTACTCGCTTGTAGCAATCAATTCTTCATCTCAACATGGAGAATGGATCTCTAACTTTCGACTTTCCTATTGTATTGTTTGCACTCCTATTCAAATTAGTTCGCTAATGTTTTTTCATGATGTGATTATAAATTTATTCATTTTAATCAACTTGGAACTTGAACCATGAATGTGAGTATAGTTCAATTTCTGACCTATCATGAGCTCAGCTGCCGACGTTGAACCAGCTTTGTTGCGCGAATGAACAAAAACCTTGTCATTTCTTTCAAGACAAGTCTGAGCAACCCCTTGGATTAAAATTACATTTGTTAGAACTTTCTTGCTCGTGCCCTACATGATAACAAGGTCTCCGATCCATATGGTGAATGATGCAACTGGCTGTACACTTAGGAACTCCTTGTTATAGCATCCAAGGCTTCTCTTTCTCTCGACGAGCATGAATTAGACCCGGGGTTCGGTGAGTCAGTCTCAGGGGTTCGGTGAGTCAGTCTCAGGGGTTCGGTTATTCATTGCATTGAATATACATATGAAACTGGTGAGGTTCAGTACCTTCAACAAGGTTAAGAACCACTCAATTAGACTCTCTGAAGATCCTGTGCATGAATGTGTGTCTGTACTTCGTTGAATACTTGTTGCTTCAACGAAGATTTGTTCTAACGTTGGAAGCTCAGCGACAGCCCTACACATTGTGTGATGCAATACGTCCTTCGTGTGCTGTACGTTTAGGTCCTTAACTGAATTGTTTCTTCCGACGTAGCGAGACATGATTGTATGTCACTCAGTTGAAGGACTTTGTTTTGTTTTTTATCACGATGTTCCGTGACTGAATTCCGGTCATGATGCTCTTCAGGTCAGAGTTTAAGAGCTGGTGTGGGCACGAAGATTAGGACGCTAGGATTTGCATCAAGAAATGCAGGTCAACAGCACACAAAGAAAGCCTTGTGGGGCGCTGTGGCAGAAAAACAGCGAGGAGTTAAGAGGTGACATCAGCGTCTCACGCAGCCACGGATCTCTGTTAACTCATCGTGCTCAGGAACTAGCATCTTCTCTAGTAATAACTACTGATTTAAATAAATGATAACTGTATTCATTCAAAATGATAATGACACACTTCGTAAAAATAATCATCGCTATGGTATTAGTGTGCAAAGGGTTTTCCGCCTACATCGTGGACAGCATCAGTTCGTAAATCTTATATAATGGGTACATGAAATTCGAAATACATTGTATTTTTTCGTGTGTTTATCGCTAACACTTTCATCTGGGATTAAACTTGTCACAGCGAAACTAAGCATTCATACGCCATTTTTTTATAAGGGGAATTGGGAACCTTCACATATCAGAAGTAGTATCAAGTTGCTCAAGAAGCCAGAACTAACTAGAGCTGTTAGCTCTCGTCTGTTTCTCTTAGCTACATCATCTATCAGCATCCAGTCAAGTTGTTCAAGTGTATTGGTTTAGCGTTGTGTTGTTCTTCGATCGTAACATATCAAAGCGAGGAGACTTTGAAATATTTCCTACTAGTAGACCCACACGTGAAAATTCACGTGTTTCTCAATGATTTTTTCGTTCGATTTGCTAGTGGACGCGAGCTTTGCGAAGGTGCTTTTACATTGAAGGATGTGCCTTTGGTATCCACAATACAATGCTAACAATACATTCAGAATTTTTTTCTATTTAAATCCGTAAGAGCGTCACAGAGAGACGGACCAAGCAAGGAAGCAACAAACTATGTATTTTTATATACTAGATCAACACGTGAAAAATCACGGTTTTTACTAAATTTTTCATTTTAATTTGCCAGTGGACGCGGACTTTGCGGAAGAGTTTTCCCATTGATGGATGTGCCTTTAGTATCCACAATAAAAAGCTTACAATACATGTATACTCTACGAAGTTTCCTCTTATCTAAATCCGTAAGAGCGTCTATTATACAGGGTGGCCCATCAGTAAGGTACCTTTTTAAAACTATTTCCAAGAAAATCGCAATTCCGAGAACAATAACTTGATTTCCAAAATCTTTGGCCTTATACTAAGTGGTAGCCAGGTTACTGGTCAAACTAACTTAAAACATTTCTTTTCACACTATCAATTAAAAATATCGAAGCATCATGATGAATTTCAGCTGAAAAAGGTCAAAAGAAAATTTCTATTTGTATAGATAAACCGATTGTGTATTCTGGATACTATAATGCAAGTGAAAGGGAATTGAATTGCCACTGAAAAATAATGCAATAGAATGATTTCTTGCATTTCTTAAGCTTTATCCTTGTTGCTATCAAAGCTATCGAGTAGAAGAGAGTGACACACGGACAGACGGACGGACGCGGCTCTTGTTATAGTATAGATAGAAATCATGCTGATTGTTAGAGAAAATAGATTAATTTGCATAAATTTTTCTGGTTGGTGTAAGGGAGAGAAGCTAACGTACACGATATTCTAACTCGTTCTGCCATAGTAACTATCTTGTTCTCTACAATTTCAACTTTAACCCTTTCACGACCTAATTATTTTTATACTGATCAAAATATTACGTAAATTACCACTTATCTTTACTAATCTCGATGTAATTTTGCCGTAATTTTGAACGAAACATTTAGAATATGGGACTAAAGGGAATGATTTTTAAAGTTTGTTTTGGACCTATTAACTCAACTGTAGCGAAAAGGTTAATCTATTAGGGTAACTCGAGTGTGAAAGTTAGTCACAGCCCTTTAATGCAATGTGGGATACTAAGTAACTCTCCAATTTAGATACATTTACACGTTTTTACCCTCAAATCTTGTGCCTCAAAGAGGTAGTCTGGAAGGAGGCGGACTCTCATACATATTTGGTGGAAGGAAAGCCATGCTTTTGAACTTCACTGTCGGTTTTTTGTTTACAAGTTACATTTAGGACCTGACTTAGACTGGCATTATACAGTAATGTTGTGAACTTGCACTCTCTATTTCAGAGTCGAGTGTTGCAAAACTTTTATTTGTATGTGATCGTCTAGTAATGTATGTAAAGTATGTGTAGTCGATGTTTGTGTGTTAAATGTTTCTGGATGTATTGTTACGGAATGTTCTCAACATTTTGAGAAATGGTAAATGTGTTCAAGTAAGTGGACTGTCTCTAATGATGAACTGCGCGGTGCATGTTGACTGTACAATTTGGATTTCCATGAACTGTATCAACATGCCGAAGATACTAAATTTTACGTGTTCTTGACTATTTGTTGATGGTTTCTGAAATTCTCACTAGTGCTCCTATGATACCTCTGTGGAGAGTTACACTCTGTTGTATCACCTTATCTTTAGGGTTATATTAGATATAAGACAATAGCGATATTACGTACAGAGAGGCTTGGTCGACTCATAACCTTTTGCTGTGCCAAGTCTTCGAAGCTCACCACCAAGTCTTGCATACCTATTGTGTTGCCAAATATTTGTCCGTGTCTGCTATGCATCTTCACTATCATGGCGAAATGGAAGTTGCCTTTACTTTTCAGTTCACGTACTTGGTATCAATACATGTCTTGGAGATAAGGAAGGTAGAGTTTCGTTTCTGTGTGTAGGACTTCACACGAATTGGCTTTAATCCATGTCGATGTTTAAGAAGGTTTGCTGGAGCATTCTAATCTTAATTTGCAATATATAAATGAGAGGAAATCTGCCAACTAAATCAGCATTAGTAGATTTAAACTCTTGAGAGCAGCAACAGGTTGCTTCAACACTCTGTATACTTATAAGACATAATTTACATTGAATAAAATGTATAAATCCTAGCTCAGTTTCTCAAGTTTTTGGTTCTTAGGTAGCGTATAAAAACGTAATTTTTCTTGGGTACTTAGATAGCTGATAGGAATTTAATTTTTTCAGAAATTTCTGCTTGAATTGAAGCAATGGTTATGAAATTGTAAGTTGCTTGGTGTTGGGTGTGCTTGGTTATGACGAGTAGATTGGATGCGTAATGACTGATAGAATAGAATAGAATGAGGCTATAGGAACGAACCTTCGGGCCCATTCTTGGGTCGGATAATTATTCGGTTGTTTACCCAAGTCCCATGCCGTATTTCTAGCCGCGTCAACCATGTCGGCAGCGGGATGATGTAATGGATGCCGTTATCTGCCAGCTTTCCCGGCCTTTTATTTAGGAATCATTTTGCAAAGCCCATTTTCATCTCATGTACTCATGGTGAGTTGCTGACATTGTGGAAGTGTGAGGTGAGAAGGAAACTTGCCCTTGTGCATGTCACGCACGATTGGAAAGGTGTCTTTGTTATTGAGGAGGGTATCTTGGTGAAAAGCTTCAATGCATGGTACGATGAAACTAAGTGCAACATAGTAAGTAAAATTGGATTTAGAGCACATTTTATTCTCATTGTTTCGAAATAATGGCGATTTCAGGGTAAATGAGGTATTTTTTGCATTGTCAACTCAAATCGACCTCCTCTTAGTTTTCATGCTAGAACAAAAGTAAATCGAGTTTTGAAAAGAGAAAACCAATATTTACAAACGATCGTGGCCTTTTTTTGTCTCCATAAGAATCGCAACTCAAAAATCGATTTTTTTTACCATTTTCACTAAGATGCCCTCCTTAACCCGTTTGTTGCGATTGCCTGATTGGTGTAAAACTTCACATTGTACGCATAGTCACTAGAAGGATCTGAAAAAATTACAGAACCTAACCTAAGTGACCCACCGGTGGGTCGCATCGCAACAAATGTGTTAAAATAGACGCTTGTGCTTTGCATGTTCAGCTCGAGGTGATCCTGTAAGGTGACTTCACAAAGCTGCCAAGGCCAATTTATTTAGCATGGACGGAACTGGTCTCCATTTAGCGTGTGTGTGTGGGTCATGGTAGTCTCATTTGGACGAACCTTCAATTTCATCTCAAGATCAACCCACCCTTGCTGTTCTGCGTCTGTGAGCATTTTGCAGCTTTGCTCTTTGTTGTTTCTGAAAATTTGAAGCTATTCAAAGGAATTATGCTTGAAGTTATTATAATGACTGTATTGGCATTTGCAGACTTGGTGTATATTTTCCAGTGCTAATTTATATTTATGTTCCTTACTACTCAGTGTACAATAAAGTTCACACGAAAGTACTAAACTCGTTCTATTCTATAGATGAATTCAAGTAACGGTATCGGCTGTTTGTGATGGGGTTGGTGGTTCTGTTTGTGTTAGCGTAGCGTTGGGCTGTTTTTCTTTTAGTAAAGCCTATACACGGTGTTTGTTGTTATCTTCATCTGCCTGGATGCCCCGTACACGTGTAACAAGAGTTTGCTGTATCGTGCTAAGCTAGAAAATTGTCACTCATAAAATTTATCTTCTCTGAGAGGAAAATTTTTCAAATTTTGGAATCAGTGCTTAGACGTGGTTGAAAATACTGGAAACACAATATTTTGAGTTATTTTCTTATGATAATAATGGATTTGTTTCATATGATATTGGATATTTTCATGATGATAATGGATGTTTCATATTGTGTTTTACAGCATTTTTCAACGTTGATTTTGTCTTAAAGCAAAAGTATGATGACAAAAATGACATTTTCTTGTGTTCGTCATTTTTATCGAAATAACTGATATTAGTTGCTGGATTATTCGACATTTCGTGGAAGAGTCGGGAGATTTTATTCTTTGCGTGCTGGATCGTTTGCTTTTCCTACAACTTTGTCCATGACCGTTGGGAGAGCGGGCAAGCAGTGAGAGGTGGTGGTGGGTACCCAGCTGTGTGAGATGCCATCTTTCTGCTGGAGGAATGTTCTTTTTTGCTGTCTTTGTGTGTGTTGTGTGGGCGTGCGTTGTGTGGGTGTGCATTGTCATGCTGCGTGCATTGTGTCATGCTGCGTGCATTGTGTCATGCTGCGTGCATTGTGTCATGCTGCGTGCATTGTGTCATGCTGCGTGCATTGTGTCATGCTGCGTGCATT
>VCRD01000742.1:21565-35784 GCA_006783055.1 Trinorchestia longiramus
TGTGCATTGTGTCATGCTGTGTGCATTGTGTCATGCTGTGTGCATTGTGTCATGCTGTGTGCATTGTGTCATGCTGTGTGCATTGTGTCATGCTGCAGGGTTATGTGGTACTGCGGGATAATTTTCCGTAGTAATTGCAAGTTTGTCACTAAGTCAACAACAACAACAACAACAGTACTTCTTTGAGGATAGTATTGTAGTTTTGATGCTGTTAATCGTCTTGGAAACACGCTTCATCTTGCTACGACCGCCATCAGTTGCAGGGCATTCCCAACTTTTAATTTTTATTCCTGCACGCCCGCAATAATAATAATAAGAGAATCCACCACTTTCTTTCAGAAACATTCAGTTAAACTTGTACTTGCTCACGGCGGGTAAAACTTCAACAGCCATAAAATATGAAGAATTCACGTGTTGCGTGCGGAACAATTTTCATTGAGTCTCAAATCATTTCTGTATCAGTGCTTCAAATTTTAGATGCTCACAGCGCACCAGTGCATGTCTCATTTTAGCAATGGATAGAATAGGTTAATTATCTATTATGAGGTTAATTATCTATTATGAGGTTAATTATCTATTATGAGGTTAATTATCTATTCTGCTTACTGTTCTAAGATGTCGAGTACCACGGCATTTCAGAACTGATAACTAGTAAAAATGTAGTTTTGTGACTTAACCCTTTCGCTACCGTTGGGTTCATATGTCCTAAACAAACTTCCAAAATCATTCCCTTTAGTCCCATATTCTAAATGTTTCGTTCAAAATTACACAGTGATCAGTAGTAATTTATGCAATATTTTGATCAGTATGAAAATAATTTGGTCGTGAGTCGTTAAGGGAATATTTTAAAGCGTGAGTCCGTGACCTATGTTGCTGTACCCCTGAACTTCCTCCTCCTGAGGGTGCGTGTGTTGTGGTCGACCGGATGCTCCTCCGGGGAATAAATAAAATAAAAATAAATGAACTTTATTTGCAATAGAGTATCCAATGCATATACATTGGGTTTTAAATTCTTAATGTTAACATCTTATGAATAGTGATGGTTCTTATCGATAAGGTCTTCAGAGAAGTAGTGATGCTTCAAGCGAGATCCCCGTCCTCTGCGCTGCAACTTGAAGTCGAGGCTCGTAGGGGCGTGTCGATACCACTCTGGGAGAAAGTCTTTAGAAATATAGAATGATTCATCAATGGAGTTGAACATGTCTAAGGCATGATGCTATCCAAGCTTTCATTTGCGTTCTACTCTCTGTGGTACTTGCCACATTTTTTACAATATCTCTTCATTCTGCTTTCATCTTGATTAACATTGTTTGTGTCGTTGTCAGTGCTTTGTTTCATCGGTCGCAAGCTGTTAAATTTGAGTGCATTTAATCTCTCCCACACGTGAGAGTATTTTTAATTCAGTATGTCTTGTCCAGCAATCGTTTCTTCGCTTTCCTTTGGTAGTGCATATGTACTTGCTTTAGCTACGTACAGTTTCTTCTTACTGAATCTCGGTCGGTATTTTGTGCTCTCAATTGTAGATTTTCGTTCTAACAGTTGCATTGCTATAGATTTGGTGTAGGTGCAATTCATGAAATTTGTGTACTGTTTTAGTTATAACGTGTTTGGAGTAGTCATTATTGTATTGGTGGAAGGAAATATCAAAGCCTACTGGCACAAAGACAGAACAAGCCGTGGTACTTGCATGAACAAAAACTAATTCAATAAAAGTTCTGAGTGCTTATGTGTCTGAAGTTCTTGATCTGGGAGAGAAGAAGACATTGGTCACTGTTTCTTTACTAGCAATACTACTGCAGCAGAATATCGTTGTAGCAATTTGATCCTGCTAATTAAAATGAGCATTCAAGGCGGTCGACACAACTGCAGTTGTCCCAACTCTCTTATGTGGGTACTGTTTTTCTTCTTCTTTTGCCAGTTTAGTTCGGGCAGTTTTTCTATTGTGAAGTATGTTTCTTTATTAGCATTCGTGGCGACATTTCTAGAAGGGACTTCCTGATTTTCTTGGCTCGCTATAACACATAAAAAAACGATAAAGTTAAAAGCCACCAGTAGCATTTGCAATGGAATGTCTTGTAATTACGGACGTGATCTGCAGTATGCGCGTGATGCCTTTTCTTTGTTATATGAATTTAAGCTGCTTGGTAAAGGTCCGTGACTTTTGTTTGCACAAGTGTGATAAATTGTGTTAACACTTTAAGTGCGGTTGCCTAGCCGGTAAAAATCCTTACTTTGTACATACAGTCACTATAAAGCTTTGAAAAAATTACAGAACCTTACCTGAGTGACCCACTCGGTGGTATCAGCGCAATAAATGTGTTAATAGTTACTCATTTTCATGGTTAACACGTTGACTCCGAAGTGGAACGTATGTGGACCACTGAGGTTAGGTTCTGTAATTTTTCAGGTGCTTCTAATGACTATGCGTACAAAGTGAAGATTTACACCAGTCAGGCAATCGGAGGCAACGTGTTAAGTGAGGTGTCTCCGTGTGTGAACCTGGGTAGCTTAGAGCCAGGGAAGTGGCGTGTTTCGGACTCCCTCTGGAGAAACCGAGAGGAGAAAGGAGGCTGCGGATAGTGTCTGTCCTCGTCAGTTTTCTGGGTCATCTAGAGTAACATGCAGTGCAGGAGAGTTCACGTGTCTCATAGTTAAGTGGTTTTATTTCATGCACTTTTCCCTTCATCTCGAAAGCGACCCTTCAATCGACCTCAAGTGCTCGTGTCAGCATTAACGTTTTATTAGCAGTGACCGGGCGACGAAAATGTCACGATTATAATTTTTCCTAAAATTATGCTACTATGACTATAGTTGTGTTGCATATTGAGTTCCATAGTACAACTCGCACGGTTAGTGGATCATGAGCCATGACAACTAGTCCACGCTTCAAGCTGTGATTTCACTACACGTGCAGTAAGATTTGAAGAAATGGACTCAGTGCTACGTCTCCATTACTGGTGTCACGCTGTGGGTATGCGCCAAATAACTGAACTCCTCGTGAACGTAATTTGAATGTCGACACGTGCCCCCAGTCGACTTTTTGCCTTGCGTTCCTCCGTAAGGTGCATGTCATTAGCCCTCTTAATTTGTATTATTAGTTACGTTATTGTCTTCAATCAGTTTTAACTACTGGAAGTTACTAGGGAATTAAACTATGACGATTTATTCTGCGAGCTCTGTGGTGTTGTTGTTTTTTTTCTTGGCTGTATTTGTAGGGAATTGTACTGCTTGAGGCTTTTCCCGTTTTTTCGATTTGTTTGTACTTATTTATGATAAGCTAAGGTTCTAAAACTTGTATCCATTCCGAAGTTCTTTTGAATATGTCTCCTTCCTGAACTTTTTATTTCTATTGAGTTGACCAGCAAGTCTTGGTCACAAGGGAAGTTTGGACCGTATAATGTGAAACAAAAATGATGTATAAAGATATTCATCACCTGGAAATTTTACGTATGCACAGCACTTGGAAACAGTTCCAGCCCTTCAACTAGAATAGAATAAGGCAATAGGAACGAGCCGTTTGGCCCATTCTTGGTTCGTTCCTATTGCTTTATTCTATTCTAGTTAGTTCCTTATTCTAGTCTAGTTCTAGTACGGAGTCAAACTAGTGTTTCATGCTCAGCAAGTTGATTTCCTCTGTACCCTGCTAGCCAAGTTTTCAACTTTGAGTGTGAGCACTTGTTGCGAGAAGGCTATTCGTGTCGTGCGTACATTAGATCATCGCTTTCTGTGCAGCCTGCTGGCTCTAACAACGTGCGGCTGCCATTTTTTATGTATCTGCCGATGGTGCAGTGCCTTCATTTCAGCTTCATTAGTTCTTTGAACCTCGTTGTTGATCGCTTCATAAAAGTGTTGAACGTCCGACTTCTTCACTGCCAGTTCCTCACAGGCGGGCCAGATGTGCTGTAAACTGCATGCAGGAACCGTGTAGCTCATGTCTCGGTGGGCGTATACTTGCAATGTTCCCATCCCTTCCGCTTCTTTGCTCCCCGCCCAACGAGAGATGTCTTCACTACATGATGGTCCAAAGTGTGATCCAGTAAACGTTGAAAATTAAGTGTGTAATTTATCATTTAAACCAGGGTTGTGGAGTCGGGATAATATGTTGCAACTTGTAGGGGTTATTAAGGATCTGGAGTGTGTTCATTCACCAAATTTAGCTGTGGGCTAGACCTAAGTTTCGTTTGAACCAAAATTCGACGGAACTGGACGCATTTATTTGTTGCAAGTTGAAGGCAGTTGTGGTGCTGGTTAAACAAGGCAATTTTTTTTCGAGCCAGAGCGACAACGTCCGTGTTGTTTCATACCATCCAATAACACAGGAGTTCTTGTGTTTCCTTTTTGTGAGGCACACTTGTGTTGTCAATCTCTTTGTAAAATTATTTCCTTGCCTTCAGTAGTCCAACATTCGATACCGTTATAGAACTTATATTTGTTTATGCTTAATATCAACCGTGAGCTGAGCTGGCGCTTTGGCGAAGCCCCACTGTTGTCTTTAGTCGGGATATTTTAGTGTTTACTGAATATAATTAATATGTACGAGTTACTGCCGACGACCATGGTGGTATTTATGTCGCCAACGATCATGGTGGTACTCAGCGAATTCCAAAATAATTTTTCTCTTAGCTACAACACTGCATTTTCATTATTATTTTTTTAAGCTTTCTGTATCTCATGATGTGGATCCAAATAACATGTGGCGACATTTCTGTTCATGCTTGGTCGCGTTGTTTCGCTGCTTGCGATATGAGGAAGAGACGTTACTTGAATTGAGAAATTTGTGCCATGTGAGATTATGAATGTGGGCAGCGGCTGCTGTGTGCACGCGCCTCGACATTTATATTGAGCCAAAATAACCGGCGGGGCGCTGCTGAATGAGTTAAATCTGCACCTCACGAACGACCTTGACTGCAGACGAGCAAGTTGGCAGCTGCAGCTGCTGGCACTCACCTGCTGGGGGGTGAGGTTATGCCAATTTCAATAGCTGGGTTTTGATACTGTTCATGATTTCAATTATTAAGTGTGAAGTACTCAACACTCGCATTCTATCTGAAATTTTCGTAACTTTGAGTTTTGATCTGCGCGTAATAACATTATAACAATTTGCTTGCAGTATTAAAATAAGCTAGTATTTATTTGATGTCTATCCTCCTGTACAAGTGTCTTCTTATCTCCTTGCTGCTCATGGCGCGTCTTCACACCTTGAGGAACCAGTCCTCCTCGACGTGCCTCCAGTACCCTGTGACGGATGCCATGTCGTAGTTATGGATGGCAATATGGTCTATGAGCAGGTCGTCTTGTGGTTTTTCTATGATGCTATTAAACCCACACGTCAAAATTCACGTGTTTTTTTTACTGAATTTTTCGTTTGATTTGCCAGTGGTCGCGGGCTTTGCGAAAGAGTTTCCACATTGAAGGATGTGCCTTTGGTATTCACAATACAATGGTTACAATACATGTATACCCTACTGAATTTTTTCCTATCTAAATCGTTAAGAGCGTCACTGAGAGACGGACCAAGCAAGCAAGAAAGCAAGCAACAAACTGGGTATTATTATATAGTGGAATTGCTTGTGACCTCAAGTGAAGCGAAATGAGCCTCACTGAGCTTCGAGTCTAATATTCATTTATTTATTATAGTGTCATCTTCGTAGCTGTTTTTGCTTGTTCAGGGTTGCGTATCCGCCATTTCGATATGTTTATGTTGCCTCTTTTGCGAGTTCTAGCGAGAGGATCCAACTGAAGCACAAAATTTAACTTTTGTTATCGCCACAACCAGGAGATTCAACTTAGTACTCACTTGCCACAATGGAATAGAAGTTTGCATTAAATTTGAAATACAATAATACGAATTTCGTTTGTTGTTTGATAATCGTCTCGTGTAATATGTAGTTTATCAAGTCTTAAGACTTAATTTGGTACTGGCGGCTATGATGTTCCGTAAATTCTCTTGTTATATATTGATGAATTTTAAGATAGCCGATGGAGCTGTGTGTTTGGAGGTGACTTCATAGCTCGTATCTCTTACATTACTATCAGCTGATAGTTCTCTATGTTGTGTTACCTTATCTGTGAACTTATGAACTGCTGGATCCCTGAGGGGATTTTGGTGTAAAGTATTTGAAGGCATGGAGTGCATACACATGTAGGTGCATGTCAGGTCTCGGTACGTTAGCGTCAATACCTTCACTCACCCTCAACTCTTGATCAGGCTCGTGAGTCAGAGTGCGCTTCAGCGAGTCAATAAATGAGTCATATCGTGGCGTATGATGGAGTAGTAGACCCACACGGGAAAATTCACGTGTTTTTTACTCGATGTTTTCATTTGGTTTGCCAGTGGACGCGGGCTTTGCGAAGGAGTTTCCACATTGAAGGATGTGCCTTTGGTATCCGCAATACAATGCTTACAATACATGTATATAACCGATCGAATTTTCTCCTATCTAAATCCTTAAGAACGTCACAGAGAGAGATGTACCAAGCAAGCAACAAATTGGGTATTATATAGTGGAATTGCTTGTAGCCCCAAGTGAAGCAAAATGAGCCTCTCTTAGCTTCAGGTCTAATATTTTGAAGCGGAAATTTGAATTTGGGAGTTTGAAATAAATGTAAGAAAAAACATTGAGAGGATTGTAGTTTTTTAATGATTTTATTTCATTTATTTTAGTCAACGTTCAGTAGTCAACGAGCTAGACTTAAGAAAACGTCTTTTATTTTTCTGGGTGAGGCATCTGTATGGGGCTCAGTGAACAAAGTATGTTTAGCCGACTCTGGCACTGAATAGAAGGGTAGTCAATCAAACTTCTTTATTGTAGTTGCAAAGCAAGGAATTAAAACAAACTTCAGTGTAGTTTTCAATTATAGGGTTTTGCAGGACTTCAAATTTCTTCATATTTAGAGGCTTCATTCATGATGTAACTCCTGAGCGTGTAAATTGTGTCAGACATCTTACTTTGACCGCTGTGATGGCAAGCAACAGCGGGTGAAAGGACACGATCTTTCTGGAATTTCCGTGCTGTTCCTGACGATGTTTTCACTTCCGGACTGCCGTGTCTTCAGTCCAGCAAGGAACTGTTGCAGCGGCCATCATTGTCAGGAGTCGTCATTGTTTGCAGTATTTGCGGAGGATTTTTGAAGGATTTGTTGCACCAGTTCTGTGGTAGTGAATACCGTCACTGGATGTAGAGAGTTGCTTAACATGTTAAGCAATCATGACGCTATGAACTGCACGATTTGCTTATTACCGCCGTCAGTGTCGACAAAATCGACATGTTAAGCAATGTATGTTAAGCAATGCTATTCATGTTAAGCAATCATGACGCTATGAACTGCACGATTTGCTTAATACCGCCGTCTGTATCTGTGCACTATCTGGACACGGATACACAACTCGTACCCTCTGCCGGTTCATGTTGTACTGTAGTACAATGGCACTCACTTTCTATACAACGCTGCAATTTGTTCTGCATGGAGTGTTCAATTCTCGGGCGGGTTTATCTTTTGACACTTCTCATAATAGGACTTCATATTTTGACTTAGTACTTCACTGCTTCTTGAACTCTGAGGAAGATTAGGGTCGCAAAACCGTTCTTAAAGTTGAAATCATGCAAAGTCTAATGGAAATTTAAATCTTACTTAAAAGCTTTTAAGTGAACTGCTTAAAAGATTGAAACAATGAAAGAAAGTTAGTGAGTAGAAATGCCGTGTGGAGGATGAAATGAGTGCTAAATTATTGTTTCTGTACTTAAAATGACGCTAACTTATAGTAGTAAATAATGTTCCTGTTGAAGAAAAATGTTAAATTCCACAGCCTTGTTGGTGACTGTAGAAATCAAGAAGCGTTATTCCATGTCTAGATGAAATGTATGCATGCATGGAACTGCCTGTTATTTACGGATATTAATTCCGTCCCTACTTTTCAGTTCATACTACTATTACTTTTCGTAATGTGATGAGGCATTCAGTTGAGCAATCAACAGCGTAGTATGGATAATTATCGTGCCCTATTTATCTCGATAATTTCTGCATCTAAAGCGTTAGAGTGACCTCAAGTATTGAAGCTTTAAATGAGCGGAAACCACTTAATGCGGGTCTACTTATTGTGTACCTGATTGTATCCACTGTCCACCGTATCTACTACGTACTCTCTCTGGCTACTGCGAGGTCATGCTTATTTTGTGCTCTCTAGTATAGCTTGCTTGTTGTGGCACTGGAGTGTGTCGGTATTCATGTAGAGACATCTGAAACATTTGAAAGTACAAGCGGAATAAAAGTTTGTGAATAGATTCTCTAGAGTCCCCTTGTCGACCGCGCAATCTTATATTTTAATGTTGCGGTGAACGCATCAGCATGGAACTGCTTTATTAGGCGAGAGGATATTTTGTGATCAGTCAGCTGTTCATTATTCAAATGAATCTAATCTTCTAGATCGCAGATGGTTTCGAACTAATTTGTGACACTAGACTGATCAGTTGTATGATTCCACACGCAAGATGCACACGTGCATTTCAACAGACTCTTCCTCATTCTTTGTTGACTCGCGTCTGGCCACAGTCACAGCTGGTCAGTCTAGTAAACAAACTTGTTAAGCTTGTGCGGTCAAGGGTGATCAGAAAAAGTGTTTTATTTTTATTTATTCTTTTTGGATAAAGCGGTTTTTTGGTAGTGCAGGTTCAGCTGCCTTGACTATTTCTCAGGCCTCATGAACATGAGCTTATCTAACCAACATTCCATCTCATCTAACCTTCCTGTTGTTGTGGACCAGTGCTCTTCCTCAAACGATCAGTTACACGGTACACTGGGCAAGCTGTTACCAAGTTCATATGTGCGGAACACGTCTTCCTCATTCCATCCTGACGATTTCCTAGTGCGAGGAGGCATGGATGGAAATTTTCACTGCTCCCTTTACCAATCTTACTGGTTGGAACAAAGGAAACATTGTAAACAAAAGAAAAAATTAACCTACCTTCTGACCTGGGACTACATGGACTGGTTTTCGAAGCCCCAAATAAACACGACAAAGAAGAAGGACAAGAGGGATGACCAGCTGGAGGATGCAGTTACACTGTAGGTGCACCAGTCTTAGTTGTGCTCGTATTTACTAGCAGGCTCTGTGCTCTGACCCGTCTCCTCTACTTGCGTCCTGGCCAAGGTTCTTCCATACTCACAAACACCGACAATCCAGATTCTTCTACCAAATTCGATTGGTGCAAGTAATTGAAACCGCGTTAAGAACGACTCGAAAATCTAGCGGTGAGGGGAATTATGTTTTCGCAAGGTGCAAGGAAATTCGCTTAAACATGGCTGTATAAACATTATATAAATAGGTACTGTTGTAAAACGATGCGTTGACTTCACAATTATGGGCATTTCCCTCTCGATATCAGCGTTAAAATTTAATGCCTCTAATCTCGTTTTTCGATATAAGCCTGGCAGTTATAAGTTTTTTCGCCTGGTCACATTTGCTGAAGACTACGTACGGAATTCAGTTGACGTCACGAAAAATGATCAATCCCGGAATTTTTCGTGTTGAATTTCCTTTACGGGCTAAATTTCCAGTAAGTAGAGGAAGCTCATACCTCAATCTGCGTTCATATGATCCGAGTTTCGTTTGCCTTGTGTTGTTTCATTTCTCTACGTGTGTCCCTCAACTCCGAGGTCTAATGTTTCTCTCATATCTCGCGCTCTCATGTGACTGCCGCTTCTATCATTGATGTTGACCTTTGCTTGTATTCTTCTACTATTTTTAATGTTGTTTCGTTCTTATACGATGTGTGCTTATCTTTCACTTGATCACATTTCATAGGTTAAAAGAGCTTGTACAAAACGCAGTACGAGCATTTCTTGAGCACAGATGAAGTTTAAAGTAGTTGACTTTGCTTTTAGAAATAGCATAGCTTACAATGTTCGCGTTAGTTATTGAATATCCTGTTATTTTGGCTTATGCAACGATACTCTGCCATCGCTACTGCGGTCACCCTAAACCCAACAAAGCTGACGATAAACATAGACCACCATTCATCGGCTATTCCAGTACAGAATTAAATGAAGGAGTGCTATCTTTGGTCAGAGCGCTTTATTTCAGTGAACAATCAAGCTTTTTGTTTCAAATATTTTGTGATGGCATTTTTTGAAAAAATGGACAATTGGAGGGTTGCTTGTGGAGCCAATGTGTCCATTTTTTCTAAGTATGATTATTGCATGCAGTCTTGCGTTGGCAGTACTGAACTCCAGCAATTCACCTTGACAATATTCAGGAATTTCCCAGAAAATTAACCACCCATTCACCTCTTCCTCCCAGCGGGCAATTGGGGATCAGTGTCATAAGCCAAAATTATGTGGGTTATAATTATTAAGGCCATGGTGCTATCAAATCATTTATTGCTTCAACCTATTTGCATGTGTGTGTGGGGGTGCAAGTAAGAATGTTCATGACTGTAAGAAAATTAGGTTCAAGGTTATGAAGACAAACTTAGCTTTCTCTGTTTTTATCTTCACTAAATTTTACGCTTGAATTTTCACATGTTTCAGCGCTGATGAGATTTTAGTGTTCCTGAATGTTAGCCATTAACACGTTTGTTGCGATTGCCTAGCCGGTGCAAATCTTTACTTTGTACACATAATCACTAAAAGACTTGGAAAAATTACAGAACCTAACCTGAGTGACCCACCGGTGGGTCGAATCGCAATAAACGTGTTAAAGCTGTTTCTTTTTTATTATACGTGTGATGTACTCCAAAAATCGGTCAATTAGCACTATGTACTTAAGAACAGGACAAGTATATTGAAACGCGGGATCCGAACAGAATAAGCAGGTTCTGAGAGGCCTCCAATGCTTTACTTGTTCTAGTGGTGAAATGAAACCCCAAATAAATGACCACACTGCGAAAATCATCGAGTTTATTACTAGACCTGAAGCATAGTTCGTAACTTCTCGTTTACTGGGAATTACTAACCGCTCATCAACCTGACATGATATCTAGATTGCACGAATTTAACACAATAAAATAAGGCATTAGAAACGAGCCATTTGGCCCATTTGGTCGATACCCAAGTCCCGTGTCGTAAATACCCAAGTCCCATGTCGTAAATACCCAAATCCATGCCGTTCATGTTCTACAATTATTTCAGCACTCCTGCAATAAAACAGTAATTTTTTTCGCGCTGGTGTGGAAAGTCTACGATGAAGGACACGATGTGGTGCCCTCCGGACCACAGGATCACGGCCATGTCGCAGCTGGAAGGGTGGTCCCGCATACGGAAATGGCCAGTTTTGTGTGTTGTGGCCGCGTGTCAAAAATATAAGAATGCTTCTTATATTTTTGGTGCCTCTGACGTGTGTCGCATGTAAGGCGCACATATTTTGGATCTACAGGATGTTCGATTGTTAATATTACAATTTTTTGAACCCTCGGTTATTAAACAAATGGATACAAATGCAACAAAAATGGTAGTTAAGTATGTAAAATTTGGAAATTGCCTCACTGTACGTAATATGTCTTTCGTCAGCGTCGATAACTAGCTAAAAACGGTTGGTGGTTGACTTGCACGAGTCACATGATTTCTTTAAAAGGATTTTGGCTTATTCCTTATGGAGTGTTGATTACAGTGCCTTCAAATTTTGGTGGTGGCAGCTTCAGGTTGTGGAGTTATAGTTCGTTCACTGGGAGATGTTCAACGATTTATGACATCAGTGTAGGTGCTGCGCAAATAAATAAGAAAACTGTAACGCATTTTGAAGAAAAAAGTATGATTGTATGAAATAAATCCTAGATGTTAGATAATATAAGCCATGTAAAAAATTCTCAGTGGAGTGTTCTTATGCTGGTGGTCATCATTTTGGTCATACAAGACTGAAGTATCCTGACTTTCTTTGTGTTTATCGATTGTTTCTTCAAAGTTGCCGTATTAATGATACTCAAAGTAACTCTTTAGAACTTCTAACATGCTGAAAAAGTTTGCCTTATTATCTTTTGGCCACTCACTTCGACATAATAGTGCTTATTATTATTCTTTGTCGATGAAAATATTCCTTTTTTGCTCTGTGAATTTCATGTTCATTACATTAGCGTGTATTATTTATTAGACATAACATCAGGCTCCGTAGTTGCCTTCAGCCTGGTTATCATTTTGTATTATTTTAGTAGGAGTAACCTTTTAGCGTAATTTTGTAACACCTCAATCGTGACAAGTTTTGGAATCTGTACATTTGTTGCGCGGTTGAATGACTTCTATTCAGAAGTTTATTGCGTGCATTTTACTGAGTTCATAAGCAAGTGTCGTTCACATCTTCCTCTCATTATTTACTATTGATTATTAGTATTGATTATTCACGTATATTTTCGGTCGTACATTCATGGTAGAAGAGATGAACTTAATCCCACGAATGCGAATGCTGAGCCTAATTAATCAAGTAAATTGGAATAAATTAGTAAATTGAGGCAAATGATTAGTAAATTGAGCCTTATCAAGTAAATTAGTCACATGCGATATTGTTCAAAACGTGTTGACTGTCATTAGCGTTTCCTTATGAACAATCTTACATCGATTTGTTCTCCGTGAGTTTGTTGGAGTTGCTATGGCAATACACGCCTGCTGGCCGTGGGACGTCGGCCTGCCTCTAAGTTTGAACCCTCAGATCACTTCTGTGTTGCTTGCTCACAGTTTCTGGAGCTCCGAAACTTGAATTTTGTCAGTATTTTGCTGATATATTAATTTATTTGAGTGTTGGTTGCTGGAACTCCCTCCCTAGGCAGATCTAGGCATTTTAATCTAGTCAAGCTCTCATTTCAGCTGATCGCTTTTTTACTAGTGGTAGGTTTGTGAGTATCCGTGTTTCCTTCCGTTGCGTTCCGGCTAGAGGGCTTTAGTGCTGGAGTGGTGGAGTGTTTTACGACTAGAGGACTTTAGTGCTGGAGTGCTTTAGGGCTAGAGGGCTTTAGTGCTGGAGTGGTGGAGTGTTTTAGGACTAGAGGACTTTAGTGCTGGAGTGGTGGAGTGTTTTAGGACTAGAGGNGCTGGAGTGCTATAGGACTAGAGGACTTTAGTGCTGGAGTGCTATAGGGCTAGAGGGCTTTAGTGCTGGAGTGCTATAGGGCTAGAGGGATTTAGTGCTGGAGTGCTATAGGACTAGAGGGCTTTAGTGCTATAGGGCTAGAGGGCTTTAGTGCTGGAGTGCTAAACACCAAGCACTAGCACGGTGCTGGATGGCCAGCAAGTTACACTAGCAGTAGACCAGTTCTCCTGCGTGTTGTGACGCCGAGCGTTGACCTCCTTCACACCAAACGCCCAAAATTCCGCCATCTCTAAGTTGTGACGTCACAAGTTTCCACATTGACAATATTTTGGAAGATTGGATTGGAAATTATTTAAACTCGATTGATGTGAATATTTATAATGATGATTTTCATGTGTATCTTTTGCAACGTGTGGTCATAGACAAGTTAAGGTTTGTCGATATTGAGGATTAATTAATTAGATTAATTGGAGTAATGTTCGTTATTTCAATATGTATGAAGTTTGGAGCTAGAAAATTACTGGAAGTGAGTTCTGCATAGCGATGTTCTTGGGACACATGACTAAGTCGCACGGTATGCATGCATACTTAGAATAGAATGAGGTATTAGGAACGAGCCTTTTGGCCCATTCTGGGGTCGATATCCAAGTCCCATGCTGTAGTTTTAGCCGCCGATAGTCAAGCACAAACAGACCACGGCGGTTACGGGTTTCGAACCCGGGTTTTCCCGCATTGCTAGAGGGTTCGCTCACCAGTCGACAAAGCATGCACATTTGAGACCTCCTAATACGAGGCAAGAACGTTATTATTATTGGCCATTAGTTTGCTCAGCCTCCGACCTTGCGATGTCTGGTCAGTGGTGACTGCTGTGGTGCTGTGCAGTCAGATGTCTGGTTAGTGGTGACTGCTGTGGTGCTGTACAGTCAGATGTCTGGTCAGTGGTGACTGCTGTGGTGCTGTGCAGTCAGATGTCTGGTTAGTGGTGACTGCTGTGGTGCTGTGCAGTCTGACCACCCACTGACTGCTGTGGTGCTGTGCAGGAGATGAGCTCAGGCAAGCTGTTCGGGAAGGACTTGTCCGAGTACGACGAGGTGGACGTGGACGCGTTGCTGGAGCAGCTGTCACCTGAGGAGCTCGAGCTGCTGGCCGGGGATGTGGATCCTGACGTGAGTGTCATGTTGTGTGGATCCTGACGTGAGTGTCATGT
>VCRD01000742.1:36979-48474 GCA_006783055.1 Trinorchestia longiramus
TGTTGATCTGATACCTGTAATTCACACTTTAGACCACCAAGTGTGCTAGACTGAGCATGTACAAACTAGGAGTTGTCTTACAGTTGTGTGCTTTGTTTAGTGAGCATCATTAACAAAATAAGAAGTGCCTGTTTCTGCATGACCAGGACTCGCTGGTGCCCCCCAGCGAGCGCTGTGGCTACAAGTGCGTGAAGGAGAGCACGGGACCGCTGGACAGGAAGCAACTCATCGACCACATCAACGATCAGGCCATCAATGAACCTGACCGCCCTGAGCTCGTCCCTTACGTGCCCGGCACCGTCAGGGGCAAGAAGGTCGCCATGTAGCTCCTTGATGATCAGTTTAGGAAATGAGAATTTCCTTGTACATTCAGAATTCTTATGCAAAGAGGTTTTTAAAGTTAGTGTCTATTGTTGTGTAGATAAATTCTTTGTGTGTGTTTGCGTCAGGTGGTTCTTTATTGTCTACAGTTTCCCTGTCCGTCGTAGTAGTTATAGTCACTGGGTAATGAGGAAACTATGTAGAAGTTCCACCGACCCAACGTGCTAGCATGCGTAATATCACACTCGTATACTGGCAATACTTCCCGAGTGTAGGCGGTGAGATTGCAAGGTTTGTTACAATTGTTGTCTGTAAGAATAACACTGCTGACTGTGTCTGGTTTGCTGCAGTGGGTTGCGCCTCCGCCTCCAGAACCAGAAGACCCAGAAGACCCCATAGCCAACCAAGTCGAAGTCGACCTCAACGAGGAGTTCAACTCCGTTCTCGAGATCGCCTCCGAGGATGAAATTGTCGATCTTGCAGGTTGGACTTCTGACATGACTTGTCATGACAAATATATAAATCTTTTAACTTCACTGAAAATTTACAATACGTGTATTAATTGTCGTTTCTAGCAACGCTTGTTGATAGACGCAGAGTGAGCGTCCAATGTTAACAGTTCTGTTCTTAGTTTTGTTTTGAGTGGGCCTGGTGGAAAATATTGTGGGCAATGTATTGGCGTTTGATGCCCTATTTTAATGAATGAAGTGTTTCCCTCTTGGCCAACTTCCTTATCATAGCATACATTCCTCGCTGTCCAGTATTCTAAAAATTGACTAACTTCTTGTCTCGGAGGTAAACGAATCTACAAGTGACTGTATTGAAAGGCTTTTTTGTGTGGGTCTGGCCTCAAATAAAACAAAAATCGTGTCGATTCAACTGATTCAACTAATTGCTCCCTTCTGTCTACAAACACAAGTTTTATGATGAAATAGGACCAATACAAGTAACTGCTCCCTCCTGTCGACACACACAGTGAGTTTTATGGTGAAACGGGACCAATACAAGTAACTGCTCTGTTCTATCTACAAACACAGTTAGGTTTAAGATGAAACAGGACCAATACAAGTAACTGCTCCCTTCTGTCGACGCACTGTGAGTTTTATGGTGAAACAGGACCAATACAAGTAACTGCTCCCTCCTGTCCACAGCCATCCTGGGCTTTCACTCAATGATGAACCAGGATCAGTACCACGCGTCACTGCTCAACAAAGAGCGTCCCGTGGGTGTAGGCTGGGGCGGCATCACCAAAGCTACCAAGTTCAAACCTCTGCCTGCCGAGCCTCCCAACGACACCGATCCCGAGGAAAGCATTAAGCGACTCAAGAATGACGACCCTAAGTTCAAAGAGCTCAACCTTAACAATATCAGAGTAAGCACTGGGGCTGTTTATTTGGGAAGGATTGTGTTGTGAGTTTGAGAATTGATGCAGCTCGATTATCATCACTTCATTAAAGTTAGAGCAATTGTGAATAAGTACCTTAATTATTTTCATTTAGAAATTTTGAATCAAACTGTTTAACATAAAGTCTATGCGTTGCCTCATTTTATTAATGGTGCAGAATTTATACTTTTGTGAAATTGGATCATGACGTTATAAGATGTGAATTAATTCTGCCACTAAAATATGAGCTGGTTGATCAGTTAATTAATTGTTAATCATTCACTCTGCATTCACTATATCACGCTTTTATGAAATTCTTATACTAATTCATTTGATCACACTGGCTCCAGAAATAAATTTGTTCAAAAAATTCAAGGATGTTTCCCATGATAAATGTGCAGGGTACAAGTTTTTCGAAAATAAAGAGTATGAGGACGTTTCAAGATTATTTAATCACGTATTATTTTTGTTGTATTTTTGTAGGGGATTCAATCGTTCTCCCCAATGGTGCTGAAGCTTTATTCTCCGTTGGTTTAGGGAGGGGAAAAAGGGATAGAGAATAAGAAATTAGAATCAAGCAGTAGTAGGAATAGTGTTAACTGGGATCTTGTGAGGTGCTTTTGTTACAGAGAACGCGAGAGATGGTACGGCTGTACATGAGACTTTGATAAAATATCTCTATTGGATATTAAATTTTGGGGGTATACATTCATCCCTCTTTGGATTGATGCAAGTCAGTGTTTCACTGTTCTGTCAGTTGTCCAGATTTCTCTGTGAACAAGTCTTTCAGGGGTGGATTGTGCCTGTCAAATTGTTACTGATTGCCACAACCACCAGCTTGGTCGACTGGTGAGCGAACCCGCTTGCGATGCAGTGCGGGAAGACCCGGGTTCGAGGTCTGCAGCCGCCGTGGTCGGTTGGTGTATGACCATTGGCGGATAGAATTACGGCATTGGACTTGAGTACCGACCCAAGAATGGGCAAAAAGGCTTGTTCCTATCGCCTCATTCTATTTTTATGCACGTTTCAGAAAATGTCAGACGAGCAGCTAGGCAGACTGTTCGGGGCCTTGGAGACTAACAACCAGCTTGAGACGCTGAGCATGGCCAACACTGGCATCAATGACAGACACCTCGACCACCTCACCTCCGCCCTCTTGCAGAACAACACACTGCGCACTCTCAAGTGAGTACTCTAGAGTGAGCCTTACTCTATTCTATTCTATATTCTATTCTAAGTGAGTACTGCATTTACTCAAGTGAGCACAGAGTCACTGCTCACGTTCTCAGCCGTGTGTGGTGTGGCCAGGTGATAATGAATCAGTTACGTGAAGTATTTTCGAGAACTTGTGAGAATTGACGAGAACGTGAAACGAGATTCCCTCTTCTCAGTCTCACAGATGTGATGTGTATCATCATGTAGTTTTGTGATGCACTATTGGCCAAAATACTATGCTTCTTTTCGTACACTAGCGTAGGGTATGCAGAAGAGAACACTGGAAATTTAGTCGTAACATCATTATTATTCATCATCATCATTGTTGTTTGTACGTGTTTGTGAGCGAGGCTGTCGACTGTTTAAATAACAGGTCAGATGCGTCTTTTGGTGTCCATCGTTAGTATTTCTAGGGGATACCTTGTGAATATTCATGTGCGTTTATTCATTAACAATTTTTTTTAGTTTGGAGACGAACAACATCACTCCGACGGGTGTAGTGCGAGTTATGGAGTCCCTCAACAAGATGCACTCCGTCGAGGAAGTCAGGCTCGCCAACCAGGTACGGTGATGTGGTGGCCACCGTATTATTGGTCTATTGGTACATTCTTTTCCTGTAGATTACATCGTCTAATAATCGCGTTCTCCAGCATATGCCTCTGCTTGGAGGGAGGTCTCCATATAGATTTCCTTTGTCTTGAATACAGTGTCAGTGATCAGCATATTTTGGGAACAAAATGAAAGAAAGCGGTGGCCATTAGCATTTATTTTGCCTATGCCGTGATGACTAACGACTTTAGCCCATGCTCAATGAGAAGGATCCTACTCGTGCGTTGAAATTTCCCAATCATATCTTGTCTGACAAGGATGTGCTCTATAGCTAGGCATTCAGCTGAGCTTAGAAGGCGCCCTTATTGTTCTCAGTACTAGCGAGGGTAGAAGCGTAGCAGCTGAAGATAGTTACGTGATGGTCTCGGCTGAGAAGAATGCTAGAGACGAAGGTATGCTTAGTTAGTATCTACCAGGTAAGCTGATCTGATGGCCATCTGGTGTACTGGTTAGGGTAGATGGAAGCCAAGAGCTCTCTTCAAGCTGTAAACTTGGCCAAATTTTTCACTAGATGTGTTAATACTATATTAACACATCTAAAAAAGATAGGTAAGTAATGCTATATTAAAAAAAGTTAATATAGTATTACTTACCTATCTTTTTTAGCAATTCACTAAAAAAACAGGCATAGTGTTAAATGCTCCTAATAGTTTAAAAACATGCTCAGAAAACACGAAAAGCTTGGAATGATCGTCATTACGCACATTGCGGATGGATTCATTCTGATAGGTTTGACCAATAAGTTTGGTCATGTTTACCAGTCTTGCTTAGCAAACGAGCCAGAAGCGAAAGGGTCAATAAATCCGCAGCATGTTTGAAGATAAACTATAAAATGAATTCCCTCTAAAGTTCGCACTCGTTACAGCAACAATCGGTGTTGGGCAACAAGATCGAGATGCAGCTGACTAACCTCATCGAGGAAAACCCTACCTTGCTGCGCGTCGGCATTCACTTCGAATTCAACGATGCCCGCAACAGAGTGTCGAGACAGCTTCAGAAAAACCTCGATACTTGTGAGTATTGCTCTAGTTCGCCGTTTACGGGTCGTCTTAGAGTTGGCGTGAACATGTCTTGTAGAAAAAGATTGGTAGTTGTTGTATGTTGCAAGGGCTACTCGTAGTCGGGTTTTGTCGCGAATGTGTTCAAAAAGCTTACAAATTTTACTAGTTTATATTGGGTGGTTGTTGTTTTGGGGAGAAACAATTTTGGGTTTCGCTACTTGTCATGCCCTGTTTATTCACTTTGATAATTTTTATTTACTGCGTTGTTTTTATTCAACGGTTAGAAAAGAATAATTCATATGCCTGGAAAACTGACTATTAGAACGGGAAAATGCCTTACAATTTCAATGTCTCTTTAGGTGTTCTACCCACCTGAAAACTGGATAATAAGGCTACCACATCTAGCGATTTATTTCTTTCGATTCAGCAAAAGCTCAATTAGCTAATCATTTCACGAGAAAATTGGTAACATTTTAAGTTTTTTAAATGTTATCAGAAAATGAGATGGAGGAAACTTCTCTTCATTAGGCTGCTTACAATATCACTTTTTCGTGTAAAAGATCATCTCTGTAAACACTGATTTATGTGACCCACAACCTGTTATTTTGGTAGTAAGTTACAACATCACTACTGGTACGCTCTGTGGTTGTTGATACATCTTCTCATGTGCCATGTCTGACCAGCGTGCATAAATGTGACGATGTTACAGGCTCATGAAACCAGTGTGATGTCTCATGAAACCAGTGTGATGTCTCATGAAACCAGTGTGATGTCTCATGAAACCAGTGTGATGTCTCTTGACTCTTACTGTGATGTGATTACCTCAGTCTGGCATGTCTACATAGCATGATTCTAATGCACCTCTTCCTCACATTCTCTTAATGTGCACCAGCGTTTGCTACATCAACGCAATTGGATTGGCGACTACATATCGTAGCTTATCATGAAGTAGCTTGTACACTGAGCTGGCATTTGCCCGGAGTGGCATACTCGTATGGTCCTTGGTAGTTGCATGGCCGGGGGCATTTCAAACTTATTTATGCTTCTCAGCCACTCCTTCAAACGTCAGGGAAATATCGTAATAGCCTTAATAATTTGATGATGGTGGTCATCCCCCATTTCTCCTGTCATCAACCTAAAATTATACCTGATTTCATCGGAGGTGTCGTCGCACCTTCACTTGTGTTATTGCCTTCTGTTGTGTTATCGCTGCCGTGGACGCTGGCGATGCCTTGTGTTCTGTGATGTGTCTCTCCTCCCTCGCCTTCTTCGTCTGGACCCGCAGCTGATGCTGCTCATGTTCTTGCATTGCTGGATAAAATATCGGCTTTTTTAGCATTCCCATGTTATTTCACTGCACGGTAAACAGACTCGTTGAGTTGATGCCGTGTTCTCATTGAATTATATGATCAAGTTACGTAAGGTTGAAATGATAAGAACGTGTGATGATCGTTTTTATAGTCTGTACAGAGGTACTCTTACATGAAGTTGAAATACGTTTTCACTTCACTTTTCACTTCACTTTTCACTTCATACTTGTGGGTTCGTTAGTAAAAAATAAAATGTTTGGCCTGTTGCTAGGAGAACTGGAAGCGGGAATTCAACACTGCTCATGTCTCTCAAGAAACGACTGCGCTGATTTCTAGGTAGCTGTGAGACGATCATTTTTCTTTCCCATTACGGTGGACTTATCTAGTTCTCGAGTCCACTTCATTATGAAAGTCTAACTCGATAAATAAAAGCATTTTGTACTAGAATTTCGTCACCAATAGTTCTCGTCTTCCGTAAATAAACTTAGACCTACTAAATGGTATATAAAAAAAACTAGCGTATGCACTATTGTAAAAGTTTCATCAGCGATGAACCCTTGAGAATTTTAGGAATGTTACATATACGTCATCGAGACCACGAAGTTTTTAGCTTCAAGGACGGCAAGCTCATCCGATTAGGATTTTCTATTCGACATGTGGAATCAGAAATACGGGTTGCGGTTGCGGTGTATCTGTGTTTCTTGGTTGCGGTGTATCTGCACGGCTCCCCAGTGAATGTCGTGTCTTCATTAGAATATTTGAGTGCCTGCCGTTGTAAGACCTATCTTTGTAAGACCTGTCTTTGTAAGACCTGTCTTTGTAAGACCTGTCTTTGTAAGACCTGTCTTTGTAAGACCTGTCTTTGTAAGACCTGTTTTTGTAAGACCTGTCTTTGTAAGACCTGTCTTTGTAAGACCTGTCTTTGTAAGACCTGTCTTTGTAAGATCTGTCTTTGTAAGACCTGCCGTTGTAAGACCTGTCTTTGTAAGACCTGTTGTTGCGACGTGAGCTGCAGTATTGCTCCATAGATGTTACTGTGGTGTACAGTTTGCTTAGGGCATGCTTGTCATCCTGTGTTTTGTTGTCTGTTTGCGTCGTCCTCTTTGTTGCTGTTTTGTATCATCCCTCTGTTGTATTCGTTTTCCTGTCATCTATCCCTGACGAATACATTTCAAGTTTTTCTATAGTTCATCATCTCATGAGACCTTTAAGTTTCCAGTTTAGCTGTTTCATTATTTCGTAAGTTTTAGTGGTTCACTCATTCTGATGATTCAAGAATTTAAAAATATAACATTCCACTTTCCTGAGTTCTGGACGTGGTGTGACACCACTCATAGGTTGATGAAAGTCATTTAATTTGTTAAATGAGAGGCTTGTACTGTACATACCGTACTTCTTTATTTGATCGTGATCCTCTTGGAAGTATCAAATTTCATCTTCACCAGTTATTTTATCTTCACATTTTCTTCTCGTTAGATTCAGTTTGCCTCTTTATATAAACACTACAATACTCTGTTTATTATGACCAATACATGTGAGAAACGTATTTAGCTAATTCACTTTTTTGAAATAAATTTGTTTCTTTGCAAGGTAAATACATCTAGAAAATTTCTTCATTTTGTTTACTTCAGTTGCTCACAAACTCGAGCGTTGTTTAGTTAAATAAACTTCTCATTCGTGAGGTTTATGATACGAATAATTCATTGGCAATTGCTAGTTCGGTTGGCAGATATGCCTTTCATGCTCAAACTTTTTGTATTAATTTATTGTCTTTATTTCGCTGGTTGCTACACAGAGCTCTAGTTAAGTAGAAACTAGGCAGTATTGGCAAGCATTTAGCTTTATCACAGGTTGAGTTAGAGTAGCACAAATTTTTATGTACGTCGGGGGTAGTTGTGTGTAGTGTAATTAGTGAGGCGCACGTCAACGTGCGTGTAAATATAGGCCAAGTAATTAAATAAAACATTTTCCACCGCTTCTTCTGCTATGGTAAATCATCCATTTAGGACTCAAGTTTCATTTTTCTGTGGAATACAAGAGTAACTGAAGGTTCTTCCATTTTCATTCGAGTTACGTCAGAACATATAGAGAAAATAATAAACCTAAGCAGGGGTAACTTTTGACACATAGTCGCCGAATTATGCGGTCGGGTGCTAAGAAAAATATCCTGCTTAAGTTTTTTTTGAGACATTTCTCGATGCTGCCTCTTTGTCATCCAACCTTCCAAAAGCTAGGAATGTGCACTGCTTGCCAGGCTCTGTGTTTCTTGGACAAGAATAATTACCGGGAGAATATATTAATGATGGATGAATAACAAATGGAAACAATTACTAATATGGTAAAATCCACGATACTCTCATAGCAACTAGCGCCCGTGTGTTGATACATCGTCCCATCTCATTTAAATGTATTTTCTCCTTGTCCGTGCCATCCATCTTGTCACACACACATTAGTAAATTTAGGAGCATTTAAATTACTCTTAACAGCAGTCTTGTACTCAGTCATAGGTATTTCTATCGCTTTTCATAGCTTCAACGGGAAATCTGCATAAAACTATACACATTTTCTTACTGTTCAGTGTGTAGGGCTGTAAAGATATTATTTTTAAGAGGTTTTGAAGGGGCTTTTTAATTTTTTAAAAGAAACATTTTTAACGTATGACTGGAGGGTTCAAATTCTTTGATTTGTTGATATGCTTTCGTTTGCATGTGCTTGCTGATATTCTTGAGCTTAACTTTAGTTTCAGATTAGCTATAATTTCATGCCTGTTTAATTTCGGTTTACTCCTAGTGAATTTCTTCTGTGATTTTTACAATATTTTCCTTTAGTTTTGTAACCAGTTACCGAGGCACTTCCACGGTAAGATTTTCATGCCAATACACTGCGCTCGGACGCTTCTTAAGCTATCAACGCTTTTCTTGAAAGTCATGTTTATGAAAAACCAAGTCCAGTGTCAAAATGATATACAAATGTTTAGGTGGTTTCATTCCATAAGTAAATGGATTGGTTTTTCCTAAGACTTAGTTAAGCATTGCTTCATTTACTCGTTGTATGAGGTAAATGTGACATGTGGCTGCATGGCCTAAACTCGGAAGGTTATGATACGAATAATTCATTGACAATTGCTAGTTCGGATGGCAGATATGCCTTTCGTGCTCAGACTTTTGGCATCAACTTAATGTCTTTATTTCGCTAGCTGGGCTTGTAATCAAGTTTTCTATCAATGTTGGGCCCTCGTAGTTGCCAGTATGCCTTTTTCTCAAATGAAATTGGCCAAAATATCCCTCTGGCTAATTCCTGCTCAAAAGCTTCCTTTTTCGTATACTTTTATACATAACTCTTAGTACCCTCAACAACCCGAGTCAGCAGTTACCTGTGTAGTATATGAGCGCTGTGTAAGCGCAGGTTTGTCAAATGCACGTGTATTGGCATGAACATTTTAATGCAAAGCTTCATTGCTGATGCCATTTGCTCTCTTTCTTTCACTGACTGTGTCTCACCGTACACTGTGTCGCGCCGCTTCGCTGGCGTAGTTTTGGCGGAAGGTTGGTCTAAGAGTCTCCCTGTTTTGCCCCTTCCCTTCTTTTCTGCCCATATTCTCCTCTTTGTTTTGTGAATTTGTTCTCTTTCATACGCCCCGTGGCTTGTAGGGTTAAGGGGAGTCTTGAGTGACTCTGTCCCGAGCTGAGCTTCTTTATTAAATGTTACTGCAGGAGGGTCCTTGTTAGGTCCATTAATTAACCCTGGAATGACGGATAAAAATTTTGAGCATTGGAGACTAGGTGGGCCTTTGAGGCTCAGTCACTTTTCAATTATTTTTCTTTCAAACTACGTAACAGAAAAGCCTTGTATATTTGTTCTATGGATATTATTGAGTGAGATTCATGAATACAATAATTTACGGGCTTCTAAATATTAACACTGGGCCTCTCAGACTCACTTCGTCGTTCCAGCGTAAAATGGCCCGAAATGATCTTGTTACATGTACGGTGGGTCCATAGTCTTGCATTCATATGCAAAGACATTGGCACCGGAAGGCTGACAGTCATACTTTTCTGTTCAATATGCTATCAATGGGACAAGTTGTGCTTCTACAACTTGTAAGTTTAGTTTACTACTTTTGTAGTTCTGCTACGTTTTATATGTTGTACTTTCTTCTTATCCTTAGTTATCATTTTTGTTAGCTCTGCTCACATTTTATGTGCTGTTTAGTTCGTCCTATCTATTATTTCTCATATAATTTTCTTCCGATTTCAGCTACGTTACTGTTTTTTTCTCCCTCGTAATGAGCTGCACTTTATTTTCTCACCCTCGTTTCTCGTGCTTCTTTCGAGGTATTCTGTGTTTTACACACCGTGAATCTTTATATCCTGCTTTATATTCTTGTTTTACTTTGCTTGGCGCTGATTATTGTGCAATTTTATATAATTTGGATGCAGTGGCATCACCTTGCTGAGCTCTTAATCTTGGTGCACAGCAGACGCTTTTATATTCTTCTTATAATAGCAGATCTAAATCTGTTCCACCTATGGTGCATAAATATACCATTTTATATTGCTTTGGAATAGTTACACTAATTTATGTGAAGTCTCAGTACGCCATCAACTGATAGTATTTATTTTTTTCATTTTATATTATAGCATAGTTTAATTTAATTTAATTTTCTCTCGTCAATTAGGTACGTGCGCTGAAAATTTTCTTTATTCGAGTCATTTTCTTGTAGCTTCACAGTGGAATGAAAATAAAAATTTTCTCGTATTTTCTTCACTGAAACCAACTCGTCCCTTATCACGGCTTTATTATTGGTAGTCATTTTCAGTTAATTCCCACAGGTTTATCTTATTTATTACTTTTATATTTTATATTTCTTTTATTTTTATTTCTTTTATCTTATTACTTTTATCTTTTTTATTCCTTCATTTTGCTTAGTTGCCCTTCTTCCAATATTAGTTTACTGCAGTTCCATGCTCTCGTTCAAGCCTCACATGTACCTCACTTGTCTCTCCAGTGTTCTTTATCTCACAACTCACTTGTTTCGTTTACCTTGTTTTTGCTCTATTTTGTGATTTTTACTTATATTTTGGAATATATGTATACATATTTATTGCGAATATTTTCTTTGCGCTAATGTGTGGCCGAATATATTTTCTTAATTCTTTGATTCATGTGTATTCTGAATTTATTTAAAGTGCTTAGGATTATTTATCCATGTTGTTGGTAATTCGTCATTTAGGATTTAAAAAGCGATTTATTATGATTTTTGCCATGTTCTCAGTTACTTTTACTTTATTTTGTATATTTTATTTTCTCCTCTTCTCTTGCATTATCATGGTTCTCTTCTTCTCCTCATGCATTGCCAGGGTTCTTTTCTTCTGCATTGTCAGGTTTTCGGTTTGAATTTCTTCTCTTGTTAAGTCAGAAGGTTTGTCGTCCGTATGTTCTGAGTGGTCAGATTTTCCAAAATGTAGTATGTATTTTCTGGCAAAGTTGGTTTGCTTTCATGTTCCATTCTTTTCTATTTCAAATGAAGAAATATTTTTCATGATAAATTTCGCAGTTTTTGTGTGGCAACAAATTTTTGAGTGATATTTTTCAGGTCTTTTTTTTCAGGTTGCTTTATCGTTTTGACCGACCTGATGTGTATGTTATGTAAC
>VCRD01000742.1:56097-130482 GCA_006783055.1 Trinorchestia longiramus
CCACCGTCTCTGCTACTACGACAATGCCGCACCCACCGTCTCTGCTACTACGACAATCCCGCACTCACCGTCTCTGCTACTACAACAATGTCGCACTCACCGTCTCTGCTACTACAACAACGCCGCACTCACCGTCTCTGCTACTACGACAATCCTGCACTCACCGTCTCTGCTACTACAACAATGCCGCACTCACCGTCTCTGTTACTACAACTTGGCACTTACGGTCTGTGCCAATACTACAATTTGAGATCCACGTTTCCTTCCATGACCATGATCTGGTCTGATTGTTCACACCCACCACAATACGACCTTACGACCTTACTTTACTTTGCTGCTAATGTGCGGCCCATCAGTCCGACTGGGGTTGAAGAAGAGGAGGCCTCGCCCCGTGGTGTCGACTGAAGGTGCCAGTTTAAGTCTGACTGTGCCCGCCAAAGTGAAAGCTGCTTTGCCCGGCGCTCCTATGCAAGACATCGATTCCGACTCAACTATCTCTTCAGACGATGACTTCTCGTCTGATGAAGAAGAGGCGCATTGAGACTTAGTGTTTGCTTACCCTCGTCAATTCAAGCAATCCCTTCATCCTGGTTTCTGCGTCTGATTTTCCTAGAATCAATGAGTTAAGTCTGTAAATTTGCGAAGTAATGAGAATCGCTCTTATCTACGAAATTTTCTATGAAGACCTTTTGCATATGTTCCAAATAGTAAAGAGCACGCGTCAATTCTAACGTAGACATCCTTCTGTATCCAACAATTTTCAGTGTTTCTCAGATGAAAGAAATAATTGCATTATGAAGAGCAGCATGAAGATGACGCAGCTCTACTCTGAGCCACGATTACAGAACCACAATGAGGTATAAAAACTCGTACAAGAATTTTTGGGAACTCCTCATTCCTTGTCGCCGATGTGTGTCGTGCTGCGAATTCGGTGTTCGAGTTGAAGAAAGACGACAACTGCACGACGTCCGTTGTTCTGTGCCGTAGTTTCCCTGAATGACTCGAATGCGTTTCGTGTTTAATTTTCCGATTGCTACATGTGTTTCCTCTTTTAGCCTGGTAGAAAAGTGTCTATATATTTTGTACGAATGGCTATAGTCAATTGTGACTTTAGCACAGTAGTCAGTGTTTTATCTAGAAAAAATGCTCAACTAATGCACTAAAATATGGAGAGCTGTCTGTGCTCGTAATCAACGGGAGTATATATTTTTTGAAATCGCACTGTGTACCTTCTGAGCAAGCGTTCTCCATAGAGCGTGTCGTACATTTCCCGGAAAGGTGATAAATATGACGAATGTTTTAACAATGATGAAGATTTGAAACAAAGCAAGATGAAATATTTAAGTGATTATAATTAATCGGAACAATCTCTGCGTTGTTTGTGAAAGAACCTTTGAAATTTTCTGCAAAACTTATTCAAGGCCATGATTCGTGATTGTGTGAAGTTTTGAAGTCTCTTAAGGTCATTGAAAAGGCGCATTTTCTGGCTGGCGTGCTGGAAATTACCCGTAGGAAGTGGAAGCAATTGATGCTCATCTATCAGTGGTGTTGTTGACGAGGTACGCCCGCTTAATGAACGCTTAGAGCATCTGCTGTCTTCCCACAGCGAGCGTTTTAAAGTTAGCTAGTCTTTCTGAGTTTCGGTTTTAATTTCGTTAAACTCAAGAAGTGCGTCTTTTTAAAGTGGTTCTATTCACCTATTGAGCATTTTCATTTGATTAAACTCGCGTTTTTTGTTTATAAATGAACTCATATTCGCTTACATGGTTGGATCTAATTGATTTACTTAAATTTTTTGTTCCTAAAGCACAATGTGTTTTATTCATAAAGCTCGAATTAAACATATTTGAATTGTTACTCCTACCTGCTACTGCTTTGTGAATAGCTTAATATATGGTTCAAATTGACGTGAATGGTGCCAAATAACATCTTGTTAAATAAGAATTATTTCAGTGAACAAGCTCAAACGTTCTTTATTTGTTCCCTGATTAGTAATAGTTTTCATTCTAGCTTTATATTAATTGATTTAAGGAACATTCTTTGGTTTCGTGAGTCGTGAATGTGTTAACTATTTGAGGTATGGGCCTCGTAAATGTTACCGCTGCGTTGAGCCTAAAATAAAGGTTTTGTGAAGTGGTTGGTTTGATCCCCTGGCCGTGTCTTTTGCACTCTATGATTTGCTTCGAGTTTCTGCTTTGTGTTACTAAAGGTTCTTTTGCCTAACCTTTAATTTGCTTCATAACATCTCCCACCTTGAAAACATTTCGTTTCGGTCTCTGGAATTTTTCAGTTAGTCTACCATTAGTCCTGCTTGTTTTGAGTTGGTGAAACAGACTAGCAATTACTTCAGTATTTGCGGTTGTAAAAATTAAGATTAGAGCTTTACAATTTGTTTAGTTGAATGTATAGTTGAAGATACTTCTACACATGATTCGTGTTTAATTCTAGTTCTCACATGTATAGTTCAAGCTTTTATTTTGATTTATCATCAGTGAATCAAAATGCATAGCTTACACAAAAATGTAGATTAATAAAATTTCATATATCTCAAGAAGTAATGGAGCTATCAAATCACTTTTCTGTTAGAGCGTACTCTGAAAAGCATTCCATGAGTTCTTGCAAACATTTCAGGGACCAAGCGAAAACTGAACATGCATGATCCTTATATTAATGCATTCGTTTAGATCGTTGTTTAGATCGTTGCTCGAAATTTTTGCTTTGTTTACGCAAAAATGCATGTATTTCCTTTTTATATATTTTAATGCGCATGTTGAAGTATGTGGCTAATTCTTCGCTCTATGTTTCATTGTTGATTTCCATCTCCGTGTTTCCCTCGTTACTTAAGACCAGCCTTCCTCCAGCCAGATCTCGGAAGTACAAAGCTTGTCCGCTTTCGAGTTTTTGAACACTGGACTTCTGCTTACGATTCACTTCAATGTGTCTCATCGGAGTCACATTACTTCAACGATTTCCGTTCTCGTTCGTTATAAGCATAAAATTAGACTTAGTATCGAAAGTAGCCTGAATGGCTAGTCACCACCAAAAAACTCTGCATCAGAATAAATTTTCCCGGCGAGGGATCGTTTTTCAGCTACCACGTTTTCAGCATATCTTCGTTAATATTTGTATCAATTGTTGTATTTAATATTACGTGTGGGAACAGCGTTATGCATGATGATTATAATTAAAATGTTTTGACCATCCATATTGACTGACATTCATTGGCACAGCTGTTTACTTCATATCATGGAGAACTGGCAATTACATATGCCATGCCTAGTTTGTTTTCCATGTCTTAATATAGTTGAATTACACATTTTAACCCTAGTAGTCCGATCATGGAGGCAAAGAACTGTGAAATATATCTGGGTTCTTAAATCGGCCATCTAACACGTCGGAACTCAGTTTCCAGTTAAATTTATTTCCTAACAATTGAATCAATGAGATCACTACTTCCTTCCTGCAGTTATATTATTAGTGACACTGTAAATTGTTGATGAAGGAAAAGTACATTTTATGGCGTGAAAATTCTACGGCACGGAATGGATTACACTATTCTGTGTACTTAATGTAATGTTTGTGGCGCATGTATTGCATGTTCAAAAAATCCAGACTTATAAAGATTTATCTGTCAGCGAAATTCCAATATTTCAGCGATTAGATCTCAAAGCATCTACTACACTTGACGATTCACGTTCTGCAGCTACAGTGGAATGCCACTGCAGAAGCCAGTGTGTAATTACAAGCTCTGACTAGATTCTCATATCACACAACATAGTTCATTGTAGCGGCCGAGTTGCGCTTTCCCAATTTTACGTTTGCGAGTCTTATTTTGTCTCCTATGTCGAACCATCTCATGGTCTTAGTGATGCTGTTTCTTACATTTCAGGGCCTAACATTGAAAAGTGATAACATTAATTGTAATTTAAAACACATGACTAATAGTTCTGTGTAGTGTCCAGGAGTACGAGTGTCAAGAAACTGGAAGGAGTTCGAAGCCACAGACACGTTTCTTTACATAAAATGTGTATTCGTACTGTAATTATCCATTTTTGATGCTATGCAAGTTGAATCAAGCCTTCCTGGTTTGCCTCAGCATTTGGTTTGTTGTAAACTCATTTCGTATTGCTCACCTAAGATGTGTTACGTGTAACTAGCGAGTGCTACTTCTTTGGACTCAAACCAATTGTGTATAGATATTCCTTTAACTTACTGGTCATTTTTAAAACGCTTTTCACAAGTGTTTTAATCATTTTATGAGTTCTGCTTTAAAGTGTTGTGTTTTTCAGGCAACGTATTTGTTAATGTTAGTGGTCCCAGGTCCTTTGACTTGTTAGTAATGTAGAGAAAACAGTTAGTTAGGTGGCCTAACTTCTCATCAGAACGAAGTCACACAGAAAATTTTCTTTATATGTAATTATTATGTAATTTTTAGCAGAGTTTTTCTCGCTCAACTAAATGTGTAACGTGTGTTCTGTTGTTCACACTGCTCTCCTTGGCAGCATTGTGATGTTTTTAATATCATATATCTACTTGATATAAACTTGAATGTATCGTAGATCCTTTCATCATTTGCTTTGAACATCTCTGCTGGAGTCTTAACATTATAGATTCCATCACAGAACGATTTGCCCGGCTGCAGATATTTTAACATTCGTCTACTAATTGTGTGTCTTCTAACTCCTAGTGTACCGTGACAAAGGCAGCTAATCAAAGATCTGCTTAAAAAAATCTTTACCGTATTTTAGTCTTTAATTTTTAACACCAACTCACTTCGCTTCAAAGTGAGGGTAGTGTTCGATGAATTCCTACTAATACCATCTTTTTTCTTCTCTTTTCCGTGTGCTCTTTTGGATTGTGCGCCATGTGTTTCCTTGCTGCCATGTGTGTTGCGTCCTGTAATGCGTTACCGTACCAACGTACAGTACGCAAGATGCGCGCTGGAGTCAACAGCAAGTAACCAACCACCTGACGACCACCTGTGCCAGCTGTGTGTTCCTTCTGTACGTAGACTAACTTAATTTCTTTAATATTTTTCAGCGAATATGACGTCTCTCAGTAGCCAGTTTCTAAGCTTTGAGGTTTAAATAATTTTTTGAAACCATGTAAAATTGGTGTGTTATGCTAAAAGTTAAGGCTTGCGTCAGTTGGTGCTTAGAGTCACCTTTAAGTTGAACCAGCTGCAGGAATACGTGGGGCATTTCATTTGATGATAGCATGTCCCATACCTTAACATAGAAGCATCAAAATCATTTTGATGATGAGAATTCTCTGATGTTAACAGGTTACGACTGAATGAGAAAATTTCAGCCCATTAGTGCATTAAATTTCTTTGACGTATTGTAGCTTGCTAAAAACTCGTTCATTATTTGAACAGTTTGAATTCTCAGAATGTTTCATTTTTAAATTCAAATTTGTCGACTTGAGTACACACACACACACACAATATTTGTAGTACGATTTATGGTTGCTTAGTCTCAGTACGTATTGTATGAAATGCATTTTATTTTATTAATAAACCGAGTGATCTTGCACACTATTTTTACATTTTCATAAGAGCTTGTGGAAACTGGCTCGCCGAGACTGGCATTTTCGTCTTTGCTTAGTGTTCGATTACTCCTGAAAAAGTAGTTCTGTTTCTCAATATTTCTGCAAAGTAATTTGTACTTCCTAAAATAGTGAACATTTGCAGTGCTGTGTTCTCTTTTCTCACTAATTGCTTGACTGGAGTTGTTAACAATGAGTGCTCCTTTAACGTAGTTCTAAAACAGAGTGCTGCGATGCGTAGAGTATGTTGAATGTGTTCGCTGAGTTCTCTGTGAATGGTTCTGATTTAAAATTAATAAGAAACTAAATATACTTCTTTAAACATAGTATTATTGATAGTGACGACTTTTTAGAATAATGCTCTATACTATCTCAGAAAATATTATCCTTGTCTTTAAAATACTAGCGAATTGACTGTTGATTTTATGTTCAGAATTTTGAATATATGAATTTTGTTGTCTGAACTTATTGTATATTCAGATTTTCATATTTGAGTTGTTTGTGTTTTTGAAAATCGTAATCTTACCGTAAAGAAATATGATTCCGAGTATGTTTTTAATAGATTTCTCTTCTTTTCCATAAAATATTCTTCTTCTTCGGACGTGATGGATGATCCGGCTTCTACTTCAACCTTGACATTTCTACTGGTGCGTGAATCGCACGGTCCACTCCTACAACCTGGTTGCTGGTCATCATGGGGAGTACTGCTACCACAACCGTGTTTGTTATGCGTCGTGTGTTCAATTTTGTTGTGCCGACGTTGTCGTGAACAACGGACCTCTGGTCCTGAGCAATGCTTGTGTTAACATATACCTGATGCCTTGCTCAAAATCGTATTACTCGCTGACTTATCTACAAATGAAATGAATGAATGAATTATCATGTTCATCATGTGTTCTCATATCTCACATTTACTTGCGTCTAATGGCTAACATCACAAATATGCTTATATTACGTGCTCATTTATTATCAAATATTTGAAAAGTAACATTTTGTCTATGTTACTTGGTTCCGAATTCGCTAATGCTTAAACCCTCTGTTACGTTTATGGTTTGCCCTGTCATGTCAGCCACATGACTAATCTACCAATTGAGTTGGATTGTTTAATTTATGAATAACCCATGTACAACATTAAATTGATCGTATGTTACTGTTTACGTATTCGAGCAAATTTTTTCCTTTGTTTTATGATGACTGGCTATCACTATTTTATTATGCAAGCACTGAATTACCCAACTGATTGCTACGTTTCGATGTCTTTCTATTCTGCATTCCATTCTTTTGTTGTGCAACCTTCAAAACTATTATTCATGAATTTGAACATCTACGTTCCGCGTTCTAAACAATTTTGAATTGAGTTATCCCAAACTAAATCTTAAATCTTCTTTGCGTCAAATCATAACGTGTTGTTCACATTTTGCGCTGATTTTACTTGGGCCTCTGTTGTGAACAACTACGCCGCTTCCTGATGTTACTTCTCTTTTTTTCCCTCTCTTCCTCTCTCTTTCTCTTCCCTCTCTCCCTTCCTTTCTTTTTATCTTCCCTCTCTCTTCTCTTTCTCTCTCCTCCTTCTCTCTCTTTCTCTCTCCTCCTTCTCTCTCTTTCTCTCCTTTTTCTTCTCTCTTCTCTATCTTCTCTATCTCTCTCTTCTCCTGCCCATGACGGAGTGGATGAAGCAGTCCGCATTATCCGCATCGGACGGAAGGCACGCAACTACACCGTGGGCTTTGGTTACCCGCCGGCCTTCATACGCTCCTCGCCCTACTACCATCTCTCCCGTGACGATGAGGACTAGTGATGTCGTCTCGAATACTTTGTGCTTGCGATCAATGCTCTGTGACTCGTACTGCATCAAGTACGATTGCGTTCAAAATTATTTCGCTAAGTCTCAAGACTGTACTTGATGTGTTGAAGCAGATTCCTTCTATGATGGAGTTTGAAATTACTTTTTCACTTAATACTGAATCATGAATTGATTGAATAACATGCACGTCGAGTTTTTGCTGATGTATTTAGCTCTCAAATTTGAACCGTGGTCACTCCTTTGCTAGTTCCAGGGAGATTATGAAAGACTGGTGTTTTTTGTTGTATATCTGCATTTAAGGAATTGAAAGTTTCCAGGATTTTATGCGAATAGAGGACATTTATTTCTTTTTAGTTTAAAAATTTTGAAATTTGTGAAATGAATTTGAATAAGATACGACTAATATCGCTAGCTCCAGCGCTGTCATAAAGGATACTTTCTTGTTCATCTCAAAATCCGACCGTGAATTTCTTGCAAGGTTTATTCAGCATTTTACAGCTGGTAATTATTCTACCAATTATGTGATGATGTCTTTTGGTACTTGCGTATGGGAGATTTAGCGTGTTTTCACTGTTGCATTTGAATATATGGCGTTCAATAAGTTGTAAAATAGCGCAAGTGGATGGTTAGGTGTTATCTTTATTCAAACTTACGTCTTTTACCAAGGGAACAGCAAATGTTTCTAATTTTCTCATTTATTTCATGGGTGTTTTAGACGGTATAGGTTTTTAGTGCTAAAGTTATACCGTATCTTGAAACAGATGAAATCACTCTTTAAAAGGACATAAATGAAAATACTTAATTATTTTTCTTCGAGAATCAAAAATGAGAATAAACGAACATTTTAATTTGACTATTTTGAAGCAAATATTTATTCCCTTGATGAGATGACAAGGCTTCGCTTATAAGGAAACTATTTAACAGGATTACTGTAGTCTGCTTATTTTTCCACGATTTATCAAGGCTGATAATGCAGAGAGCTTGGAATCTCTCGTTAGGTCAAATAAAATTTCTTGTGCTTTGATCGCCTATTGCAAAATATTAAAAAAATATTTTATGAGGATGCCATTAGTTCTACTCGAGGCGTTCTACCCTCAGAGGCTGTCTTTGGGATTACATACAGCAGTTAGATCACAGAGTTTGGTCTCTCTAACATCGTGTTTAAACTACTTTTAAGTCGCTCATGTATTCAGAAAAGTGAATCGTGTTTTTACTGTCATTTGTTAGCGTCCCTACCAACCTTGTATTCCAGTTCATTTTTTGTTTTGTTTTGTGTCGTGTAACTCAAATTCTGAGAGCTTTTACTGAGCATTTTGACAAGTTTGAAAAGTAAGGAACTACCCTCATTTTACCGTCGATGCTTTTTCTTGGAAGTATTTATTCTAAACGTGACAAGGTTGTTTTTTAGCGGTGTAAAATGTGAATTGATTTATGATATTCTTTTGGTGACTGTAGATAGCCATCTTCGTATAGAATTATCCATGAATTATCATTAAGTTGTTGTGCAAGCATTTTGCGTATAAAAATATCACAATATGATAAGGATTTGAATTCGACATCTATCCGTACGATAATTTCGTCAACCATCATTACTGTTGGATTTATGATTGCTTCTATTTGAATTTTGAGAACGTAACATTATTCTTACAATGTTAATTTCAACTGAACACACATCTGAAGAATTCAGGGGAAGAGATATCATTCTATGAGAACATGCTTTAAATTTTTGAATCAGCCTGGAAATGCTCATCCTAATCTTCAGTGAAACAATGTAAAGAGGATATAATGATGTTTGAATTGTATGTTTCATATAATTGGAAGGTTTGTTTACTCGGTGTTCGTATATTTCTATGGACTTCACTTTTCTGTGAATCGTAATGGCATACGTCATGTGACTTTAAATCATTTTCGTGGTTGGCTCCAAAAATTTTCGGAAACATAATTGTCAATGAAAGACGTTTGGACGTAATTTGATTTTAAACCAAGTATTTAAAACTTATAACCGTTCGATTGAAATTTGGCATTTTCTTTTTATATATGTTCGTCAGTGCATAGGTTGGTAGTAAACGTGCCGGTTTAACCTTATTTCTCAATGGTTTGTCTAAATTAACACAATAAGTTCTTCATAGTGCGGTGCTGTGAAGTGCCTCGAGTGTAAGAATATTGCTTCGATGTATTCTCTTAATTGAAACGATTAAGGAACAGGAGACGATAGTGCTCCTGCGTTTGATGCAACTTTCTGTTCTAGTAGCTAATGATGAATATTATGCTTCTCATTGCACAATGGAAACATGTTTCCTTGTTTAATATAACTGATGTCAAATATGATGAACGCTGTTTGATGCTTCTCAACAGAACACGAAGTTCAGAATTCTCGTAATGCTTGATTGTCTCTTTCTTGTGTCCACGTAGCACAGGAAATATACAGTAGAACCTCGGTTAACGAATGCCTAGGATAACGAACAAATCGGTTACCGACCAACAATTTCGCTAAAAATTTGTCCCGGATAACGAACAGCAAGACAAAGAACCCACGCGGCATCCCAACCGCAGTTGCGCTCGAGACGTTGTTGCGGTCGGACTTTGCCCGTTTTTATCGTGTTGCATGTGTTTTTATGCTATTTTAGTGCTTTATTTGCTTACTATAGCCCTCAAACATGTCTCTAAAGAAGGTAGAAAAATTGATTCGGTTGACGAACGTTTCAGTTCACGACCAGCTTTCAGGAATGGATTGTGGTCGTTAACCGAGGTACTACTGTACAGCGTCTTTCTGTGCTATCATGCGCTTCTGTAGAGCATTTAAAGCTTTCCTTCATAACGATAGCACGTTCATTGATGCTTTTTTATCCACACATAGAAAAAGTTGAATATATCAAAAATTGTTTTGATCGCAGCCTCCCAGATTTTTGTGTTGTTTCAATGTACAGCTCATTATGGTAATAAAAACAAGATTTTATGGAAGTGGACTTGTTCTACTACTACTAGCCAAGGTTATCTGACTTGCTTAGACCCGCCTGATTAACCCTTTCGATCCTAATTGGATATATTTCTCCGAGTAGTAAAAAACATTTATACGCTAAATTTATTCATAATTTGGAAAACGTATTATTTAGGGGCCAATGAAGCCATTATCACCAAAACTTGGCAAAGTAAAAGTCAAGTCGAAAGGGTTAACCCTTTCACGAGCAAATTATTTTCATACTGATCAAAATATTGCGTAAATAACCACTTATCTTTACTAATCCCATGTAATTTTTCCGTAATTTTGAACGAAACATTTAGAACATAGGACTAATAGGAATGATTTTTAAAGTTTGTTTGGGACATATTAACCCAACGGTAACGGAAGGGTTAACAGAGAGACGCGCAGGAAATGTTACAGTAGCCACGGGGGCATCGAAACTCGTGGCGTGATGCGGTCGCTGTAAGCAGCAAGCAACGAACCCTGAGATAGTCTCAGACAAACCTCAACACTGCCAACTAAACGTGCCATCTTGGCGTCACGTTTATTTATTCTCCATGTCGCACACATGCAGCTTTGGTCGAGTAGAAAGGATGAATTAATATTTATGTACGAGAGGAATTATTTACTAAAGTTGTAGAGTCCTTGTCGTATGAGTTCTACTTGTTAGTAATTTGTACAAGAAATATTGCCGGCATTGTTCTGCCGATTTATAAGTAGAAGTACATTGTTATTGTCTCGAAAAAATTCCTTTATATGGTAGGGTTTCAGAATTTCAGAAATTAAATTCAGTGTGCAGAAGGGTTGTTTTATCCCAGTGCAGAGATGTTTTTGGAAAATTATTCTTATTCATAAATGTAAGCTTGATGGTTTTATGAATTGCCGCTTGTCACCAAGTTCTCTGTCTTCATGAGTGTGAAGTGTGGTAAGTTTCACTTGCAGATTTCTGAATGCGTATTATTAAGCTTTTTTCTGTAATGCACTACGTCACTTGCAGCTTTTCATACTTAGGTTTTAAAAATTCTGTACACACTTTAAATGAATTAAGATACATGCGTTGAAGTGTGGATTTGACATCAGTAATTTTTCCCATTCTTCTATGTGCTGCATCATTTTAGTCTTTCAAAATGAAATAAAATTGTCTATTATGTATTTGTTTCATATTTGAGTAACGATCTGAAGACATCGTTGCGGTTCCACTACGATTTTGAACACTGGATCAGTGTTAACAAGGACGGAGTATAAACTGGGGATACTCGTGTTAAAACGCTTCGTTTGCGCACCAATCGAATCATTTGTTAGTGGTCATTTTATCTTCGGTCTGTGCATTTGTACTTTTCATCAGTATAATGTTCCTCGTGATACTATTCCAGGACTTAACTTGCCATAATTTTTTAGTAATATGATTGACTTTCAAATCGATGCTTCAATATTTTAGGTTAGTAAATTATAACGTAATGTGCATAAATTTCTTACCACTGTTGGACAGCACTCCATGTGGTTAGGCACAACCACTGTGTTAGGCATCTGTTTTTCTCAAATCTTGTTTTATTGATGCCGGAAACACCTATGCCTAATTTTTAAGCATTATGTAGCTAGCCTAACAATGGATGAAGACATCGTGAGAGTCAGCTTAAAGTAACGTAAAGTGGGCCGAATAAAACGATTACTTCATCAATTTGACGCATCTGTTTCGAATTTCTTGCTGCGTTTTGGTGTGTATTCGAGGCTGCTTAATATAAAGTATGACTGAAAATACGTTGACAGCTACTCTGCATCGGAAGATTGTGGTTGCCCCCCATCATAGGGAGCAAAATTTGATTTAGAGTGGAAAACATTTCTTTATTTTAGTAGGATATTATTATAGACTTTTTGTGTTTAACTTCACATCTGAAGTCGATATAATTGAAATTCGTTGTTTTTATCTTGCAATTATGAATGTTTCTGGTCAATTTTTTTAGTTTTAAAATTATTCTAGCGCCTCTGTGTGATCGGGATTTTGTTTTATTCTGAAAATTTTAATGAATATGACACTTTCAAATTCTCGAAACCTTTGACTAAAAAATCTCTTGTTTTTATTGATAAAAATAAAACTTTTTCTTAAAGTGACTTTGAGACCTATCAATTTTCTTCTAAAGGAAGTCTAAAAGATTACTGCATACATTTTCCTCGCTTGCAAGGGTTTAGTGCTCACCTTTATCAAACATTTTAATCGTCTTCATCAGACATTTTAATCGTCTTTATCAGACCTTTTAATCGTCTTTATCAGACCTTTTAATCGTCTTCATCAAACATTTTAATTGTCTTTATCAGACATTTTAATCGTCTCTATCAGACCTTTTAATCGTCTTTATCAGACATTTTACTCGTTTGGTCTTGGTTGATGAAGTGAGGTGTTTTTTCTCTTGAGGATGGGAACACAATCAGTTAGTGACTTAGCTAATTATTCTTGTTTTTATTCTTAGGCTTGACGCTCCACGCTCCTTGGGTTAGGTAAGATTCCTAAGCTCTTCTCAAGAGGTATAAGTGCATTCTGTCCTCGTCAGCAGGCTTAGGGTTTCAATAAGGTGACCAATGCTCCCTAACGCAAAAACAGCGATTGTTGCAAATGTCTGTTCGCGGTTGAATTTTTTGTTGGTTTAATTTCAATTTTTTTGCTCTTTTCTCTCGTACGGTGGGCCTCCAGCGCGAGTAGTTTCGATACTATGACGACTTTAGTTTCTAACTAATTCTCAGTCATATTTTTTTATAGTCATCATTTTTCACACATAATCAGTTCGACTACCGTGAAATAAGTTACATCGTCGCTGATACATTCTATGAAGATCAACCTCATGAAGGTTTTGAACAATCAGAAAAGTTGAACGAAGTTTCGTTATGCCGGCCAGTGTACCGTGTGGCTGCAGCCTGGCGGTTGCCTGCTTGCGATACTTCCCGAGTGTTTAGTGCAGTGGAGCTCAAAAACATAATCGTTTTGTACTGCTGTCTTGTCTTTGTCTTAGAGTCGAGTTTTGTATCTGTTGGCAAGGTCTTGTCGTCGCTGCATGTACATTGAATAGGATTTCGTAAGTTATCCATGCATGTAGGATAAAATTGGATAAATTAGCCATGCAAATAGAAATTTTCTTTGTTACTTTCCATACGGAATGTGTAATTATTCTGCTGTCCGTCTTCCCTCTTATAATGTAAGATTTCATTGGGTATATGGATACTTCGGTTTAAACGGCAGCCAACATCACGTTCCGACTAGATTGGTCATTTTATTGTTTTACTCGACGCGTACCTCTTTATTTTCAAACAATTTTGGTCGTATTAGCAAAGCTCGCATAGTTGTATAAATTCATTGTAGATTCTTTTGAGTGCGTAGGAAATTTAAGAAATTTTCACGAGTTTAAAGAAGGAGAGGGCTAATTGTTAATTAAATTGTTACGATTCCGAAATTTGGTAGATGCGAGCTCGTGTGTGTTGAGTTAGTGTCCAGCTTTTGGGTTGTTAGCTTAAGTCTTTACTTCTTGAGAGCTGTTCTTCGAGGAGCTAAACTGTAAATAGTATCCACTTAAATTTTCTCTACTCCTTTTGTGTTTGATTTTCCATATGATTTTCTTATTACGCCTAACGCTTGCCAGTGGTTGTAAACAGGCTAGTTTAGGACCGCTGTCTTTTTCAGTGCTTTATCTTAACTCTATACAAGGCATTGACTACGTTGTGCTCCAGTTGTTCTTAACTGCGCTGGCGTCTCTAGTGGTGAAACCAACAATATTTGAGAAAATAATTTAGTTTTTCGTACGTAATTGTCGCTGTTGTGGTTAATTCAGAACGAAAATGTTGATAATATGCTTCGGCGTTACTTTCTAATAAAGGGACGTGGCTAAAAGTAAGGCAATAATTCAGACGACCACTAAAGCGCTGGTGCCTAAACCAGCTCCTAATTATTATTGTGTTTAGTGTTTAGAACATGAGCTCTGCAAACTAGAGTGTGCTAAAAACGAACCTTCAATTATGTATCGCAAAGCGAATTTTTAACCGCGGAGGATATGGGATGAGACGTGTTGCAATTAGCGTGTTGTTATGAGACGTGTTGCAATTAGGAGCGTGTTGTAATGATGTGTATTGCAATTAGGAGCGTGTTGTAATGAGACATGTTGCAATTAGGAGCGTGTTGCAATTAGGAGCGTGTTGTTATGAGACGTGTTGCAATTAGGAGCGTGTTGTAATGAGACGTGTTGCTACAAGGAGCAGAATGGCCTTTACTTCGGTCGATAGAATGGTTGTATTTCAAACACTCCTGAGGTCGTTCATAGTTATGGTGTATTATTGGGTAGAAATGCAAATTTTTGTACTTTTCGTTCGAATATGAGCTTTCTCTCGCGCAAAAATGGACCTGGAAATAACATTCTGAACTGTAGCACTTTCGTTTAGAAGTTGTATTTATTTCTAGTAGTCTGATTTTTCTCTCGGTTCGAAAACTTGACGGATATACACATTATTTTTAACTAGCGTCAAATACTGTGAAGGAAACAGATATTCGTACACCAATAATTTTTTAATTTAATAAACTTCCAGCTAATAAAGAAAATTGTTAGCGAAAGAACTGACAACATCGCAAAGGTATCAATTGTTAAACTATTGAAGAAAGGTAAAAGCTGCTGGAAGAGGTCAGCAAACTTAAATAGTTCTGTTACTATTTTTATTATTTTTTGCAAGGTGTGAAGAGATAAAAATTGTAGAAAACCGAGGACGATCTGGTGCTCTACTCAAAATTTCTTTCTGGTTTTCTAGGAGACTGGCTTAGCCAAGTTAAAGAAAATCCAATGATTAGTCGTAATAAATTGCAAGAACATTTACTTTCATCAGGAATCAGTGTTGCTCAACGAACAATAAGCGATGAAATTCTTAGGAACAATCTAAAGTTACGTTCTTGTATGAAAACTCCACTGCTATCAAAAATGCAAAGAAATACTCGGTTGTAATTTGTTCGTCAATATTAGGATAAGCATAAATCGCATTGGATTTTTTTTTTGGGAATTGATGATGCTAAAATTGAGTAATTTAGACGTAATCCAAGCATTTATATAAACACTAACGTAATGAAGAAACGATGGCACTGCCTTGCTACTATAGAAAACAGTTCAAACGAAAATTCGGTGGTGACAGCATAATGAGTTGGACACTTCTCTCTGCAAAAGCTACTAAGAATACGACCGTAATAGATGGTAAATGAACGGTGTAACATATCAAGATAATTTGAAAACAAATTTATTCGTTTCGGTTGAAAAGCTTGAACTTCATGAAGACTGGATCTCCCCATATAATAATATCCTCATGCACACAGCAAAATTTACGAAGAAATATCGCTGAGAATAACGTTAGTACGCTAGAATGACCAAGTAAATACCCAGACTAAAACCCAACACAGAATTAAAAACATGTTCGAAGAAAAATGTATTGACAGACCTACAAGAATTTGCAAATCATTCATTTCGAGCTGCAAGATCATATTGGTTGCAGTGGAAGTGAGTTTTGGGTATTCTAGAAAGTACTAACTGATTATAATGCATATTTTTATTTCGTACGAGTAATTTTTCCGCCTTAAAAATTAAATTTTTTTTTAATTAATTCATATATTTTTCTTTGTTTTCTATGCATAGTTCATGAGGAACATGTATATGCAATTATCTTACGAAGAGCATCTTTTTGATTTGTTGGAAGTATATTAGATTCAAAATTTCTTAGTGTACGAAAACTTGTTTTCTTCCTCACTGTAAAAGAGTTTTATCGCAGTGCTGGACAAGGAACAAGAAGTTTATAGCATCACTGGAGAAATTGTAAAAGTTAAATTTTTGGGGGTCCTGAAAAAGTTACATGAGCATGATCGTGGGACCAGAATATCAAGAATTTTATCGCAATGCTGGAGGAGATTCAAGAGTTTAATTGAGGTGCTGAAAATAATCCAAGAGTATAATTGCGCCTGTGACAAAGACACGAGTCAAATCGTATGAATTAATTTGGATAGGAGCGAAATTCAAGTACGAAAGTATAATAATATCCGCTAGAAATTATCTCTTACAATCTAGTTCTAGTGGGTCATACTTCAGAATCTAAGAATTCCTTTGTTTTGCTATGCATAAAAGTGGCTTCGAACTAAAATATAATATTTCTGCTATGAAAACCCAAAGGGCCCTGAAGCGTTCTCACAACATAACTTAGAACAGAAATTATAAATCTATTCTTCGAACCACATAGCATTAACAGATGATTCTTTTACAATGCAACAAAATCACCACAAAATTCCCTGTCATTACTGCTGCCGCGTGGAGAAATGACACCGCCCTTCAGAATCTCAACTTTACCAGATAATGCAGAGTGCAACTGCATTTCCATTGTATTCGAGCCGCCTCCTGCATTTTAATACTTACTGTGTTTTTCGTGGACTTGATCTCTGGCAATTTAGTACGGTGAACAAAAGAACGACTCTGGCTCTCTTATTGGCGCAGGTTAGAGAAAACGAAGCGGCAGTTTCAGTCGACATAGCTCGCTTCCTCTAGTCCCAAACTACTTTTTTCTCCTCTCTCTACCATCGTCACTTTTCAACAAATGAAAGCCGAGTGAGACTCGAGTCTTATTATTTTGTGCATTAGTACAGGGCTGAAATACAAAAGCTTTAGTTTCATTCACCACCGCTGAGTGTCGCTCGTGAATTGTCCTGGGAGTCCGCTTTTAATTCCATTCTTCTTCGCGTGAGAAAATGTTATACCGATGTAGGACTAAGTTTAAAGGGTTTTGCTGTTTAGAAGCCTGTAATGGTAGGCTGCTCCGAATATTGTCAGCAAGTCTGTTTTTTTTTTTACTTATGAAATTGTAAAACATTGCGAAAAAAATCAGTTATTAAAAAAATTGGAGCTAAAAACGGGTTGTTTGGTATAAATTCACTGAACTAAACACCATATTAGCGTACGTTTGTGTAAGAACAGATTAAATTGAAAATTTTGTGACTTTGCGGCTTAGATAATGCTCATTGCTGCTCAATTTGAACGTTTATTTAAATATGAATTGGACTATAGAGTTATTGAGGTTACATGAGGAAGACAAAGTAGTTTTAGGAAACATTTTGGAAGTTTCTAAAATGTTTCTGCACAGTGATAAAAGATTCATTATATTGGAAGAAAGGTACCAGACCTTTACTCGTTGTGGCGCTCACCATTCTTGAAATTAAATGTCACGACTTATGAGAGTACAAGGGAATAATTGCCTCGTGCTCAAGGTAAAACATCAATAAATTGCAACCATCTCTTATCATTTAAAATTCGCTAAAAGTCTTTATTTTTTATTGTTATCTTGTTATTGATTTGCTAGGGTGGTGCAGTACTTATGTACTCCACAATATTACTACAATATGATGTTACAGAAATTTGCAAGGGACAAGAGGCTTCATGATCTGCAAAAGATACCTCATTTGTTTACTCGGAACTAGTCGTACGAGTTTTTTTTACTTATATTCATCTTTATTGAATGTCATATGATTGTAGATGAATCATTCGCCCTTACTTCCTTGAATTAATTTAAAATTTAAGTGAAGATAAATTTACCCCTGAACGTGAAAGCTTCACGAATGGATGTTTTCAAATAACAGGTGTAATACGCTTGAGGAAAAATGTTTCTTCTCAGACCGTGAGTAATAAAAATTCCAAGCTCACGACACTGCGGTGGCTTGCTTGTATTGAGGATAATTATTAATTAAACCTCCCTTATAATTGGCCACGGGGCTAACAACATGAAAAAGATAGAATTTTAAGATTTGGATTCCTTCTCAGCTCGGCCAAATAAAATACTCACACACTGGTTCTGGAAAAAGACCCTTGTTACGAAAACAACAACTTTTTGTTACTGCTCTAGATGCCGGAGCGGCATAAGAGCATGAGAGAGAAAGACAGCCAACCCACTAACCTCAAATTTAAGTATTGCATACAATTTTTATTGAAAATTACAATTAGAAACACGTGCAATGCTTTTGAGGTGCGTGGGCCGAACTCTCTGGGGTCTACTAGAAATTCCAGGAGATGCATTCTTTTCGTAAATGCTTTGTGGAGGCAGTGAAACCTCTAAGAACAATACTGAAACATTCTAAGTATTCTTAAACATAAAAGAATTCTTTAGATAACAACTAAGCCTTCTGTGTGTTTGTGTAGAGCTGAAGAAGAAATGCACAAACAGCCTCGAGCATGAGCGCACATGACGAGCTGACATTTTGTGTCATGTGGACTGAGTTAACACGTTGAGTGCGATTGTCTAGCCGGTGCAAATCTTTACTTTGTACACACAGTCACTAGAAAGCTTTGAAAAAATTACAGAACCTAACCTGAGTGACCCACCGGTGGGTCGTATCGCACTTAACGTGTTAATTTTTCTCAGGCTTTTCCTTCTGAAAACTTCACCGTTACAGCGCATTGTTGCCGTCATGAGCAGATGTTGTGTCGGCTCCAGATGTTGGTTTGCTTTCTCGAAGCAGTTGGTCGAAGAGTCGACGTCCAGGTAACATGTTTAATTGAAAATGTTTTAGAAAATAAACAAAATTTAAACGGAGATTGCTAAACTTTTTATTTAATGAGGAAATTCGTTTTAAGATATAGTGTTTTCTGAATGCATTGTGCCGTTCCCTGTTATCCAGGATACTGAAACTAAAAATGATAAGACGTACCTGGTGGATAAGGGGAAAGGGATTTAAATAGGTAATAAGATGGGTTTGTATTTCTTTTCACGTGCAGTTTGCGTTTCTTGGTTTTTCTCTAAACATTAGTTGTTTAGAATAGAATAGAATAGAATGAGGCTATAGGAACGAACCTTCTGGCCCATTCTTGGGTCGGATAATTACTTCGATAATTATTCAGTTGTTTACCCAAGTCCCATGCCGTATTTCTAGCCGCGTCAACCATGTCGGCAGCGGGATTCGAACCCGGGTCTTTCCGCTCGCAAGCAGATTCGCTCACCAGTCGACCAAGCTGGTGATAGTCGACCAAGCTGGTGATTGGCTGTGTGCCCATTCCTTTTTTTGTAATTTATGTAGTTACAGGTATGCACGTTTACGTTGGATACTGTAGAAAGAAAAGATTTTTCTAAACTGACAACTGCGTCTCCCCAACCAATGTGCTGAGAGAGACTCAACTTTTATAGGTCAGGTTATGAGTATTGTGTATTTACCGAAGAAGAAGAAGTAAAACAGCATGAAACATTTCCCCAAGTAACTAGGATCAAACAGAAGACTGTTTTAGAAAGTATTTGTACAAGCTTCTACAACTTTTCAATCCCTCAACAAGAGGAAATTGCATCGCAATATGTTGTATACGTGCAGATCAACATTTTTTAGTTATGGGAAAAGCACAAAAACCGAACCTTGTTTTGCAGCAGTTTCTACACAACCCATAAAAGAGCTGCTTCCTTTTCATGACCTCTGTCGTACTTATAATTCACTATTTTCTTCATGAATCTAACGTTTCGTCTCATCAGTTTGTCGTTCAATGAGTCGTAGATCGTTTGTTTCTTTAATCGTTTCTTTGATGCTCTCATCGATAAGAATGTGCTTCATCGATTTCCTATGGGTGAACTGATAAAATATGTATGACTCCTTCATATTTCCTTCTTTGCTCGGCCAAATAGAAAACTCACACACTGGCATTTGTGTCATCATCATTGCGTGGGCATTATTATTATTGTTATCATTATTATATGAACAAAATGGGACTCCATTAGGAACAAAGTTGTCGTGCTCTCTCAACTTCTTTGCTCGAAAGTCTTGTCGTGTTAGGAAACTTCTGAGACGCTAGCGATAATTCTCAACATTCTACGACTCGCAATTTATATACTGTACATGTTTGCGATTATATATGTACATTTATTATTCCATCTTCATCCACTAAAATGGAAAGTTTTACCAAGTAAGATATGAATTCCTGAAACCAACTTGCATACTTATATCGCAGAAAATGCATAATTTTTTAAAAGATTGTGAGAGATTTTGCTAGCTTAAATATTGTGCATAAATGCGTATTTTATTGGTAGGTGATTCAATTATCATCATGCTGGTTGTATGTATTCAATTTTTGCTTAATTTTTAATGTTAATACCTTCTAGTTGAGTCGTTTCTCTATTGAGAGAGTCCCTGGTTTAGATGCAAGTGAATGAATGACATCCTTCGTAATGAAACAACAAGACTCAACAAGTAAAGAATTAGCTCTCTACTGTCAATTCAGATTACTTCATTTCAGATTACTGCCATTCTAGTGAAAGAGCTTCTAGCTGTGAAACTCACCCGATTTGACCCCTTTAGACTACTTTTTTGAGCGAAAATTAAAGTTCAGGTTTATACAAAACCTCACAACAGCGTTACGACCTTCAAAGAGGACACTACAAAGGCGGTGAGGTCTTGAAGAAAAGTCGAGATCATTCGTGCTGTGACCAAGTCCTCCAACGTGTGGAGGCTTCCATTACGACCAAAGGCGGTCATATTGAATGAGAATTTAGTCCTCATTGGTTTGTGAGAAAAATATCAAAATTTCAAAGCTCAGTCTTCGTTCTTTCTTGATACAAAATTATTTGAACAAATTTGCAACGGTTGTGCAAATGTATCAGGATAATGACTCTCTGATGATGAATCTGATGATACAGTTTAATTTTGAGGAGAGTGAATGAATAGCGTTTACTCAAAGATATCAAGCGAGAGACTCATCAACATTGGAAGTAGTAGAGAGTTTAAACGAGTGGATGAAGGGATTGGAAATGTTCTTTCTTTTTAAAAAAGTTGTATAAATGCACAGATTTCCATAAACGTGCAAATGTGCGGGAGATTGAAGCGAATACGAGGTATGTTTGGTTTATAAATTTTTAACGCAGCCTTGGGTGGCTTGTGATTAATTGACTTAACCCTTTAGCGACCAATTTGTTTTTTTAGTTTCTACGTCTAAGCTCACGAAAACCGTCTGTACACTGATGCAATGAAGCACGCTGAGAGCCAGGCAGCCAAAACAACGACGCTGTAACATGCCGCCGCGTTCAAACCTAGTAGCAACCTCGTATTGCCCACTGTTTAATTATTAGAACAATTCTCCCAAAGACCGTGAAAGACGACCGAATAGTCCACTTGGTCGCTAAAGGGTTAAAAGGAGTGTGGGCGATGGAGAAAATAACTGCAACCTAGTTGTAGCAAAGGTAAGTCAGGGTGAGCACCAGGTAGAACCTTCATCCAAAAAGCCAGAAATTGGGATTATGATATTACGTTGTTATGTATAATTATTGTTTGTTGGAATGGCATGACTTGCCTGCAGCAACCCTTCATTATAGAGAGACGGAAATACTTAGGTATGTATAGTTACTGTAATGAATCCATTTTTCGAAATTGAAAACCCATGAATATCTTTTTTAAATAAGTTAGATCATTAGAGAAAAATGGAATGGAGGAAATTCCGTGTCCGAGATGTCCTTATTATCTCATTGAATGAACATGAGATTTAGAAATGAAATATTGTTAACGATATTTTATGCCTCCTTGTTCTGTTTTTCATTAAGTTTGTTGAAAATGCCTCATGGTTGAATTCAGGCTACATTTTGCATATCAGTTATGTATGATGAAAATTAGTGCAATTGCTCTACTGTCGGAGACAAATTTCCCTCTAGTTGACAACGCTCTCACTTGGTGACTCAGAACTTATCTCTGGGCTGAAAATTGACACAAGAGCTAAGCAGTTATTTTTCATCCAACAGGATATCCATCGTGAAGTAAAAATTTTGTCATTATGGCTAGAATTTCCTGCCTTTAGATCTCGCAGTGCGGCCTTTAATGCTAACTGATTGCTGTGCAAACATCATTAGCGTCAAATTGAGGAGCATTCGGTGAAACATAATGCAAGTTCGAATTCATGAAATCAAGCAGCAAATCAAACATGATTGACAGATAATTAATGAGGTAAACTTCAACGAGCGAAAAATTCAAAGCGCGTAAAACAATCTTCCTCTAATCCCTTATTTTTACTCACACCGTCCATACGTATCGCAGAGTACGCAGGCGATAATATTTTCTTAAAATACTTTGGTAGCTCGAACGAAGTTTACCTCAGCCGGCACTGGTCCGAAGGATTATGAGCTTCTGGGTCTCTAGAAAAGTAGTACAGTTATTTGGTTTTCGAAATAGCACCAGGATACATTATTACAAATTATTGCTTCACATGCGATTGAATGCATTAAATACACACCGTAAAAATTATTGTTATGGTCGGATAGTTGCATCAACAGCATAAATATATACTCACTTTCACATCACCAGCTTGGTCGACTGGTGAGCGAATCTGCTTGCGAGCGGAAAGACCCGGGTTCGAATCCCGCTGCTGACATGGTTGACGCGGCTAGAAATACGGCATGGGACTTGGGTAAACAACCGAATAATTATCGAAGTAATTATCCGACCCAAGAATGGGCTACAAGGTTCGTTCCTATAGCCTCATTCTATTATATTCTATTCTATTCATATACTCCTCACAATTTAACTACTTTTTAGTACATGGACTAGAATCGGTCATCATTAAGAATGTACGGCGATTTCAAAATTAAAAATTACTGTATTCAGAAGAATAAATTCTTCAAATCGTTGAAGGAGGACAAAAATTTATTTCCTCTTTTATTATTGCATTCCTGCTGATCCAAAGGCATCAGCAGAGATTTAAATTCAATTGAGAGTGCGATAGAAGTAATGTATGTAAGAGCTTTACGTTTGTAATAGCAATTATTGACCTCAAAACTGCTCAGTGAGTGAAGTTTCCATCCACAAAAATTCAATCTTGAGGACAGAACTGATCTTTTTATTTTCCTGCAACATTTGCTGCATAGTGTACAAAAAAAATCGTAACTCAAGGAATACCAGTTTACTTGAACTGAAAAGGAATATTTTATAAATGAAAGTATTTTGACATTTCACGTTGCCGTACAAAGAAAAAAGTTTCGAACGATTCATTGACCGGCTGTGTAACACGTCTCCCAACAAGTGGACACAAGGCAAACACGTAGAAATTTAATCTCTCTTGTACTATCATTAGACCGAAAAAAAAATCAACTAGCATCCACCTCAACGTTTTTGCTTTACACCAAACTTTTTCAAGTACGTTTGAAACGACTTCGCTTCAATTAACAATGAGCTCGGCAAAATCGCTTATTTACTGTTAAATTCGAAGTTAAAAACCGATTTTGCAATCGTTGTTAGTTCACCCTGAGGTACATTTAATTACCAGAAATTGAGAATCAGACTGAAACAAAACTCCTATAATCAGCTCTTTATATCACTTCCGACTGACCGTCATGTTGCGCTGAATAAATAGCCTTCAAATCCACAGAGCCATTCATGGACTGCGCACAAAAGCAATCAGTACAAAGCTCACAATCGCTCTGTAGCCTCGTTCGCAAATACTAAAGGAAAAAAGACAGAAACACTTGCTCTTTGTTTGACGTTAAATGCGACTGCATATCACGATAGGGCGTCAACTCAGCTAAAATGGAAATCGCTCGGCGCAGATAGACGTTCAATCAAATTAGTCTTTTAACAGAGGAGTAAACCACATCAATGATACGTCAGGGGTGCTCTGGTGGTCTCTGTGGGTTGATTTTACGCTGGTGTGCAAGTAAATGAGTGGACTTTAATGAATTACCATATTTTAATTCTTTATCTTTGGACAAAGAGCTAACACAAGTGGCTGTAACATATAAACATGTCTCAATTCCGAGTTTTGCGAACGAATTTCAGAAAATGCGTTACAATTGATCAGGAAACGCTTTAATAGTTCCTAGCTTCAAGTGATAATTTTTAGCACTCATTTAACTTTGCCATGACTGTGAGGAAAATTGTAGCTGTTACTTTTATTTGGGCATTACGAGCTGGAACAGCTGTAAACAGTTGCAGCAGCTGCAGCTCTGTGCCCGCATACAAGTGGCAGCTGTTTGTTCAGTTGCGCCTCGACGACAAGGGACTTGTGTTGCTCTGCATTCTCATGCAGTCTATGGCCGTGCGGGTGAGGAAGAAAGTAATTCTTGGTTCAGCTCTATTTCTAGTGAATGCTGGAATTCCTCCACAAATTTGCTGGACGAAGGTTGGATTTTTTTTAAATACTGCAGTGTAGTCGAGTACTAGATGCCTTTTGCAACATTTACTGGGCTCTGTGTTTGGATTGACAATTATGTTGTAGAATGAAGTTTGTGACAATTACCTTGAGCAATCTTTGAGACCTTTTTCTTGTGTGTCTTAGCTGCGTACCAAAGAGTACTGCAACGATATAATTTATTTTGAAGCTTGAGATAGCTTTAGCATACACCTTTCTGTGCAGCGACCAACGTGTGCAAGTGTTGCACCAGTCACACACAAGTCACTTCACAATCGTAAGTATGCATGTCAATTGTGGAACAAAAGCCAACTGGTTTTCATTCGCGATTTCCACACGGATTGCTTTCATACCATGTGGTTATTATCGGCTGTTGGAGTTGTAATCCAAATCATAGACAAAGACAACCGTTTAATTCTCAGAAAACATTTCAATGGTGGTAGAAAAAGTCTTGAGTAAACTCTGCTTTGAGAAATGTTTTTTCATGGAAAAGAAGGTTGTAAGAAAAAGAAGTGAAGATTGAATTGCGTTGAAATTACCTTATATGTATAAATTCAAAGATTGCGAGTTTTATTGTGGTTAACATAAATAAATTTTTGAGCGAGGTCACAAATTTAACATGATTTTTAAACGTGAGTATTGATTAAGGAGTAGATCATTTATACAAAATATACAAAAAATTACCCTTCAAAATTCAGAAAAATTTTTGTGGTATTTCTTAGAGAGGAATATTGAAGGTTTGTTAGAAGTACTAATTGACATACTCAAAGATATTTTGATTTATGGATAAACATTATAAGATACCCTAAAAGAGTAGAGTAGATCTCCGATATGCATTCCGATAACATACATGTATTCCATGTTTACTGTTCGCTACTTTCTTTATTCGAGAGGAAGAATTTGTAATCAGATTGCATCGAGACATAATTTACGAAACATTTTTGATGTGATTTCTGATAAGTTGCATTTTAGTCTTGTTGAAAATAGATAAAGTCTCAAAAGTATAAATTGTAATTTTCTTTTCATTGTGAAAGATTTTAAAAAATGCAGGGAAAATGTAAGTGATAAAAATAGTTATTTGACGTTCAATGAAGGCTCACAGATGTCCACCGAAACTCCTCTGTTTTTTTAATATTAAACTCAAATGTAGCTACAAAGATTTTTTTATTTGTCTAATAATTTTTACGGACATTGAATCCATACTAGAATGATCATATCTATTTGTGTAGAAATAAAAAGAGGCATGATATTATTGGAAAATTTTCGTAGTATGAAGATCAGATGCAAATGAAGATCAGATTTTCATCAGAACAAAACGGAAGTATTAACATAATGAGGAAATAGGCTTTCAATATAACATAAAATAGGACAAGAATAAAGATGATATTGTCGCAAGTTTAACAAACTCCTGAGTACCATACTTTAAATTCGTTCAAGTTGTTTGCCTAATCTTCTTAATTAGAAGTTTGAAGAACTCCATGTTGACTTTCAATTAATATAGGAGTCTTGCAGATACGCGATGAGCCCATTCTAGAGTTCATAATTTCTTAACATAGTGCAAACAATGAAGTCTGCGTCAAAGTTTCGTCGAACGCTAAACTGTGAGCATGTGAATTACCCTGTGAAATCTTGAAAAGTTTCATGCGTTACGCGAGACTGAACCATTTACTTGCATGTGCTGAAGTTGCACTTCAATTATTTTCAAATTTTCAATTTCATGTAGCGAAGGGAAGTCAGATTTCCAAAGCAGAGGAATTGCTTCTTTTGCACTTCAGTGGCGAACATCAACAAAGCACCCGACGAGTACATGAACCCGATACCTTTGATCTTGGTAGGAAATTTGTCGTGATGTAAACAGATGCTCTTAAGTGTTTTCAAATCTCCAAGCGCCATGCGTGTAGACACTTTGTAGCTCAACAACTCTAAATGTAAGAGTAACTTTTAAGTTCCTTTGATTGTGGGTTTGAGCAAATCGAAAGCAAGAAATTTGCGCTTTCTGAATTAATTCAATATGTTCATTATCTAGTATATGAAATCACCCAGGTAAAGTTTGTTTGAAAAATTTAGAACTTGTGATTGAGTGAGAATAACGCAGCAGTTTAAAGAAGATAAAGCACATGTGTTGGTATGAAACAGAGTGCAGCATTTATGAAACAATTTATGTATTTGTGGCTTGAAATTTGAAGAATTGGTGTCATTGTACTTTTTACGCGGATTTATAACATATTACACAAGGAATAAAATGAAAATACAAATCAATTTTATCAGCGATTCAAAACTCTATACCAGTATTTGATTTTATTAAGTTTTCTCAGGCTCTTGCTCTGAGTAAACTGAGCACCTATCTTCCAACTAGTCGAATGAGCCTCAACACTTTGAAATAGTTTTGGTGTTTTTTTTTTCAGTCAGAGCTTAAAGCGATGTCTGGTAGCAGGTTCGAAGTCACGGCAGCATCAAGGGTGGCTGTGCAGTGTTCATTCTTCTCCCACGTGTCTCTTTGCCTCCACTTCGGCGAGGCTCTCGAAGCTCTTCGAGAGAAAACCTTTGTCTCAAGTCGAGTCACTGACTCTGCTGCTTTCGTGAGGGGCAAGGTATGTGAGATAATTTAAGCTTTTTTTGCTTGAACAATTCTGATGTAACATGCGCTTGATTTACTGTTATACGGAATACTGTAATTGTGTTTGGCGCTATTCCTAACTTCATGGTCATATTAACTTTGTACGTTCTAATATTGAGTTGTAATGTGCTTCCAAATTTACATCTATAATCGACTATGTATCTCCATCTCTCTCTGTATCTGTGTGTGTCCGTGCCATTACTTCCTATCTATTATTGAAGAAAAATTATTGAACTGAAATCAGAACAGGTATGCATGTTTTACAAGCATTGTATTGTGGATACCAAAGGCACCGGATCACTATAAAATACTCGGTTTTTTCTGTTATTAGCTTTCTTCTCTTACACGGCCATGTTATCGGTAGATGAAATAGAAAATAAAAGTTGTGCTTATATGTATTCATGAAAAATATTCAGATTCTGATAATACCACGGGTACAACTGAAAAATATATTTTATTTTATAGATCCTGAATTTTATCATATTTAAATGAAGGAATTTCAACGGGTACTATCTGGGCTATGTTATCGGGAGATAAGATACTCAATGAAAGTTCTGTTTATATTATTGAAAAATATTCATTTAAAGCACAATAATTCGTTGCAAATCTTTAATGCATTCATCTTTATAATAATTTCAAAAGTCATATATAAACCGTGGAACTTCCACGGAAACTGGCTAGTATGAATGTCATGCACTACCGACAATTTTTTTTGGAGAACAAGTTATCATTCAGTGCAGATAGAGTACATGATGTAACAAAAGTTATTTTCTTTGTGTATAGAGCTAATAATTTGAAGATACTATCAGTTACTAATTTTCTAAAGCTTGAAAAAGTTTTCACACTTGTAGGAGGATAAATATCCGTCATAAAAGTTGTTGTTAGATTCTTCATTGTTCAGTCAGGGTACTTTCTTGAAACTTTTATAACTGATTGTTTAGAGTTCATCTCGAGGTGTGGAAATAAAGTTAGAGACGAATTTATTCTTACAACCACCAAAGTCTAATACTTTTGGTAATTTCTTAGAATTTAATGCTGGTATGATTCTAAACTCTATACTATACGTTATTAAGTACATGGAACAGAATTTAAAACTCAGTCTTCAGGATAAGAATTTCAGTTTCAAAATTAAAGAAGAACATCATGCAAAAAATGAATTGACAGGAATACTCGTGCAATACAAAACGTCAATTTTGAATGTATCGATTCATGCAATTATGAGGAACTCACATTCATATTTCATGTGCATTATCAATGTCATTCTCGCTTTGACGGCAGGACGATTTAAACAAAGGAGTTCAGCGTCGATATGAGGCAAAAAATTATTGACACTCCCAAGTCCGGTAAAAGTTCCAGAACTACTTCAAAATGCCACGCCAATAACAAGGATATGGCTAAACTGTCATCATTACGCCAAAATTTAGAGTATATTCTAATTCTGTTGATAAATCCGTCTGAGTAGCACCTAGTCCCTATAATCTGTGCTGCTTAAAGGAGAAGCACAACCTCGCTTTTATGTTCTGAAAATGGAGGCCCAGAAGGCTAATAAATGTTATATAATATGTAATCGATCGTGATGGACGGTGCATGTGTGCATAATATATCTCCAATATTTTTTTTACGCGAATTACAGCACAAAGTTCTTGTTTTAATCGTGAATAACTTCACTTGTATCTTATTTGCTAAGCCGCGTGACGGACAAACTTTACGACCCAAAATATTATGGTTTTTTCTTTTTTATGGAAGGTACTGTTTTTTTCGTAACCTGTATCACTTCTTACTTGAACGTAGAACTACAGCGCTGTAGGCCTCAAAGCCTAACCAATAATGGAAAGTCGATATTCAGCAAACCGAGGTTCTAAAGCATTCTCTGCTACCTCAGTCGGGCACACAACGAAGTTCAATTTCCTACTTTGTATAGACGCTCTTATGGCAAACGACAAAACACAAGATCCTGGTTTAGAAGATTTATGACTCGCGGCATTAAGTTCATGTTTATGCAATAGATTCACCTGCTTAGAATGCATGAATTCCTTTGTGATTGAAAGATCAGGAATAAATGAAGCTTGTTACACAACGAAATATTTTCTTTTAATTCAATTGGCAATGGACTTGTAGAGCCTGTAAAAACTGACGGTTTGTTTTGTTTCTGGTCTTGCGCATGTTGAACAAATGCCATAAAATGAATTAAATACAAGGTCAAAGTATCAGGAGATCGATGTGACTCGGAATGCTTCCATAATGAAATAACATTGTTGCGTTCAAGGCTATAGTTGTTTGCTGCAGATAAATTTGTATTAAATTAAGATATTGTATCATACTCAACATTTAATTCTTGGTGACAGGATTTCTAACGCACAAATTGTATGCGCGTTTGCTTCTCGCTCAGTCAAGGCAGATATTTCATAGTTATCACAAATTTTTAGTTCGTATAAAGGGACATGAGCATAAAGTGGATGTAGATGGAGGAATTGTAGGCTTTCAATGCGGAGCAAACTCCTCTATAGAGTGCATATTTTTATAATGGGAAATATGCATGCAAAATAAAACATGATTAAAAATTGATTTGTTTTCTGTTGTCTGTAATTTGTTATAATAATTAAATAAATCTGATATCCTTTATTCCCTATCTTGCTAAAATTGAATTATTGTTCATATGAAGTAAAAACTACTTCTATCCCCAAGTACAATTAGTGTCTTGAGGCTTTCTGGTGAGATCTATGCTCGATGTAACAACACACCACATTTAATTTAAATGGAAATTAGCTTTACAAGTTAATCTGTACATTTTATTCAAAAAACACATCTTATTGAGCAATCTTGAATTTTTTGATTGAAGTATAAAAAGGGGGTGTTACTTATAGGCCACTCTGTATTACATTTTTTCATATGTTTACTAATGAATACTTCTTTTTACTTATTAAATACAATATACATATTTTTGGCAGGTGCTCTGGTACACCACTGGGTGTTTCAATGGCCACAATTCGGAGGGTAAAGTAAGTTTCGTGTGAGAGTGGGCGAGCTCTGTCAGGAAGCTCGGCCCTAACCTCTACCTGATCGATAACGCTCAGGATGCAGAGAGAAGCTTCATGAGACTCCTACTTAGTAGGAGTAATTATTATGGAGCCCTTCAGAAGGTTAACTTAACGACTGAAGGTTCCCCAATGATGTTCAGAGGAGATCAATTTTCCTACACTTTCCATTGTCTGAGCAAAGATGGCATCGAGACTCCGTATGAGGTTAGAGTTGCATCGAGGCAGACGAAGACGAGACGAGATGGACTCTTTCAAGCATCGCAAATCATGGTGAACGATCACTACTTTGTTAACCTGGCCATGACAAGCAGAGTGAGGAGGAGAAACGGTAAAATTCAAAGATAGAAGGCACACAGGTGTTCTAAGTACAACACGCTGCTAAACTCCCTTTGCCCTCATCAGTTCAGGTGTGAGGAGATGAAGGTAAAGCTGCTGGAACGGTGTCCTGGTCTACAGCTCATTGAAATACAGGATTTTAACAGAATGATCAGCAGTTCTCCGTCTACTGTTTCATCTCCAAATCATAAAAAGGGGATGACAAGCGGAGTATTTGATTTCGAGACTCTTCTTCAAGAAAACAACGAATCACGTACGGCATTGTCACATAAAGCCTCGAAAATCCTCTCATCATCGACTGAGGAACATTTTCACTCAGAAAAAAAACGATTGTCAGGATTTCTGTGCGACTGAGTTAAAATTGAATGCTGAAAATAAAGGGTCGTAGAATATCTCAAGTGTACTGAACAAAGGACACTTCAATTCCAAAAGTGAGCACTACATATGACTCAGAATCCTTTCCGAATTCTAACAAACTTGACAGCCTTTTACCTCTTGTGGCTAAACTTCCAGAAGAAAAATGAGAACTCTAGCTCTTCCACAGAAAGAACAAAAGCAAAAGACTCTCAGTTACTACAAGAGAAACAATTCAAGATCCATGAAAGTATGGGTGAAATTATCGAAAATTTAACGTGTGCATTAGTAGAAGGTACAAGCAATGAATTTGTTCAAACTAAGGATTACTCAAACCAAGGAACCAAGGATCAAACCTTGGCTCAAACTAATTTAATAAACAACAAACAAATTATCTCAAGAGAAAGGTTAGAACTCATGGAAGAAACATTAGTCAAAGTTAAAAACAAATTAAGGATATTTGAAGAAACCTTAAGTAAAACAAAGGAAGATATAGCTTCTGAAAATTGTGCGCATTTCAATTCAACTAAAATGTCTTCGGAACTGTCGCTTGAATTGAACTCACCAATTTTCCAGGAAGAAGAAATTTTTTTCAATCAAGGTCCAACAACCAGAAAATTGTGGAACATAAAAAAAATTAGCTATTCAGCATCGTCAGCAGAAGAATGAAATCAACGCTCAGCTTCCTCATATTGGTACAAAGCACCGAAAACAACTCAATGTTTCAAAACCGTTCATAAACGAAAAACAGTGCTGTGTTTTGGTTGAAGACAGTGAGAAACGTGAATTTCTGAAACTTGATCGAAAAACTTCAAGTGATTCGTGCCAATTGCCTGTTGAAAAGGCACCTTCAACAGAATTCAATAACGGTTTACTTCCTCTCTGCTGCCAGAGAAGCTCTACCTCACCTCGTAAAGCACCTTCATTGAGGACAGTGCAAATTCCATTGTCGAACAAGAGACCTGAGAGTTCCTTGTTTAAAAGCACCCAGTCGAGTGCCATGAAAATCAAGACCAAAAAAGTAACAGGCAAAGGCCTGAAGCGCAACAAGAGCCTTAGTTCACTCTTGGCTGACGATGGCCAGACTGAAGATGGCCGTTCTTGCGCGGCCATTGAAGGGCCGTCAAAAACCCGAGTGCCTGATACAGGCAGTATCTCAAACGTCGGCCGTGTGGACGAAGCTAATGAAGAGTTATCAAGCAGGGACCGTTATCAAAGTCGAGTGAATAATTCCCAGTCTTCAGACAGAAGTATAGCCTACGACAGCCGTAGTCCAGATCGTGATTCCATTGCTACTGGATCTCGAAGTCGGATAAGGGAAAAGATTTCCTGTAACGGTTGGCCATCGACGATGACATCCGGCCATTGCAGCGAGAGTCAAAGACCGACTTTTTCTTGTGCATTCCGATCCCAGAGACATGACGGCCATTCCAAGCCGAGTGTCCCGGATCACAGCTCTATGCATAAGTAATTTTACCGTGGAGTTTGCGAGCAGGATTAATGGATGATGTTGGACGGTCTGTTTATATTTTTTTCACCAGTGGGTGAGCATTCTTATCTTGTATGAAGCTTTTCCATGAAGGAGCTCGTGATGGGTGCTTGCCAAGAGACCTTAGTCTTTCTCAATATAATCCTAATTAATTGGTCTGCAATGGATTTAGTTAAGACTGTAAAGTTTTACTCATCAAGACACTTTCTAGCTCCAGTAGCTGTTACTGTGTTAACTTTAATTACTCAAATATCGTTTCCAAGCCATGAACTCCGATTTTGCTTCTCTTCGAAAGGACAAAATATGTTCTTACTTTTATTGTACGTGTATGGGTGTCGTGTGATTCCCTTAACCGACGCATACATGCATTACATGTTTATGTATTTGCATACGCAAAGTGTTAACATATATTATTATGAATTGCATTAAGTCCTTAAAAAGGTAGGTTTATTGAATATAAATAGTTAATCTCATTCGGATCTACAGTATAAGAGTATGCAATGTTGAGAAGGTAATTTTGAAGAAAAAAACAATCATTAGATGAAATATTTATTCTACCTATTGTTAGAAATTCGACAATTTTCTACCTCGTCAATGCCAAAAAGAAGCACAAAGCAAAAACTAAACCTCTTAAAAAAAACGAAGAAATTGGAAGTTATTAGAACGGCAACAATTCAAGATTCTTGCGTATGAACGATGTAGGAGTACAAATTACCAATTGAGATTGAAGAAAATGAAATGATTAAGATAATCAACAACTGTGCCCACCTCCTAGGGCTGATTTGATGAGTTACTAGTATTTCTCTTCGCTGTCACAGCTGGGCGTCAATTGTAGATTATGTTGTGACTCGCTCATTGATTGTTGCACTGCTGTGGGCTTCAATAGAATGAAACGCACGTATTCAATTATTAGATGTAATAGGTATGAAATCATCTTATCTTAAATATTTGTCAACCGAATTGGATTTTTCTTGGAATCTTTATTGAAAATAGCTTGGTTCTCAGTAACATCCTTGCAATTGTGGCAAGGTTTATAATTAACGAGATGGCAGTAGAGCGAAAGTAACAAGAATTTATTTTTACTCCTGGCTCAATGGCAAATTTTTGTATTAATGTACCGAACTGGTAACTTTTCATATCGTGTTTTTGATGCTTGGTTTTGCACGTACCAACCAAGGGCACTGACAACTGAGTGAAGGAAATAGTGAACGAAACAGAGAACATTGATGCGAAATGTGAGCGTTAACCCCGAATTTCGTTCTGATTTCCACACCCACTGACACCAACGCACCTGGAACTCCAATCCTCCACGTCCCTGCCCTAGCAACACTAGCTTGGTAGACGTAGAAAATGTGCTTTAATAAGTAGGAGATAGTGTGAGAATAAAGGCAATACTGTATTAGGACACTGAAAAGTTCATGGATTAGCCAAATATGTAAGTTGAAAACGTTATGAAAATAAGTTTTTGTGTACTCAGTACAATGAAATGCAGTAAAATTAAGTGTAGTTCTGCTATAAAACAGAAATAATAAAATGAAATTAGGTAAATTCGTATTGAAACATGACCTTAATATAATAAAATAAACTTATGACCATCCTGATAATAATATATTCATGCAGCTGTTTCAGTACTTGGATTCGATGTGAATGATTGTTATGCATGAATTTTTACCCGCACATATTTAGATTGATTCTGATTTTTATGCGTACTTAGATTGCCTTCTGAAGTTAATTCATTTTCTATCGTCTACCAGTAACAAAACAAGCGAATCCTTTTTTCTACTGTATTTAATTTCTCATATAGATTCAAGGGGTGCAGTTTACGGTCGTTTATTAACGAGATGAGAGGCTCATGTGCTTGGCTGCTCCGCACAAACTTCCAGAAACTCTGTTCAGCACAAAATTTTTCCTTCTAAATCCTAATCGATATTAGCAATGTCTAGAAAGTTTACGAAGGCTAATGTGGCTAAGTGAAGTAAAAGGGTGCTTAGTGCAACCGGTTTTGTTTAGCGCTGCTATTACCAAACTATATAACTGCTTGGAGTTTCACAGGGTGTTATTTTTTCAGCATTTCCCAACGATAATGGGTCTCTGGTCAGGCTCTGAAGCAGTTTTGGTTGGAGCTACTGTTTAGACTAGAAGCTGCATTGAAAAATATTCTTTCAAAATTATAGATGAATTTTATGAATAGTATCGTAGCGAACACTATGTCCAGTGTACAATGCACACTTGGTCGGCTTTAACCTTAAGAATTTAAAACCCAATGTCTATGTACTGTATACTCTACTGCAAATAAAAGTTCATTTATTTATCAATTTATTTAACTGCGAAGGCAGATACTTCACATTCTCAGGTGCTGTGACCAGCAACTGGGAGCAAACAAATAAAAGGGTTCGTTTAATCCGCTTCGTGCGCTTGAGTTATCCGTGTAGTAAGATGACTAATAGCGTTTATTAAACTTGTAACACATGATCAGTGCTCGTGCATGATAAGACACCAAAGAAGACTTACTATATCCACTTGACGCGGGGGATATAGTAAGGACCTATCACGGTCCACGGTGGATTAGGACCTATCCACGGTCCTAATTCATGATTAGTAAAATATCTCAGAGGGGTTCTTGAATCCATCGCACATTCATCCTTCAGCTCTAGATTGAGCACTAAGTATAAGTGCAACAGTGATGGAAGTTCTTAAGTGTTCAGGTGTACATATTTTTCCAGTTTTCGCAGACACTTGGTCATTTGATATCCACCTTGCTTTATGGTCGGCCTTGCTTTCCTCCTTTCATCTAGACCGCCTCATTCACCCTTTCATTACGCAGCGGTGCTCTGCCCAAGAAAGTTAATCTTGGCACAACTTTGTGTCTCAGAAAACGAGTCACACAACACGAAGCTCATGCGGAGAATGTGGAGCTCAATTTACATTCATACCTCACACTTTCTACCTCATCGTCTTTGAGAGTGTGATTTTTCTGAGATCAAATACCGGCCTCGGGCAGGATACCTGCATTCTGTAGATATTTTATAGGCATTCTTTAAAGTGTCAGTTGATACTTTTTAGAAAGATTTAGCCCATTTGGTTCAGCCCACTTCGCTCAAGCCAAAAATTTGGTTGCTATTCAATACTTGATTGCAGAGCATTTCAGATTAAAGGCTACCTGTGACAAGTCTGAGCTTTCTCTGAGCTTGAGGTCAGTAAAAGGACAGGAACAATTTAATTATGACCATTTGGTAAAACCAATTGTATGTAGCATGAGTAATGAAATTACAATTACTGTAGTTGCTGTACTTCATGTCAATGCAATACAAAATTATACTTGTTAGGCTATTTGCGAACACTTATGTTCATTTTTCGATTAAATTATTTGACTTATGAATTTAGCAGTTCATCAGGACCGTTAAAACCTACGGCCGTCACAGAGAAACACTGTGTATATGTAAAGCCCGTTTCAGCTTATTTTTCTTAACCAATAACCAATCAATAAATCTCTTTGGTTTTTACAAGAAACTAAGCACCAGACAACAGCCGTACAAAAGACTTGAAAGATACCGAAGAGAACCATATCGTCAAAATCACATATGCTCATATATGTATATAGAGTCGTAAAACAAACGATAAGACTCTCAAAGTGAAATAAAGAAATTGCAGTAGAAGCACAAGTAAAAACTAACCTGAAGAGATTCTATAAATACGTGAATACTGACGACTCAAAAGAGGTACTATTGGACCACGAATGAGCTCTGCTGGCTCTACTAGAACGGACAACAAAAGCAAAGCCAGAATTGCAAAAAATACTTTACTTTGGTGTTCACTTGTGAACATCTAGCTGAAATCCCGCAACCTTTCTCCTTTACCTCCTAAGAAATACTGTCAGATGGTGTATTCACAGTAAAAGAGGTAGAAAAAGAGCTCATTCTTTTAAATCTGTATGAATCAACTGGACCCGATGGCCTTTCTTCCAAAATACTCGAAAAAAAAACAGCTGAAGTAATCAGGAAACCCTTTGGAAACTTTTTTAACCGATCGTTTGAAACAAGAATTATTCTGGATGATTGAAAACATGTAAATTTCACCCCATTTTCAAAAAGGAGAATAAAAAACACTCAATAATTATCGCCCAATCAGTCTTACATCTGACATTAGTAAAACACTAGAAAGATTACTCAAAGTTCGTATAAAAAAATCTTCAATCCCAAACCCTGATTATTGACATCCAATCTGGATTCATAGGCGTGATCGTCACTGAAATGCCTGTGCGTGATTAACCCTGGACCAACGAAGTATAACAATATTTAATAACAATTTACGGGCTTTTTAATTTTGTCCCAGTGTCAAAATTAAAAAGCCCGTAAATTGTTATTAAATATTTTTTAGAGACTGAAACTCTATGACTTCAATAAAAGGCATAAATCAATAAAAAAATTGGTCATAAAATACTTGAAAAGTGTCTGGACCTCTTAGATCCACCTAGTTTCTGATGCTGATTATTTTTATCCATCGTTCCAGGGTTAAAATGCGTGAACGTGACTGAAATGTCTGTATGTGATTGAGGTATATGTGCGTGATTGATACCTTTATGTTAGATGGCATGGAACTTGGACAGCAATCCAAGAATGGATCTAACGTCTCGTTCTTGTAGACATATCATATTCATATTCTACTCGTATTCTATTTAAGAGTAGTAATTACTTTCTTTTCACTGTTTCGCTAAACTGCAAAGTGGAGGACACATGTGTTACTAATGAGGGAAGTTTGGAGCTGGTTTTGTCTTCAGAGTCAACTACACAGGAAGGTTTACGAAAAATTAAACATGTCAAAAATAACAAAATTTATATTTATTTTTAAGAAACAGTAGAAAAGGTGAGAACTTCATGGCTGCAGAAGAATTGAGAAATTTCTTACATTACTTCATAAAGGTCTACAGTTTTATGCTTCATATAAAATTCTGACATGTGAGTGGGGATAAAAAACATAAAATCGTCATCAAAAAGCCTAGTTCATCAACAATCACATAATAAGCCAATTGTGTTTTTTAACTTTGCTTCTACCTGAACAACGTATGAAGCAAAACAAACTCGTTCATGATCTACCTAAGTAAATCTTGACTTTGAAGACTTCACAGAAGCTTCTGTTGCGCCGGGTAAATGAAGACCCGAAAGCCCGACAGGGAAAAGTAGGATAAGATCTGGGCAGAACTCGTTTCGTTGCGCTGAGAAAATTTCTCACTAAGTCTCAAAACGAATGCTGTCGCTTCTGAGGCTTCCCTAAATGAACGTGAACGATGTATGCGCCTCTCATGTAAATCAGGCACGATGCTCTGAGCAAAATCTCAACTCACGGCGCATGCTCTGAAGACAGAAGTAGAATACTTAATTTTAGCAGCTGCGTAAAAACGATGAACGTGAGCCACTATTATTGCTTCACTTGATAATGCTGCCTAAAATGACTGATATCACTGATGGACTTGAAAATTAAAGATTTTTCAGCAAATAATCATCGTCAAAAATTCGTTTTGATGCGCAGTGAGGATTTGTTTTGAAGCACATCTGCGGTGTCCTAGACATAGTTTTCAGTAGTTCGGAAATGAATATTTTGTAGAATGTAAGCGATTACCTGTAAGAATTCGCACCCAAAATAACGAATTTTCTGTAGTTTTGTAATATTGAGTTGCATGGAGCAGGTGCTTGCTCTCCAGGGCATTACTCGCGGCATCTTACTGAAAATGGTAAAAATTTTCGATTTTTGGTTTTTGAGTTGCGATTCTTATGGTGGCAAAAAAGGGACACGATCGTTTGTAGATATTGATTTTATCTTTCCAAAACTCTATTTACTTTTGTTCTAGCATGAAAACTGTAAGAGGAGATCGATTTGGGTCGAAAATGCAAAAAAATACTTTATTTACTCCTGAAATCGCCATTATTTCGAAAAATGAGAAAAAGTACCTGAATAAAATGTGTTCTAAATTCAATTTTACCTACTAAGTTGCGCTTAGTTTTGTCGTACCATGCATTTAAGCTTTTCACTAAGGAGCGATGACGATGGGCGACTTTAAAATCAGAACCTGTTTGAATTTGAACCCTTTTTAATAACTGTACGCAACAGTTTTTAGATTTCAGCACCATGTTATAATTATAGCTGTTTGAAAAGATTTGATGCAAAAGTTTCACACCCTGTGATGGTCTCTTGTTCATTACTGATCCTGCAGAAGCAGAGATGCGTCAGCCGTGAAAGACGAGATGTTTGATGTCCTGGTTGCTCCAAACACTTGGTGGAAACTCGTACTCCTCTCAAAAGTGCTTGAAGCATGAAACTTTTGAAGTGAAAAAAGTTTCACAATGAAATCATTTAAAATGTACGATATTTCTTAACCGACAATGTTTTAAGAAGAAAATAAAACGTTATCTTGGAAGTGATAGTTCGATTAGGACTGAATGCAGTGGATAGAATAATGTTTTGCTTACAATTTTGATGGTTTGGTTTCGATAGTTTAAAGTTTAGTTAACGCTCGTGAACGTCAGTTGAAATGTGTGTATACCATTGAGTAGTTGAACGTTTTCAAGCATTGCACTCTAATAACACTGTAAAGAAGTTACTTGAATGACGAGAAGCAGACCAATCAGGCAAGAACTTAAATCTTCCAGAATGTGAAACCATGCACGAATTTTAATGTCCAAATAGAATAATATTAATTTCCTCGATGTAAATCTCGTTATAGAAATAAATAACGCGGACGTTGGAATGTGATTGTACAGTGGTACTTTGAGAAACTAATATAATCTGTTCCATGATTTCATTCGTAAGTCAAGTTAGTCGTCCGTCAAATCAATTTTTCCCATTTAAATTAAAGGGAAATGGATTAAACTGTTCCAACCCTGCCAAAATGCCCCCAAAATCACGGTAAAATATAGGTTATATTTAACAAGGAACGTATTAAAATGTACTAATTTGAGAAAGAACACTTAGCTTAAATAATTGCCAAAATTCTTTACTTGGTTTAGTTTGTTTTATCACTAGCTTCCTTACCACGCTGTTTGTTTGGCCCCATGATTATTTTGAATAAAGCTACAAAACTATGGAAAAATGACGAATGATTTGGAGATTCACACACGAGATACAGCACGATCAAGAGAACAACGCAAACTGGAACGAAGGAGACTCTTCGGCGCCACTCGTCCTTCCCGATTATCTTGCAACCTGTCGAACACGTCATGTAAATTCACATGACTGGTACGAGGTTTCACCATGTTTTGCCACTAGTATTTCAAAAATCATTCGTATAATAGGCGGAAATCTCAATCAAATGACCATTTGCATGTTAAATAATTTGTAAGTGTAGAGGTACCACTGTATTATGAAACTTATTGATTTAAAAATTTTTTGATTTCTGTTAAAAATGCAAAGGGTATCCCCTTACGAAATTTTTCGAGTTTTTTGATCAGTGTCTCAGAATATCGTTAAACTTAGAAGACATTTCAGGCAACGATTATTGGCAACAAAAAATGGCTCTGTTCGTGTGAATTATTCGGTTGTCTTATCTAAAAATTGTAATTTCTATCTACTCTTTCTTTTATCAGTGATGCCTTGGATTTTTGGCAATTATTCTGCGATTCTTCAGTATTTGTTTGCGTTTTCAACATATTCGTACTCCATGCATGCTCAAACACTCCACTATAATGAAAGTTAATGATTAATTTTTTTTCAAATTTTGTAAAAAATGTAAAAAGGGTAGCTTATTTATGACGTTATATCCTAGAAAAATACGAATTACAAAGTTTAGGCAAGCAAAAACATTTCTGAAGGAGCAAAACATTTTAGGATGTAAAATAAATCATTTGAGAAGAGTTCTTAAAATGGTAGACAAAGTGAATGATGTCATTCAAGTTACAGAAAGAGTGACTGAAGGTACAAACTCTTGTAGTTTGGCAGATTAACGGATGCGTGCGTGCATTGCTGCTCGAGGAACTCCTGCAGGTGAACAGCTCGCATCGCTGGCTGTGCAGCCTGAATGGCTCCAGCAGTCACTGACGCGTGTTCAGGTGTGAAAACGAAGTGTTTTTTCTTTCTGGTCATTGCATTCACACATGGAGCAATTTTTTCGAGGTGTTGTTTTCTATTGGCTCCTGAAAAAGTAAACAAATTGTATTTTGAGTGAATGATAAAAGCACGAGGTTCTTTGTCGCTTACGTTTCTTTCTTTACTTGAGCATTGTGATAGAAATAGCCATGCGAAGAAAAAAAATTCATGTGCTATTTTTTTGATTATGACGCTTACTTTATTAAGTCATTGAACACTTCAGTAATGCAACCAAGTGTCATCATGCAAAGTGCAGATAAAATGCATGCATGTGAAGAGTATGTTATCAGTGCAAAAATATAAAAATATGCATTGGTTATTGTGAATTATGTCTAGGAGATGGTCGCCAAGGCATTTGATGCTAATTTTAAAGAATATATTTTGATAATGCCTCAATTATTGTCTCGGAGTTGGATAACTGTACTTGTATTTCTAATTTTAATTTTACGCTTCCAAAAATAATCGGAATATTATTCGACTTCACTGTTGGTCATTTAACGTTCAATATAATTAAAAGTGAGCCAAAGAAAGTATTCTGTGCATTCTGATTCGAATAAATCTGTAAATTCAGCTTAACGAAACCTAACCTGGGCTATTGCCTTTTTTTGAGAGTTCTTTTGAGCACAACCATGAACATAAACATTTCAGTCCTGAGTCTCTTTGTCTGGCTGTGATTGAGCAATACGCATTACATATACAGGCTGAGAAGTCTGCCTTATTTTTCAGGTGGTATTTCACAGTGACTGTCTTTGTAATGCCCATTCTTTACTTCCAAAAGATGGTCGGTGAAAATATTCAAAGTTTTTATTAAAAGTAAGTCGGTGCCTAAGGGAAGCTTCCTCGCCGACCAGCGGTTCATAAAATTCAAAGAAGCGCCCCGTTTGAGCCAAGATTTTTGGTAGTAAGAGCCCAAGTTTCTGCGCATTTTAAAAAAGATGAGCTTTATTTGTTGGCAATGTCTCCAGAATAATCCGACTTAAATAAATGTGACTGCATGATTCAGTGGGGTGGACGGCATGTATGAGAGGTGGGAGTTCTAGTCTCAGCAATATTTTGCCCATTTTATTGGAGGTATAAAAAAGGATGGAAGATTTGACGGCCAGGTAGTAGCCTGGGCGAGCAAAACATCGTTTTGCATGCCACTAAACATAGAGTAATGTAATACAGCGCATAAACTGTGTCAGAGACCTACAAATTGGGGCAGTATAAAAAAAGAATAAAGCAATAGAATCGAGCCGTTTGGGCCATTCTTGGGTTAATACCCAAGTCCCATGCCGTATTGGTTCAAGTTGCAAAAACAATAGTGGTTTTAAAAATAGAGACAAAATTTACAATGCTAAAAATTATAATAATCTACGTATATAATAGACTATGTATCTCCATCTCTCTCTCTTTCTCTCTCTCTCTTTCTGTATCTGTGTGTGTCCGTCCCATTACTTCCTATCTATTACTGAAGAAAAATTATTGACCTGAAATCAGAACTATTATGCATGTATTATAAGCATTGTATTGTGGATACCAAAGGCACTGGATCACTGTAAAATACTAAATTTTTAGTGTTATTAGCTTTTATTTCTTACACGGTCATGTTATCGGGGGATAAGATAAAAATATTCAAGGGTAAAATCGAAAAATTTATTTTATTTTATAGATCGTTAATTTCATCACTTTTAAAACAAGGAATATCAACGGGTACTATCTGGACCATGTTATCGGTAGATAGGATAAAAGAAGGTTGTTATGGATGAAATTATTACAAATTATTTATTTCAAACAATAATTCGTTCTAAATCTTTAATGCATTGATCTTTATAATAATTTCCAATTAATTAAATCTAAATCGTGGAATTTCCACGGGAACTGTCTAGTAATAACTATAATATGCGAAACTCATGCGAATACGTTTCGAGTAATATATTCAGCATAGGACCAAGCAAATGCCACTCCTATTTCTAAAAAGGTAACAAACACTGAGAATGCAATGACAATCATCTTCTTAGCCTGACGTTGGCCAACAGTAAAACGAGAAACAAATTATTTAGGGCCATAAAAACAAGGCACATCCAAGCCCAACATGTGATTAAAGAGATCCACCCCGGATTCTGGCAATAACATGTCCGTAGATAGCTCCCAAACCCCTTCAACTTTTTTCACATGTCAACTCCATTTACGAAAGCATAAAACCAGTAGACCTAATATACCTCGACTATCAAACAGGCTTCGATAGAATTCCCAGTTTAAAGACTAATGATCAAAGTGGGAGCAGATGTGTAGTGTACAAAGCAACTATTATATTTTATGGATTCGTCATGGCTCTCTGGTCACACAACGAATGGCGATTTCTGGCCAATTTAGTGACCGGACGCAAAATATCAGGAGTCATCTCAAGGGAGCGTTTTAAGCTTGCTTTTAATCATGATCTAAATCAACGTTCTTGACTTCAGTCTCTTTAATAGAATCAGCGAGTTCACAGACGACACAAAACTCTGCCACAGAGAATTCAATGAGCACGACAGAGTAGTTCGGCAAACAGACTTCAATCGACTATTCGAATGAATTGAAGCCCGGCAAATGAGCTTCAACATTGACAAATGTTCAATAATATGGTTGGTGCTGACAATAACCGGCATTTCTTTCATATAATAAACGACTGGACTATTGAAGTAATTGAGCATCAAAGAGATATTGGCATCATTATCATTGAAGACCTCAATCATACTAAACAAGTAAAGAAAGACGAACAGAATTTTCGGTTTCACTCGTAGTAAAAAATTTGATTAAATGTCAGAGGATATAATATAATTTCTGTACAATAGTGAATATGGGTAACAAAAATTTGGGCTTCACTAACTGCTAATCCGTTAATTAGCCCTCATCTTTTTTAAATTCTAAACCGCTAAACAGGTGAGAAAATTAGCAGAACTTGGCTGGTTTATTTGCATTGAATGACTCAGGGTGACCCTAGAGGAATTACTTTAGACGACTCTGGCTCACAGGTGAAAAACTCTGGGATGCCATCCTGTTGTATGTGTGTGTGTATTAAAGGGTAATAAGGCCGTTACAAAGGCCCCAGCCAAGCGCTGGCCCTCAAATCTAAGTCTAAGTCTAAGTCTAGAAGGTATCATTAACTGATAAGTGTTATCTTTTGTGTCACTAATTTTGTTTTTATTTGCTCTAAAGCCCCTAAAACATGCTTGAACCGCAGAAATTTTCAAAATGTAGCTAAGACATAGAGTTTTCCATGAAGGAATAGCAGGCAAGATCAGAGGATGCTCTTGTAGGCAAATAATTGAATGAACAAATGAAAGAAAGGCTTAATTTTTCTGTCAACATATACTTTATTTAATGGAAAAAGAGTTAAACGAATCAAAATGACAAAGTAATCATAGGTTTCCATGCAGTATCAGATGATGATCGATGGCGACTATTCACGCTGCGATTTCTACGTAGATCACCTCGAGATGTTGCTGGTTGCCTTTTAAAAATATTTTATTAGAAAACTTAAACTAACCTAAATTTATCGGAATTTATCTAATTGCTAATCGAAAGCTTTGAAAACGGTTCTAGATCATTCAGAAAGTTATCGAAAATACCACTGCGCTTAACGAAAATTTAACTTCACTAATTAATTGAGAGCGGATTAGTGGAATAGTATACACCAGTGCTCCTTTATAAAATCATAGTCTGACCACATCTGAAATTGGCAGTGTAACTCTGATTTTCAACCCTACGACGGAATATCAACAAAACAGAGAGAATTCATCATATAGCATTGATAATGATTTCAGAAAGTCATACCCTGACCTACGAAAGGCGTCTTTAGTTGCTTGATCACATTTCCCTTGAACAAGGAGGACGCAAGGTCGACTAATCGAGGACGACAAATATTTTAATGATAACAACGATGTTAACCTGGATGAGATTTGTAAGAGAAACGATGGCGTATGGATCAGAAATAGCGGCCATAAAGAAGTGATAAAAAACTTCAAGATACCTCAGGTCTCAAATTTTCACAGTTAAAATTGTCATAATTTACAAGCAGCTTCACAAAAATATTGTCTCATCTAGTACGGTACACATTTAAAATTCGTGTTGACCAATGCTTGATAAAATATCCCTCAGCATGTTAAAATACTTCTACAGCTTTGAAATACTTAAAATACTTCAATACTTCTGTTAAAATACTTCTGATAGAGAAAAGAAAAAAGAAGACCATACGTAAGTAATCCAGCTACATCAAAATAGTTGAGTATATATTTCGAGTTACTCCTGTACTGCCTCATCCAAAAGGAACACAACGTAATAAGAAAAGATGTATCAGTTCTGATGGTTTTGAGGATGTGGACGACTGTCATGTGGAATGTTCCTGACTTTTTGCATGACCTCTTTCTCATCTTAAAACGAACGTACTGGTGCCTGTGCGTAAAGATTGATGACTATCAGTGTGAGTGTTAACGTTCCTCCATACACGCCACCTTACTTTCGTTCTGTCGCACCATTAGTGTCTGAAGGCATGGGGCTTTGATAGCATCTCAAAAATAGACCGCTCAATTCGTTCCTAATGTTACGTTCCATTTTGTTTCAACGTAACTGAAGTTTTATCTAGTTTAATTTTTGAAGTAACTGTTTGACATGACTTCACAACCACTCACAGACGTGGGAGTAAGCCTTTTTTGTGTTTTAAAATCAAATTGACTTTCTGAGTGCTGTTACTTTCTAAAGGAGAAATTTTGAAAAATCACGTAGTAATGCGAGAAAAGTATTTTTCGATAAAGTATCGAAGTTTTATGTAACATTCCATTGACAGTGCAACAAAAAACATCACTTTTAAAACATGGAATCAAAGTTTAATAAGTATAAGTTTTCATTTCTGTGAGTTATAAGTTTATTTTCGTTATAAGTAAGTTTTCATAAAACTATAACTATAAGTTTTTATTTTGTTTGGGACGTCGTAGCTTTCTTCCCATCATCAACCAAATTAGGAAGTGCATGAAATATGTAATTTCTTCTGGGAAAAAATTACTTATGAGGTCACAGCCAATTTAATTGCTTACTTAAGGTAGTAAACGAGCAAAATGGTAAACAATATTTCTTAGAATATTGAAATTATGATACAGTTCCTTAGACGATCCTTCACTTATGTAGAATAGAATAGAATAGAATAGAATGAGGCTATAGGAACGAACCTTCTGGCCCATTCTTGGGTCGGATAATTACTTCGATAATTATTCGGTTGTTTACCCAAGTCCCATGCCGTATTTCTAGCCGCGTCAACCATGTCAGCAGCGGGATTCGAACCCGGGTCTTTCCGCTCGCAAGCAGATTCGCTCACCAGTCGACCAAGCTGGTGATACCGTAATGTAATGTAATGCTCGAGGGCAAGTTAATTCATGAACAAGCATTGAGATTTATCATCAAAACAGGACCGTAATGGCAAGTTTTATGAAGATTGTATTACAATTTACTGAGGGTTGTGTGACTAAAATAGTTGATTACAAGCGTGAATTGTAGTTAATAAAGATCAATTCGCTTCAGATTTTTTTAGTCTTTGTTTGAATGTCTTTTTTTCTATCACGAGCTGAGTACTTTTCATTTCATTCAATATTTTTACGTGCTTCTGCTTGCTCAAATTTTCGCGTGCATATTAGCTTGTTTTTAATGACTAGTTTTTTGAATACATGGAAAATACTATATTGTTGATTGTCACAGTAAAATATTTAATGATGTCAAATGATTTTAAAAGAAAAATAGTGTTGCGTAACATGTCCTCGAGAAATTTGAAAAAGTTCAGTTTTACTTTATTTTAGAACTTTGAACAACTCACTTCAGTTACTTCAAGTACTAAGGAAGAGATGCTGCAGAGTTAATAGAATAACTTTCCGTCGTAGTTTCTCATTTAGAATTACAGATGTTAGCTTGGAATTACAGTTCTCTGCAGATGACAGCCGACAACTGCCGGAGACAGACAAATATGAGGTGGATGAACTAAGAAATTCTTCCTTGTGTGCTTATTCTGTGACAAGGCGTACTGGTAGTAAAGCACAAGTGGCTGTGATGCACTCTGCAGCGCATCTGCACCACGAGTACAGAAGTAAATTACATTATTAGCTATGACATGGACTCATCCAGTGCACCCATAGCTATAAGTTAAGTGTGTTAATAGGAAAAACTGCTAATGCACTGGCCCAATAGTAAAAGCGACTGTAAAACAAAGTGCTGTACAGAGCATGAAATTGTTGTGAGTTTAGGAACTAGTTGCTGTAGAAAATTTTGCAGTAACCCTGAACTGTATGCTCGTATGCCAAATACGATTGCGCAAGTGCTTAAGAAGAACTCTCTAGCACCTCATTCCTAAACAATACATTATCGAATTAAAGCACTACCTGCTAGGTATAAAAAATGATTTTAGGATGCGAGTAACAGTTCCAGTAGAGTCGATTATAATGGTGGTCATACACTCGAAATAAAGGATTGCACGCCAATGGTATGGGACCTCAGTGTCCATTACTGGATGTTCAAGAATGGAAATGATATTGTGACTGTTTCAGAGTTATCAGAGTACTGTGGTCCGTCGGTCTGATGTGCCGTGCCAGTGACAGCTGAAGTGACGAGAGCGTTATGCTTGTTTGTCTAAGTTTATTGCCTCGATGCATGACTCTAAACTTTATTCGAGAAAACCACTGAGTACTAAAGTGAATACAAGTGCATTCTTCCAAAAGTTGAAGTGGAACACATTTGTACATAAGTGGACTGCAAATGAACGCTCAAAACGTTAGACTAAAAATTTTATGTCACAAATTTAGGAGCACTTACGTTTGTAGATGAACGAAGACGGACAGCGATGCAATGTCATTAAGCTTTAAGAGCGGTGTACGTTGGTAAATACAAATAAATTTAAACAGAATAAAGATTAGAATATCTTATTGTAACAATTAAGAATAAAAATACCTATCTGCGTCTTACTATGGTAATGGTTCTCAAAGGGAGCTCGTCAAACAATCGTTGTACATATCTTAGATGCTCATACCGAGCTGAGCTAAATAGAGGTACATAAAATCTATGTGTCATCATGTGCTTTAATAAATCCTTTCACATGTATTTTTGGAACTGAACTGAAGGCATTAGCAATGTTTAATATTCGACAAGAATATACTTTTGATAAACGTGTGACCATATCACGAAGAGCCCTGTCACTCTCAGGTCTGTGTTATTCCTGTGGTGGAGTTATTATGCTTCTGTTCAGCATAAGTTGTACTTACGTCATAAGTAATTTATTTCTCTGATTTGTCGACAAGTTGTCTGAAGTATTCTAACCTCGAGTTTCCCTCGGGTCATTCTTACTGCTGTGCTCTGCGATTCCCTACTCTGCTGAAAATAACTATCTTACGAGTCCCTGAGGCAATCCAAAGCACTAAACACGGATTGCCGGGTGCATGTGCTACAATATTATTGCTGTGAATTCCGGTATATATGCACCAAACAAATCTTCGATTCAGAGGGTTTGAGTCTCCATGAAAGACATTACAGTGCATGTTTGCTAAATAGAAATTCTCGGGTACATATACATCAAGGTCTGTGAATGATCCTGCGGTGCAACTGCACTCAACAAATATTGTTGGGATAGCAGGAGCTCAAGTAGTTGTGACAGACCTAGCAGTGCACATGTATTAAATGTCGTAGGGTACACGTGTACCAGTGGCTGTGAAGAATACAGTGGAACATCAACACAAAAAATATGGATGAGTGCACCTGCACCGATGGCTGTGAAGGACATAGGGGTGCTCTTGGACCAAACGAAGGTTTGGTTTGAATATTCAAGTGGCCTTCAAGGTTCCTGTGCACCACTACTTGAGATCACAGGTTCATGGATGCTCACGCACCAACCTCTATGAAGAACTTGCAAAGCAATTACTGCACAAAGACAGAGGTTGCTGAATGCATGGTGGGTGTTTGCACAGAAGTGTATCGATGATGCAAACGTATTCATGAAGCAGAAGCAACTCAATACGAGCTGTACCATTGCACAGAGACAAGATATTTTCTAAAATGGCCTAACATTCTGTGTAAATCCTCCGTCTTCCTTGCTTGTGAATACAAACCAACTAGATAGTTCCCGTGGAAATTTCACGGTTTAGAGTTGACTAATCTGAAATTATTATGGAGTCGAATATATAAAAGATTTACGAAGAATTTTGTATTTTAAATGGATATTTTTCATGAATGTATGCAGAACTTCTATTCTGTATCTTATCTACCGATAACATGGCAGTGTAGGGGAAGACTAATAACAGAAAAAATGGCGTATTTTATAGTAATCCGGCGACTTTGGTATCTGCAATACAATGCTTATAATACACGTATGCCCCTTCCATTGCAAAGTCAATACTTAGCCTAAGATAATCACTTTATTTCAGCTCCTTAGTAATGGCTTGTTTGAAATAAATTTCCTACACCAGATTCATGAGTGAGGGGACAGGAACTACGTATGTGTATGAATGAATAAATAAAAACCAAACGAAATATAGAGGTAAATAAATTAATAAAAAGTAAATGAATAAAGAATACTTAAATAAATATATAAAAAACACAATATATATATATATATATACCTAATTATTAAATATATACATAAGTACATAAAAAATGAATAAATAAATAAATGCACGAGGGCTTTTATTACATAGCATAGATTTGTCTTTAGTGAGACGTTTCGACTCGAGGAATAACAAATTGGGAAGTGTAAAACCGATGAGGATGAAATGAGGACTGTCTTTACTGCTTTAATTCTTCAGAAAAGTGTGCTAATTTCAACCAAATAAAATTGTAATCAGCTCCCGTAATCATACACCTGGGATGAAAGTTGTCAATCAGTAATGCGGGAGAATCAAAGTCACCATGAATAGCAGATAAAGTAGTGTATGTATTTATATTCATGTATCAATTAGCTGATTGTATCAGAAATATTATTCACTTAATTGAGAGTGTCAGAGATGTACATCACTGTACAAAGTGCATCACAGCATCAGTCATATAACTGATAGGGGCAAAATACACGTAATTAAAGCGCCAAACACAATAGCTCACACTTGTCATTATTTAATAGGCCTCTTGAATAATTACAAAAACGTTCATGGAGCAAACTATACTTCGCTTAGAGTCAGTTCGCTTAGTCCATGACAGGTTTTTGCACAACACCAACCAAATTTTTTCGTCCCTTCTAAATTATGTATACACACGAGTTATATTTACATCACCTTTTATTTTCGAATTTATTCCTTCAATTTATTTCCTTCAATTGTCTTCCGGGTACACTTAGTGCCAAGACTTCTTCTTGCTCCTCACCGGTGCTGTAATGAGATCCTCCTGACACCTCCTGCTGGGGAAGGCAGTGTAGGAGCCAGGAAGGCCAGGATCTGTGTCGTGTGGGTGCAGAGGAAAAAAGTTCTCTAATAAATTTCTGAGCTCGAAAGGAAACTGTTTAGGGTCGAGCAAATGTTGAAGTATTCTGGCCTAAGAAAAATTGGGGATATCCGAACTGCATTGAGCCCTTTCCTTTCTTTTCGAGAATTGGTAGAACTCAGTTTTCCATCCTGGGAAAATATCTTGCAAGGGACAATTTGGGAGATTCTTTCGTACATTTATTATTAGACAGTTTGTGAATATAAGAGCTGGCATTACGCATGTTACAGAACTACCTCATCAGTAAAATACAACGAGATATTTAAATGTACAACTACGTAGTCAACGTGTTAACCAACATCAGTTGAAAAAAGTTAGATATTAATGAGGTAATGAACGTTTGTTGTACGTAAGATTATATGATCGACAATCATGGACACCTCCAAACTCGATCATTTGTTTTCCATAGTAGCCGCTAAGCCTTTGGCAGATCTTCTCACTGACGGATAATTTTTTATTTTCATTTATAAACACCAACATTTTTAATACATGAACTTGTTCACCAATACTAAACAGACTAATCGTGCTGCTACAAGGCTGCTGAGGTGATAATCTCGCTTAATCTGCTGTCCGGTGGCAGAAATCAATTGATTCGTTTAACCATTAGTCACCAATCCTCGATGGAATTTGTCCCTCGTGTGACAGAAGAGATTGGAATAGAATATGGTAAGAGGAACAAGTTGTTTTACCTATTCTTGTGTTGTTACCCAAGTCCCATGCCGTCTGAAGTTAAGGCCTTAACTACGTACAGGCACCTTAATCAAGCACAGACATTTCAATTATGTATGTAAATATCTTATGCTTCTGTTTTATCAGCCTTTTTTGATTCGAAAAATCGATATCTTTTTAAAATTGAACATTGCTCCGCATTACGTACTTTGAAAAAATTATTTTTAAATTTTTTTGTAGCTTTTCTTTCAAATTTTAACCTCTTGTGCTTGTATGAAGGTTTGACCTCAAAGTATTGTTTTATGTTTCATCATTAGGTGAATTATTTTTTTATGCGGAATTGAGATTTCATGTCCCAGATATAATGAGTTTATTATTTTAAAGGCTGTACTGTGGTAATTTTTAAATGAAATATTGTAAAGTGTGTCCTCAAAACAATACTAATAAACGTTTAGCGTCTAATTGCTCTGAGGGCACCCATTAAATGCTGGGGAATAATTCAAATGATATGGTGTAAAATCGTAATTTTCTCTATTTGGTTCTAACCAAAGGCATATCCCATATATTTTTTGAAAATTTAATGAAAAAATATCACGGAGGGGTTAGAAATATTGTTTTAATATTTTAACATTATGATCCGAATACATGAACCACACGAAAAGTGCAACATAGGGCAAAAGCTTCTCACTTGATGCTAGGATTACACAAATTCTGCACAGACCCAGTATGAAAATTTGGATTCCTCTGCCTTCATGAGAAAATTCCATATGTGTATGAAGGAGAATTTAATCTCAGACACAAAGTAAAAGTCAGCCTACAAACAAGTTTGCCAGAAAGCAATAATGACGCAGCTGTGGCCAATCATTCTGATGGATGCCTTCTCCTCTTCTTCATTCGATCTGACATCAGCGAATTGGATGCATATCTGCCGAGCGAAGGAAACTTTTCATGCTGCAGATAGAATGGATTTGATATTGCACACTCTTTACCCGGGCTGCCTTCAATATCTTCTTTTACTTCCTTCGCTGGAGTCACTCACATTTGCCTGCACAATGCAGCGAATGAAAGTGGTTTCGATGTGGCGACGAAGTAATCTTTCTTTGGTATGAAAAATAATTCAGAGCAGATTTGTCTCTACAGGAAGTGAGCGTTTTTCAGTATCATAACAAAAATTTCATGTGGAGTTTATGTATTCATAGATTCAAACATAGCTTTATTACCATTTAATTATTCCACTAACAGGTGTAAACGTAAATAAAAGTATAGAAATTAGGATGGGTTGATGAGCAGAGTCACTGTATACAATGAATATTGTTTGTCCGTGAACAGTCAAGTAAAAACCGGTTATTCTCTTGACATAAATTGAAAATGTCTCAAATTTGAGACAAAATAAAAAAGAATTAATGCAAATAACAGAAAAGATCAAATAGAAAAGCAGAATATCCAGTGTCGAAAACATCTCTCGTAGCGAGGCCCTCCTGAAACAAGCCTTTACTCAGATAAATCTTTCGACTAATAAAAATTTGTATTTTATTTCCTTTGAATCGATTTGATTTGCACAGTTAATATTTCCTAACAATTTAGAAAATAAATTTCTTCTAAACTCGGCTTCATAAATTTATTGCAGAAGCGAAAGCAGCGACGTCTTGAATGCTTGCATACAACACATCTTCTCAACGAACGCCGAGTAAACATCAATTAACAAAAGTTAGCTTTTCTATTGAAAAATACATATATATATTTATAACACACATAAATGTAGATACATGTAATTGCAGAAAGAGCTCAGGAATATCTTTGGGAGTTTCAACACTAAGAATCACGAGTCGCATATTTTACCGATAAATTCACTGAAGGAAATTAAATTCACAACCCCGTAATTTTCTTGCATGGCTGAAGTCGCTCATGACCAGCATTGGGTTGCATTTCTTAAATGAATACATATTTGAATATGTTTGTTGAAGATTTAGGTATAAAGAGTTTGAAGAGTTTAAGCATATGCTTTGAAGAAATAATCACGACCAGTCCTATGATACATACAGGGTGTCACAAAAAGAAGGAAACCCCCTGTTTAAACTGAAATATCTATCTATCTATATATGTATATCTTAGTACCGTCAAAGTTAAACGTTTTCTTAAAACGTCATTTTGTTTGTCTACTAATGTAATCTTTTTATACCCTCTACTAAATACATCACAGAATTCACAATTTCATATGTAACCTTATGAAATTATTAGCATGAACGCAAAATAGGTTGACAAAAATATGATGGTTTAAGAAAAAGACTAACTTCGTCTGTGTTGTGATACATTAGTTTAAATTGAGGGTTTTTTGAGACATCCTGTCTATGAAATCTCGATTAGATCGTGTGTTAATAAAAAATTAGTTACGTTTACTAATGAATAAGTGTTTGTGGTGCTCAACCATGTGCATTACCTTGCTGTTTTCGAGGGCAGGGTATCGATGAGGGGTAATAAATAAATGGTAATATTTTATGCCTGCTTTTATAACTCTGAAGTCAATGGATTTTTAAGATGAAACTCGTATTTGACAATGCAGGAACAACGTCTCTTGTTCAAGTAGTAAGTAGAGATGTGAATATCATTTTCTTTTTGTCATACCATTCTCTTTTTAAGAGCATATCGTGGAGCATTTATGGAATTAGCAGTAAACTGAATAAGAATATAACTGAGAGCTACATCTTATGTACAAAGAAAAAGTGCAGTCTTTTATACTCAATGGCATCAGTCAGAAAAAGGGAAATGGGCTCAGCAATACGATAGATACTCTTATTTCAAGACAATCAAACTATTTCTTGGAAACATTCATTGAAACAAGCAACATATAATCCTGCACTAACCTACCGCAGTGCTTTCATGGTCCGCTTGCTATGACGTTCAATGACATTCATTCCCTGAAAAAGCAGGTAGAATTAAACCAGTTTCTAAAATAAACAATATGCAGAGCTCGCTTTAGGTTCAAATTAATTTGAGCGTCTGTTGCTTCCCTCTGCTGCTGTTGACTCGAAACAGGAGACTCTGTTTGCTTTGCAAATGAGATTCCGCTTTACTAAGTGCATTAAAATTTTTCTTGACCCGTTATGAGACTTATTTCAAAACATCTCCGTGGAAATATAGTTCCTGCAGCTGGTAGAGAAGACCAAATTAGATAGCAAATTTAATGTAGGATGGCTCTGTTTTTTATTCTCTTAACGTATTTTGAGTCAAACATCACTGAAAATGTTCACAAGGTGCTTACGCGGGTCAACGTGTAAATCTAACGTAAATTTTGGGTTTAGGATATAAACTGTGATTTTGTGAAATTAATGACTTTCATTACATTACTATTATTTTTCCTGTTCATCAAACTGCTTCCATAATTAGAGTAGTTAGAAATTGAGTCGATTTTGATGTTTTTAAGCTAAGACTTCTACACGCTAGGAGGAATTAATGAAATCTATACGCCTATTTAAGGAAAGGAATATGAAAAGTATTGCAAGTTGAGTACATATTCGTATACTGTGCGAAGATAGACAATAAGTTACATAATAAATAACTTCTTCGACCATATATTATGAAAGCGATTCATTCGTTTAAGTAAACTGTAAATAACATGTGAATTTACATTTTATATTTATTATGGTTCATGTTGTAACAAAACCTTAACATATATGAAATACAGCAAAAATATACCATATAAATTAATGCTAATTCAATAAGAAATAGTAAAATATCCAAAGTAATTAATATTAAGCACAAATTTTAGGCGTGCGAATTAATTTAGCTTGAATTACTACGTGGTATTTCAGAAATTATAAGATAAACCTATACCTCGAAGATGTTCCCAAGCGACTGACATCTGAGATGCTGTTTACAAGCAGCTTCTACACTGAGCATGGGAGAGTAAGGTGCAGCACGTATTCATTAACCAGGGATGAATATTGGCAGACTTTCGTACATTGAGGTAGGACTTCAGAGCATCATGTAACTAGTGGAGGTTAATAATTATCACCAGCTTGGTCGACTGCATCACCAGCTTGGTCGACTGGTGATCGAGTCTGCCTGCGAGCGGAAAGACCCGGGTTTGAATCCCGCTGCCGACATGGTTGACGCGGCTAGAAATACGGCATGGGACTTGGGTAAACAACCGAATAATTATCGAAGTAATTATCCGACCCAAGAATGGGCCAGAAGGTTCGTTCCTATAGCCTCCTTCTATTCTATTCTATTCTATTCTATTCTATTCTAATCATAAACTTGAATATACCTAAGTTTGCTGAAGTGATCTTACCCATCTCGCTTTTGTTCCTCACTTCTGTTGTCCGCATTCCATGGGCCTCTCTATTGCACGGCTTTAAAATTACACTGAAGTTATGTCAGAGAGGCTTAAATTGCAGCCACAGTCAAACAATGCAGTTTGCATCGCCAAATACAATATCGCTTCCATACTAAATGAAGTCAAGCGCCTTATCTGCTCGTGTTCACGTAAATATAAGCTAAAGTTTAATTGTGTTCGGTGATTATATTTTGAAGTCATGAATGCACATTTGCATTAAATTTACGTCATAATTATGTAATTAAAATGGAATAACCAAAAATTTTCATATAAGATGCCTAACAACTGTGAGATGTAAATATTACATTTCAATAAACCAATGACACCTGAATAATATTCACAGATAATCTAGACGTACTCCCTATTTTGATGAATGAGTACATTGCATATTAGATTATAGTTCTTTGAAATATCCTCGTGTTATAGTCTTTGTCTAAAGTAAAAACCTTCAAATACCTACATTTACAAGTAGCTTTACTTTGAGAAGTAATACAGCTGCAGTTCTGACAAAGTAACACTCAAACTGAATGCAGGAAAATAGTTTGTGCTGACATTTCTTTTCTACCAACAATCCTATCGACTGAAATAAATATTTCGATGGAAACCGATGCATTTTCAAATGAAACACAACTTTTATGAAAATAGAAAATATCACTGAAGTGAATCGTGCAGAAGAAAATGCTAAATGTTAATTTAATCTTCCGAACAATATTTGGAAAAATGAATCGTGTTGAATTAGCTGAGATACTTCAATATTACGTATTTTCTTGGGATAATCTGGGAATCACTGATATTTATGTCTGTTAGCATTCACGTTCAGCGAAATGTGTTCGTATTTTGTAGTGAATAATAAGACGTTCATTCAGCTTTGTGATTGTGTTGTTCAAGTGTACTGCTCTCGGAAGCAAATGAAACTCAATCCTCTTATAATCAGCCACTCACCAAAGGTTGTTCTTTCCTGCGTACATAGAGTTCACAAAACTAGGCACACCGCAACTTATACATACATTCAATCTACGGAAAACGCTGCCTACGTTCAGACTGGCTTTCTTAAATCCGTGGTGTCGACGGGCAGAGATTTTCTTGTGAAGAAAGTGCCTGGAGGAGAAGTGTTCACTCTAAAGACCTCTTCAAATCTCGGAGAGTCTTTCAAATGCCCCTAAAAGAGCATGTCTTTAGCGAGCGTCTTCTCAGCAGAAGACAATTTGCTGCTGAAAAAGTTACACAACTGCTGCCAAAAACTTGGACGCTGATTTCATGCCTCAAGCTTTTGTTTTTGTTTTGGAGCAAGGTTTCTTCGATTTCTTTAAATTGCAGCGAACGCTTGATGCGGGGCAGGACACTCCAGTGTGTCATGCGTACGTACAAATTTAAGGATCGAGTGACTTTTGTCTTGAGGCCACAAGCTAAAATAATTACTTCTAAGCTAGAGATGTTTTTTTTAAAATAATACTAAAAATTACATCAACATCAGCCCACAAAAGAAAGAAAGGAAAAAGGCATAGAATCTCCGATGCCTTATGATCCACCATTCCGACAAAAACCTCCGAACTCTTTCCGCTTTATAAAGGATTACAATAAAAACTATAAATGACAGACTTTCCGTGTTCCGTGTTCGAGTTTATGAATCAAACAAAGTTTTAAAGTTCTCTATTAAGCGGTAAAATCAACAAAATTACGTGTTCTAATTCCTTCTGAAGCTTCTGGTCATTACGACTTAAAATTTACTTTTGTGTCTTTGAATGTCTTTCTTCAATCGCGAAATATTCTTCAGGCATTCCTACTCTGTAAACTAATGAAAATATGCTTATACTTCAACCTAATTGATGTTTATGTACGAGGCTTTTTGAAATCTGCTCTAACAGCACTTTTGCTGTGTTACTTCATAACACATGCTTGTTCGTATTCACTCATATTTTTATAGAAGTCTTATTTCTTTCTCATACACATTCCAGTCTTCCACAAACTTCTTAGTATCATGAAAACATTTTCAAAAGAATTCTGTACTATAAAGCGCCATTTTTTCCTATAGAAATAAAGTAGAAGTCTTTTTAACCGGCACCTATGGGACTTTGCATTTGTCGGTTAATATCACACAAGTGACCACAAACAATTCATAGACACGCTAGACATAAAGGGAAAACAATATCAATTGCGTAAAGCAGTTAAAGAAGAAAAACATAATCAATAAATATATAAAGCTTGGGCAGCGAGTGCCGTTTCAAAGGAATTCTACTGTATGTAACAAGTTTACCAATTTCATAAAAACACAAACAATTTCTGGCTGAATTGCAATTTTTTGAATTATTCATTCTTTGCTTAAAGAAATATGTTATGCTTAATCTGACGTGTGTTGTACCTAAGCATCGGTAAACAGCTTCATTTTTAATTAAGCTTTAGAACTTCACAATCTATCCGCTGAAATGGAAAAAAATACTGATATCATCTTGCACAAAAAGTTGTTGATGAATTTGAGCACTCGACACGCCTTTTGACACGAACAAACTTATAAAAAGATATTTTTCTTTCGTAGAAAATAGAAGTCGAGTGGACTTGATTGACTTCAAGACGATCTGCGCACCAGGGAAAAGACAGAAGACTCAGCGTTGCTGGGACCACAGAAGTTGTCGGTGTGGCTCCATAAAACTTGCGCATACAATGATATTACTAGAATAGAATAGAATAGAATGAGGCTATAGGAACGAACCTTCTGGCCCATTCTTGGGTCGGATAATTACTTCGAGAGAAGTGAACTGAGAGTGAACTTAATTTCCCAAGTACACAGTGTGTAACGTATTTGAGGACTTTTGTTATTTTAACTATAGAAGTAAATTATTTGACTTCCTGTTGTCAATATTTCAGAATTATAAACGACATATTCTATGCTCACACAAGAAATAAAGAGGCAAACAGCTGTCGTGACTATAAAGACTGAAAATAGCAATTAAGGAACAGCATGTGATGAGAAGAGGTCATTTTACAGAAGGAAAAGGAAAATCATTTAATCAGATTTCACAAGTTTTTAAAACAAATTTGAAAATTCAGTAGAAAATGATGCCATTTGGTTCACGATCATAAGAGGCTGAAGCAGCGCAGGAATGAATGGGGGAAAATTTTTAGCATTAACATTTGGCTTTTAGCTCCTTAAGTCTGTATCCTCTGGACTCCTACAGTATGTATGGAGTGTAGTTGAGAAAGAGGTTAAGGAGCATATCCATACAACTAAAAAATCCTTAAAAGCCTCAATATTCAGAGCAATGTCCAATATGAAACAGGGCAGTTGGATCCGAACCGATTCAGATCTCAGCCGTTATAGAAGCTGAAGGAGACTTTTTTGAATAAAACTACAGAAAAATTCGTTTATTTTGAGTTTCATAACGTTTGCCTGCAGAAAAACGCATTATTATTTGTTGACAAGAGTAATTCTAGCGTGCGGATAGACTTGTCTTCAAATACCTTACTCACTTCAAATATTTTATCTATCTCAGATATCTTACTCACGGGCAGACGCCTGCACTGTTATAAGCGTATTTTAAATTTACATTCTATACAATGAAAAATAGAATAAGATATCTTTCGCTGGAAATCTGTGCGAATCATTTTATATTAAAAATTTTGTTTTAAATTTGTAGACCATTTTCTTAACGGTGATTATGGTTTCCAACTGCAACATTTAGCTTATTGATTGAAATAAAGGAAATAGAGTAAAATACAATAATACGAGTTGCATTTTTCATTTCATTGAAAAGAAGAAGTACTACTAATATTCTCATTTTTAATTGTAACACGCAACAAGTGCCTTGACATTTTTTATATCTTTCTATTTCTATTTGATGGTTCATAAATTGACTAAAGAATTTTACTTTATATTCTTTTTATATCAATGATTTTCATTTTCGAACAATCACTTCACACTGAACTGTCTTTCTTGGTTGACGTTTAGATTTTAGCTGGGAATATGAGGAATATTTAATACGAAAACTAAGCGGGAATATTTCACTTTGCTTCTATTTTTTCTATCTGTAACGGCTCTTAATATTTTTTCCCCGTCGCTTACAATCTATTCAAGAAATAAATATTAACATATTTACCACAATATTGCTGTTTTTGACGAATTATTTCTTTCCAGTTCTGTCAAAATATTCTTGAATTTCTGAATGTAAAATTGTCACCTGGATCCACTTACTCTAAATTCTCATTGTCTTAACATCCATTTAAAACTTTCAAAATGGTTTGGAGTTTACGTTATTTCAAAACCGACTGCGTTTGTTCTTATTCTCACAGACTCAGTTCACGTCACTCACTTTAGCACTCCGTTCTTTGTGCCATGAAGGTTTGCTCGGGAAAAGTTTCCCTGGGCACCGACATTTGGACGTTCCTTTTAACGCACTTGACAGGTGAATTATCCTTTAAAGAGGATGAATGTTTGTGAGGATTAGCTGCAGGGCGACTCTCTCTCTCGAGGAGTGGGGTTTAAACTAAGTGCTAATTTTGTGTTTATTTTGTTCGTTGTACGTTAGTTTTCTTACACACACTAACACTTGAGTAAATATACTGAAGGATTTCTTAGATAATCGAAGTAAAAGTTATGATGTGTGCTCCGAACCTAATCTATGAACAGGCATCCAGAGCGGGACTGAGATGGACTTTCTCTTGCTACGGACGACAATGCATAACATATAACTGCTGATGATTGTTAAAGTAATTAAAAATTAAGAGAACGGTTAAACGATGACAAATAATAAATGTATTGGAGAAACTAGGAACTAGAACAGTCACTGGAAAACATTAACAGTGTGCAGCAGTGTTCGTTGTTAGTATCCTCCTTATCTTCGTGTCTAAGGAGCTGAATGGCAATTGTTTATAGTTGCATAGACTTTGTTTTCTCGTTCCAAATAAAATAAAACATCTGATTCTCATGAACTCCGCTCTCTAGAATGATGCCGTTATGCACAAATACAAATTATGAAAAAGAGGGGTGATATGATTTTGGATCTTTCAATTAATTGTCTCAGACTCTATGACATTGTTGAAATTTCAATGCACTTAGGTACCTCATATGTTAGCAGGACATTTGTTCCTTCAAATTCTCATCCATAAAGTCTCTGGTACGAATCACAGTTCCATACTTTATTACTATGAAATCAATGCAAAGAATCTTATGAAAAGATGTGAGTGATAAAACAGAAACGTTATCTTCAAATGTAGGTTCTGATGTACCTAAACAGAAAAAACTGTTTAAAATAATTATTTTATACTCAGTGTGTGCAGTATACGACGGAAACCGAAAGACACTCGAAATCGTTTTCATGATTTGGCATGCAGGCTTGTGTATGTATTGTATTACTGTACAGGTTGTAGTACGTTTATATAATGTTGTTGCAACCAACTGCTGTCCATTCAACAGGTAACACGTCTGAGAAATACTACGAAGCTTAGATACGCACATCTCGAAGGCATGAACTGAGCTCTAGTTTAGAATGATTTTCTTGAAGATTGTACTGGAATTCAATTCTGAAAGCGGCTAAATTTGGCCGAGTAGAGCTGTCCTCACAGTCCTAGGGATCCGTCAGGACATTCAAGAACTGAGGTGTGTGATATTATTTTTATGACTATAATATAAAACAATATATGAAATCATTCCCAAAAAACAGTTTTCCGTCTTCGTTATATCCACACAAATTGTAGATGATTTCTATTATTCAAATGACTATACTCTCCTGTCCTGTGTTTAGAATCCGATTATACAACTTTCATACGTCTATCTGTTGATTCCATGCTTTTTTGAGCAGATAATTTAGATAATAGTTGTAGTTTGGCTTGATCTGTTGCTATTGAAAAACTTGTTAGCTCTTCAAATAAAATTCTAGTTGTTTTCATTTAAATAAATTGGCACAGTGTAGGGCACGGACTCAATTGCCTTTATGCACAAACTTTGGTACTTAATTGCGTGTAAAAGAGTACATGCAGAGCGAACTCAAAAAGTCAAAATTATATGAACATGTAGATTTTAGTGTAAGTTATGTCTGTTAGTTTGAAAGATAATTATGAAATATGGTTACCCAGTCTAATTCCTTCTTTTATTTTATACCAAAATGTCCACTTTTAGTAAAAGAAAATACATGATTTACAGTATGAATCTCAGAAGGGGAATAAATCAAGTTCAAGAGTATGATCACTCAAAAACACTATTGGAAATGAACTTGTGAATGATAAAATGCAGAAGATGAATATCATGCTTCAAAAAATGACTTAGTACATATGATGAACCAAGAGAAGGACAATCTTAAAGGATTTTATGGATTCTCAGGCATTGCAAGCAGCTGTCAAAGAAAATTCTACCATTACAACTAGTAAACTGAGAAAGGAGTTCACAAGTGAATCACATCAAAATCTTTCATGATTTATTTGGGTATATGTAACGTCTCCTATGCTGGGTGATATGATAGGTTTCTCCATGAATTCACAAATAAATAATGAAAAATACCATTGTGTCGCTATATTCTCGTGAACTTCAAACCTCTTTTCAAACACAATGCTCTCTTGGGGTGAGAATTAGCTACTCCAGCCCAATATTATATGCAAAAGAAGATGACTCTGGCAAAGCCAAGGCCTATTCATCATCCTCATAATGCTCTGTATCTGCAGAAGAATTTTCAAGTGTATAGTGAGAAATGACGGCTTTGTGCACTACGAGTTGTTCTGCTGTAATTATACAATAACAGCTAAAGTTTACTACCAGCAGCTAAGACATATAAAAGTTTGCGCGAAGGAGCGTTGTTTGTTAACGTAAATGGAGTGATCTTCCTGCATGATAATGCCAGAATGCGAGAATGGCTATGAATCTCGTAGAAAAATTAGACTGACACATAACGATTCATTCATCATATTTTCCTCAGCTTTCTTCGACAGTTTACGGTATTTTTAGAAGCTTCAGAATCGTTTTACATGGTTGATTTATGATAAAAGACTAGAATAAAAGTATTTACCTTTTCAAGTCAAACAAATTGAATTTTATATGAATGGTAGCATGAAAGCTTACGGTGAAGATAGAAAGAAAAGATTAGTGACTACGGCAATAATCAAACACACCCAAGCGTACTTTGACTGCATTTTCATTCATTTTTAAATTCGAAAAACGGACAAATCAGTCTTTAAATCTCTGTGAAATGATAATATTTGGGGCGTGATGAACAATAACTTCGCAGATTTTTATTATATTTTGTTTAACTCAAGAAGCTCTTAAAATGGCTGCTCTTGTCTACAGGAAAACATTTGAAGAGGATATTACATGTGAGTTTTCATAAGCATTTTATGTTGAATTGTTCATTTTAAACTATTAAATGCAGACATTAACACTCCTCTAGCGTACGATGTTCAGGCTTAGAGTGCATACGTATGAATATCAATACAACCTTAATGCAAATTTCCGATGTGAGAGAATTTTGAGAACACATACGATGCAGTGAGACGTTGCTCAGTCACAAGTACAGTCTACGAGGGGTTCAAAAATTTCGCAAAATTTTTATGAAAATAATTAATTTAAAAAATATGGTTTATTATCAATTTATTTTTCAACATAGTTGCCATCAACTGGGATGATTTTGGCCAAACAATGCTCTTCATCATCTTAAAATTTTGTTCAATTTCGTCAAGGACATATCGTTTCCTATCTCGGAATTATTGTTTACTTTTTGGTTCTTGAAGCCCAAGGAGTATCAAACCTTTAAAGTAGAGATGCTCAGTATTTCTAAGTAATATTCACAACACAACGACATTTATATTTACTCAGTAATAATGCAGTTGAGCTTCCGTTCAATTTTATTGCCAGACAAGATGTCTGAACTCGTGTTCTATTTCTAAATAAGACTTCCCATATATCATTAAACAGTCATAGTGTTCCTCAACCAACCAAGAATTTCCATTAGTCATTGTGTTGCACCGTAATTCATTTTTGTTAGTGCTTGAATTCCAACTAATGCTCGTGGGTAATGTTGAGTGAGTGTAAGATAGCAACTATAATTTCGAAATGAAACAATATAAAGAGCTCATTACTAATCAGCGAAGTAAAATCGTTCGTGAATGGAATAAATATTTAACTCAAAATGGTCTTTGGTTTAACAACTGAGTTGGGTTTATTTGCTTACAATTTCAGAGTTTTTTTTAACTTTGTTAGTGCATTATTTGGAACAGATGTATGCTTTTGATTGAATTTGTTCTCTGTCGGTGACAGCCAGCTCTCACTGGGAAATAAAATTTAGATGCGCAGCGGTTGCAGCCAGTTACAGTCGTGCCTCATGAAATGCCCTATTAACATTAGTTAAAATTATTTCCTTGTATTGAAGTGCTCAGATTCCTCTTCGCCTTCAGAAGGCTGATCGAAGGTTCCACAAGTGTTTACTGGAGTTCATGAATGATTTTTTTAACGGGAAATTTGAAAAGTGACTTGAGCGGTTATTTATCCATGGCGAATTGGAAATTCCTCACGTTTTAAGTATCACGATACGGTGATTGTCTAGCGTCTGAATCAAATTGTGCGCAGAATTATAGCGTTATTCATTAGCTAATAATTCACTGAGGGAAGTCTAGGTTTGCATCTCTGGGCAAGACAAACGCCCGAGAAGACGGGTTAGCTCCCGCAGGTCTAATGCTCTCCAATGATAATTACTTCACTAAAAGCTTATAGCGCGTTTACGTTAGACAAGTCTCATCCCACTATAAGCTGGGGGAGAAAATTACCTTATATTCTAAAAATTTAGCTAGGTATAGATAGAACATTTAAATAAGTCCATTTAGATTTGAATTATTGATTCTTTTTGTTATATTTTCAAATGTGTTATCAATCTGAATGAGTTTTTGAGAATAATTAAATTTTAGAATAATTTCTTTAAGAATCAGCTGTTCTAAATGAATTGAAGAATCCAAAAATTCTTTACGCTCATGTTACATTTCTGCTATGTATACCCTAAAAGTTCATAACAAACTTAAAATTTAATAGATGCCAGATTAAATAACTCCAATTTCATAGCGCAAACTAAATTTTTAGGATATTTTTTAACATTTTGTCCTGAAAAACTGAAAATTCGCGTGAATGTTGCATCACTGATAAAAGTGGAATCGATTGAAAACTTTACACTTTAGTTCAAAAAGGAAGTGAAGTTTATGATTTTCACAATCTTCAGTAACTCAGAATCTGTACTGTAAGAGAAAGAACTTATCATAAAATGTATTGATATGCATGAAAAATGAAATAAATGAAAAAATAAAGTAATAAACATTTCACATGCAGTCAATTTTTGTACAGAAAACGCATTTCCCTTCAAAAATAAGGGGTTCTTTTTTCTTTTTAGGGTTAAAAGATTTTCAAAACTTAACTGTGCGTCACAACAATATCAGTCTGGCTTTGTTCTGCTACCTAAGCCTAGCTAGTCTTCATTAAGGAGGCTCCCGACCAGAGATGCTTTGTCTAATGAACATCCAACATATCTGAAAAGCCTTTCAAAAAAATTTTGGCAGTCGTGTTAAAATATTCGATTGACACGGGTTTCCTGCACTAATTGGACAGCCTCTGCGTACCCAAGCTATTTATATCTAAATCATCTAGGAAATACATAGAAGAGTTATTGTTCATGCTTGTGCCTACTTGTTTATTCAACTTAATTGGAGAAAATTTGGTTCCTTATCAGATGAATTATGAGGTGGTTCATGAGTGCGACAACTAACATGACAAATTTAATACACAGAGAACACGGGAGATCATTCTCCCTTGTATCACAATAAATCCTAACCTGTAGGCATTGCTACAGCCCGTTATCCTTCTCTTCGTAACGACCATACCACATTGAATGCAACGCTTGTCGTCCGATCAGCTGAGTTAAGCAACGTTGAGTCTGGTTAGTACTTGGATGGGTGACCGCCTGGCAACACCAGATGCCGATGGCTTGTCAAATCCTCCTCTTCGTCATAGCCAGAGGGTCAGTCATAGGTACAGCTACCGGTTTAATGAGACTTTGGAGTTGAGTTACGCACAGCTACCGAGCAGCATTATGTCGACGTGTATAAGAACTAATATTCTTCATAAAATGTAATGATTCTGCGTCTTAAACTGATATACGAGAGAACCCTTCACAATTTTGCGTCTGTTGTCATGAAACAGTTATTGAATACGCAAATACAGTACTGAAAGATTTCATGATATCACGTCAGTTAGTAAGATGTGTATAGATCTTCATGAGCGAAAATAGTGATGGAAATGAAATAGTTGCATTCTAAAGAAGCATGTAAGTAGCAAGATTTCTTTTACTGAACTCTTTCTGTTCATAATATTGGAATAAATTGAGCTACTTAAAATTAGTTGATGTACGATATTGACAGGTAGAGGACACAAATTTTGATTTCAAGATAGAATTAGAAATTATGATTATATATTTGTTAGATACGGAAGGTCTTTTCCTACAAAGTAAAACACTGTTAAGTGGTTTAATGAGCTTAACTGTACAATTTAAGAAGCTATTGCTGCCACTGTTTACTGAATGTTTTTACAGTAGTTTAAGGCTGAAGAGAATAGGCTTTTTTCCATAAATTTTCTGATCACGCTCGAATACGAAACCACTTTTTATTTTGAAATATTTCATGTAGAATGTTGTGATCTAACCATTATGAAAGAATTAACCGCAGTTAATGTGCACATAAATTTATTAATAGTATTTCACACCGTATATAACTTTTGAATGATGTAAAAATTGTTATTGTGATAAATGAATCATTGAAATTAAACTTCCTTAACGAAAAATAGAGCCCCTATAAAAGTGTTTATACTTAATGAGAACTCACCGAAGAATATATGTTTTTTTACGCTTAGTTTTAAAATTTCACAAAATTACATCTCTTCTACTAGCCAGGGCCCAAATGTACGGCACAAACCTTCTCTTTCACGCTCGCTCGATACTTTTCTTTATTTTCTAGAGTTGGTATAGTAAAGAATTTTGGAGTTTCAAAAGTCTGGCGTGGAAGACAGACAGGCAGCTCGAGTCCTGCTTTAAAATACGGGACTTGTGAAGGAAGAAAAGCGGGTCATTATGAGTGGCTCGTACGATGATGTGCATCACATAATGTGAATGTGATGAAGGACGGGGACAGCGCTTAACATCATGTGGTGAGTTTGAGCAGGAAGTAAGACGATTTAAAATTTTTGTTTTGGTGCATCAGAATGGAACAGAGAGGCTTACAACAAGATATACATACATGACTATGGTTAGTCTCATGAGTTCATTTGATATTAAAAAGAGTTGACAACATATGGTAGTATAATAATCAGCACTACTGTATAGCTTATTATCATGTATACTATTTATGGTATTCACACAAATTTATCGAGTGGCGACAAACTTTAAAGACGAGTTCTCATTGTCTTGCTAAATAACATCAAATGCTTAACATTGGTTTTATTTTTGAAACAGTATGTTTCTTGATGTAATATTTCAATTTTTACTACGCTTTCGTACATTTCGGGCGTTTACAATGCTATCATGATTTCAATTTGTACCGAATATTTATAATAAACATTAATTTTCAGTTAATTATACATGGTTTAAAAAGTAAGGCAAGCAAGAAAACCAGGCCAGGTAAAAAATTTTCTCTATAGCACATTAGAAAAAGAATTTTGCAAGAGGAGCTTCTCAGCAACGTCTTATGCACAAAACATCTACTCCAAACCTCAAACAAACGACCTCTGCGTTACTGAAATTCTCAAACACTTGTGAGGTATAGGGAAATTATGAGCTCTGGTGAATTGTTACGAGAAATATGCATGCATCTGGTAAGATGCAATTGAAGAAGAGGAACGCATTCTATACTGGGTTGCTTTATATCTTAGAATGTAAGTTAATATCAGAAGTGGTACGTTGAAGAACATTATGCAAGATATTTTTTTTATGTTCATCCATTCAACAAATTCTGTACATTTAGAATTTCCTGTCACTAACATAATTGAATTATACATATTTTAAGTTGCAAAACATTGTATATGTTGTTATAATTTTTTAATTTTAGAATCTTTCAGAAAGATTCACACTGTTGCTACGGAACAATTTGTACTACGGAATTTTCATTTAAAGTAAAAATCGTCTCTGATTGTAGTATACTCCTGAAGAATATTTCTGCTGACTATTCCAAAAAGGTCTGGAGGCTAAGTCAGAATACCAAGCTTTATTAAGCCGCTCATATAATAGGCTGTCTCATTCTTTACCATCTCTTGTCCTCAATGGACGAGTGACCAGAAAAAGATCACAGAAGAAGGAAAATTTGGGCTCGGTAAAGTAACTTAAATCTCAGGAGCAGAAACCGTGGACTTTATTTAGGTCACGAGTTTCCTCGACTTAAATGATTCAATATCAAGGGAGATGAAATAAAGCAGTACGATGCACTGAAATATGAGCAAACTTAGAGGCAAAATATTAAATTACGCAGAGAAGGTAATTCAATTTAGATAGCAATAGGTCAGTTTAGATTTGGTGGCAGAGTTCGTTTATCACGGCTTAGAGGGATTATGGTTATATTAAAATAAATTATATCGGTTTCAAAGGAATACTTTTGTCAGAAAGTTTTTGAATTTTGTTATTTCAAGCCTCAATAAGAAGGATAGAGGCTGCGTGGAGTCTTTTTTCCTTGGTTTAAAACCTATGAGCAACACTATACTCCTTTGGGGTGGAAAATATCCTGAAATATTATTAATTATTTTCACCAACATGAGTCGTTTGTATCAAATTTGTATCTAGTAGTTGCACCGACATATCTTGTGTTCTCTACTGGCCTCGAAATGAGATGTATTTGATTCAAAAGAGATTCACAGCTTCTAATTGCATTGTATTGAAGTATTTTTAATGTTCAAAAAACTGTATTATAGTTAACTTGAAACCAGTTGTTCAATTACACCAACTGTCCAACCAAGTATTCAACTGTTGAAGTTAAAAATCTCGGCCAAAAACAAAACTTCTTTTATATGTTGGTTTGCTTGACATAGAGCATCGAATTAGAAAATTTGTGTGGAGGTCGAAGTCACACAACTCGGATAAATAATCAATAACACGGACCACAATAAAAAAATTAGAAGCTTTGAAAAGGAAAAATCTTTGACCAGCTTATAATTTATGCTTAAACTGAGGAGAAAATAGTTTAGCAATTTATATTAAACCACATCAATTGTTGTTAGTGAAGGTTTCAGATAAATTTTGCTTGAGTTTTTTTATAACTGCTCATCGAGTTCATATTTTTCATAGGTCGTACATGCAAAATGAAGCTTAGTTTCATCATCTACAAGTGAGCTTAGCGCAACTCATCAACGACAGTAAGAAACTGTCGTTTTTATGCGTCGTTTGTTGACAGCTTTATGTAGTACAAATTTATATGAAATTAATTAGATGACGGAATATTTCAACGCAGTTCAATGACTTTGATAGAATCAACACTTATCGATAATTGCTTAGTTTTGCACGATGAAACAATGTAATGCTTTGTTTTAACTCTAATTTCTCAGTATCGTAGAATCCACGATCCCTAAAATTGAAGCTATTCATTATAACTTTAATTTTTCTTTTTTAATTAGAATGATCGTGGTAGCTGAGCATAGTTTAGGACCATACCTATGTCTCCGGGAAGGACAGACTAAGTGTTTACGACACATTGACAGACTGTTTATTATTATAAGACTTTTCATTGAAATTTCTGAATATATCTAACACCTTTTTCTTAACACACAAAGGAACTGAAATGAAGTCTACCTTGCCTTTCTTCTCCCTTACATTGCTCGTGTTGCTTATCAAGTACCACACAAAACATTGCAAATTAGTTCAAGATTCAGTTCCTTTTTTTCCATGTTTATTCACACCCAGCCTCACATGTTTAACTATAGAGACTGTTGTATATTTTTTTCCAAATATATCCTTGACTGTTTCCTTCTTAAACATCCACGTATATTTGACCTCATTTGCACTTACATCTTCACCCGGTACTGTAGATCTCATGTATGTCTTGATGGTCAGAGCACAAGAAGAAACTTGGCTTGAAGTTGCCCCTCTGTGTCTGCTGTACAGAATCGAGACTCCCAAAGTAGTCTACCACCAGCAAGCGCCTTACCATGCTCAGTCATTAGAAAAAGTCTTTGCAATATTTGTGTAGTATTTAGTGGTGCTGGAAAGTTTTCATGCATTGAAGAACGATACAAGTATAGGTCTTGGAAGCTGTGGCTTATCTTTTTTTTATCCACACTTCTCAATCAGGAACTATTTATAGCTTCTATATTGAAGATATTTGAAGTTAAAATATCATATATAATGCAATATAAGTAATTCACGATAATATCATTCTTCAGTTAATGTTATTGTGCTCTGCTCAACACAAAAACCAATCAATGTTGTCAATAGCTTCATTCTTCACAGAAAAATAAAAATCACCATGGCTCTCTATGCCTCATTTATTGTTGTTTGCCACAAAAATACCCTGAAAATCATTCATTGTGATGAGCAAACCTTTCAGTGTATTTCACTGAACAATACTAGTATTTTATGGCACGCACAATTAAAAAAATGAAGTAAGTACTGCGCTTTTGAATTTAACGTACTCTTATACGAATATATATGTACAGGGTGGCTCATAAGTAAGGTACCTTTTAAATTATTATAGTTATAAAACTAAAATTGTTAAAGAGATTTAGTCAATTCAGAATGAAAGAAAAAATTTCAAAGTTTGATATAAATTTATAAATGAAACAATAAAATGCATTGAACTACGGAATACAATATCTTTTAAATGACCACCATTATTAGTCAAACAATGGCATGCTCTTTCAAAGGTGCTGTTCATTACTTTCCGTAATGTCTCTGGTGAAATGTTGTTGATCTCTTGAATGATGTTTAGTTTTAATTGCTATAAAGTATCAGACATTTCAATGTAAACATTTTACTTTAAAAAGTAAACACATTTTAAGACATTTTAAGTGTCGTGGTAATATTTATTTTTATTTCGAGTGGGAATGAGGAACTCTACACACGAACTTGTACTACAATACGCAAAGTGAAGTGTAAATTTATTCTGTAGGGGCACAGCACTGCGGTGTAAGTTGACCTTTACACTGAGCTGAACATACAAAAACAATTCTTGACTGAGGCTTTGCACCAAAACTTAGCGCGCGTGTGTAGGTCAACACAAGTTCCAAGCTTTGACTTCTGTTCTCTTTTGAGATCAAATTTTATGCATCATGTGATATTTTAATCTGAGTTACAACGATTATTCATCTACACTACAATTTTCATGAAAGAATAAAAAATAAAAAAAATGCACTGGAATCAAAATGTTTTTTGGCAAAGCTTCGAAAATTGCACAGCTCCCAGAAAGCACGTCGTGGGGGAATACGTAAACTTGCGATGTAGTTCATTTTTTATGCTCGCTGAGCGCTCATATTTTGTGGTCAATATTTTATCTTGTCGCTGCAGAACAATCTAAAAGTTTAAAGATCAATTCCATAGGTACAGTCTTGGCACTGACTATTGCAGTTAGGCGCTCCATTTGTGGATAAAACTGTGTTTTTGAGCAGCGCAATCATCGAAGCTTGAGTATTTTAGCATATTTCTTTATGTATGTATGAACAGAAGTTAAAAATTGTCGCACAATCATCACGTACAAAAAATAAACCGGACCCTCGTCGACACATTGAGCATGTTCTGCTATTCTTCTGGTGCAGATTAACTCCAGAAATGATTCTGTCATTGAAATCATCTATAATAGTGTAAACTTGATATTCCAACTTGAATGTACCTGAAAGAAATTTTCGCTGTGTATCGAACAGTGGGATGAGTACGTAAGAAGCCTTGACCTATCGTGACGATGGAAAATGTATCTACGTATTCTCCTAAAGAATTTATTGTATTCTGAGGAATATTTTCGTTTCTCGTTCGCAGGGAACCGATGTATTTCTGGTTAAAACGAATGTGTAAAGCGTATTTTCCTGACGAGCAAAACTAGAGTTTCCATGATGTAAAAAGGGCTTTGAAATGCGTAAGGATTTCATTCGAAAATTATACATACGTCTCATCCACCTTCAAACAAAATTGCCTGATTCATTCTAAATAAATTTTGACATTAATTGTTGACGCAGAGGTGAAAATAGTTAGATTCAGAACAGAACTTCGACAAAATTTTCTGATCATAATTTTTTGAGCGGTGTACTTACATCGATTTACCGTACATCACACGATACTTTCTTTGCAGTCAGGGAGGCCAGGCGACTTTGGCTTGAAGTTTTTAAAGGTCGACTTGAATTTCTAGGCTTTGTTCATTTGCATGTGTTGTATAAAAGGCAGCACTGCGCCCTCCTTCTCATTAGTATAATTTACTGCAGACATCGGCCGCGCCTGAGCCAAATGAAGTCCTAACTTGAGAAGAGTTCGCCGGTTAGTGCAGGAATCCTAAAAAATGCTGCGGTACTGCATTAATTAAAAAACAATTATCGAATACTAGAATGAGGTAAAAAATGGGCTAAAACATAGAGAATATATATTGCTACTGTTAACTGGCAGAGAAATGAAAAGCTTAAACAAAAACGAATGAATATGATGAGAAATATTCTCATAATCATCTAATTTCCAGAATGTTACTGAGTTGTTACAGCAGTGTAAACTTATGTGATTCAATATATTCAGCTCACAACGTCACTAATACTGCACTGAATCATGGAAAATCTTTTGCTAGTTTTTCCTCAGACGGTTAATGTTGAAAACACACTAATGCAAACCCAAATTCCACTAAACATCATTCAAAAATTATGGAGAAAGTAAAGCTCGTATTGACTGTACAAAACAAATCTTTGGGTCATTGACTCTAAGCAAAATTTTCGACACACAATTTCGAAATTGAAAGATAGAATCATCTATAATACTCGAATACTCAGTTTTTATTGTAGATTCCTGTTCATTTTTCCTTATCATTCTTCCCCAGATTCTTGTGGATGCCGTAGTTGCGGCAGTTCTTTGCTTTGGATGTTTGCTGCAACTACCGATAACAATTTTTCTATATGAGAGGCGGGTATTTTAAGAACCTGTACCTGCATTTAGGTCAAATTTTCGATGGCTGTGAGCAGCAATTGGAAGCTCAGCTCACAAGCTTCTAGACTTGGTCTGATAATAGAAGAGCATCATGAGGCTCAGCAAGAAATAACTTTTACCTCTGAAATTTTGCAACTCGAGTTCGAACACTAGAGCGTTCCAATTTTCCGCGGGCACTCAATATTGCAGATATAACGAAAAAAATCATATCTTTTATGTATTTATATTTTGTTGATCAACTGGAAGAGTGATGCAACATTTTCTCTATACTGCATCGTGGTTACTGCTGAGCACGTCTAATCGTTTACATCAGTTTGAGTAGCAAAATTGTAGCTATGAAATTAGCGTCGATCAATCCTTTTTACGGTTTGGGTACGTGAGTGAAATATCTGTGAGGGATTGAGGTGCATGTGTGTGATTATTGCTTTCACTTTAGACGGCGTGGAACTTAGGAAGTAATCCAAGAAGGAACGATACGCTGCGTTCGTTTTGCTATTATACAGGGTGGGCCAGAAGTAGGGTTGCAGTTACTTCATTATGTCTAGATGTTAACTGTAACTCTACTTTTGGCCCACCCTGTATAATCTATTTTATTCTTCAGTGTGCTGGAAAAGGGCTGAGTTCCATTGACAATGAGCCACGATTGTTTGCATGTTTTTGCACATGTTTCTAGAAAGTATAGTTCTAGAAAAAATGAAAAGTCTGTTACTCTAGTTCAGCGGATTTGTGTTTCATGTGTGCTCTTAGTTATATGAATAATTAAATAATTTTAGTTCTAAGTAATTAATTACAAATTTTAGTAAGTAACACTGCAGCTGAGACACATGAGTATGCTTCAAAACTTTTCTATATGATGCATGCAGGAGGAGTACTATTAAAGAAATGTTACTATGGCATTTACTTTATTTCTTATCGCTTGCAAATTCAGGCACACTTTAAACAAATGATCCAATAAGAGTTTAATTGTTCCTAAAGTACACGAATACCCCTTTAATTTAGGAGCAGGGGCTCGATAAAATTTATTCGATCTAGACCAGCATTTATACTTGAAAGTGTACAAATTCGAAGTACAACATAGGCTTTTTCCAAAAAGGATCAAAAAGAAGAATTTTTCCCCAGACTCCCAAAACATATTCCCAACTCCACAGTAGCGTAGAGCTGAAGTTAAGGAAGAGCTGAGAAACCCTGAAACCCTGAACCTACACAGGGATCACAGAAACAAGTCGGGCTCTTGGCTCCGATTCTGATAGCTCGGAAAATAAGCCTCTTGTTATTGTTAGGTCTCTGTTTCCGTGCCTCGTGGCTGTGGGAACATCACAAAGATATTGAGTCTGGTTTTCGCTAGGATTTGGAAATTCTAGTAACATCAATTGATCGGAAAACCTGATGTACCTATATTATATTTCTCAGGAGGTTGGAAGAATAATGAATACTCATATTAATGCAGTAATTTCCTGTATAAAAAATGTACATCAGTTTCATTGTAAAGTTTAGTCATTATATTCCGAACGGAATAGAAATTTTATACATTCATCCTGATTTCCCAATATTGTGTTTCCTAGTTTGTTTGAACATATTTTAGCAACGGGAATTACGTTCAACAATTACTGGGTTATTGGAACGTTAACTAAGAGGGAACATGAAATATGAATTATTTACAAGTTATTATAACAAGTTGTATAATGTAATGCAATTATTTACGTTGCACAACTACCGTGATCCCTAGAGCTTTACTACAATGATGCATCTTTACGTTACACAACTACCGTGATCCCTCGAGCTTTACTACAATGATGCATCTTTACGTTACACAACTACCGTGATCCCTCGAGCTTTTCTACTATGATGCATCTTTACGTTACACAACTACCGTGATCCCTCGAGCTTTACTACAATGATGCATCTTTACGTTACACAACTACCGTGATCCCTCGAGCTTTACTACAATGATGCATCTTTACGTTACACAACTACCGTGATCCCTCGAGCTTTACTACAATGATGCATCTTTACGTTACACAAATACCGTGATCCCTCGAGCTTTACTACAATGATGCATCTTTACGTTACACAACTACCGTGATCCCTCGAGCTTTACTACAATGATGCATCTTTACGTTACACAACTACCGTGATCCCTCGAGCTTTACTACAATGATGCATCTTTACGTTACACAACTGCCGTGCTCCCTCGTGCTTTACTACAATGATGCATCTTTACGTTACACAACTACCGTGATCCCTCGAGCTTTACTACAATGATGCATCTTTACGTTACACAACTACCGTGATCCCTCGAGCTTTACTACAATGATGCATCTTTACGTTACACAACTACCGTGATCCCTCGAGCTTTACTACAATGATGCATCTTTACGTTACACAACTGCCGTGCTTCCTCGTACTTTACTACAATGATGCATCGCACATTTTTTGCTGGTCAAACATGTTATTCGAAGCATGATGAGGAAAT
>VCRD01000742.1:130641-162243 GCA_006783055.1 Trinorchestia longiramus
ACGTTACACAACTACCGTGATCCCTCGAGCTTTACTACAATGATGCATCTTTACGTTACACAACTACCGTGATCCCTCGAGCTTTACTACAATGATGCATCTTTACGTTGCAAAACTGCCGTGCTTCCTCGTACTTTACTACAATGATGCATCGCACATTTTTTGCTGGTCAAACATGTTATTCGAAGCATGATGAGGAAATCTTGACCTCCAAACAAAGTCCTTCATGAAAATAGCGTCATTGATGTTGCATGTCGGCGCTGTGGAGAGGAATTCATTTCCTTCCCATCACAGAATTCCTCCTTTATTTTGAAATTGTTGACACGAGTCACACGTCCTAGTCTCTAGTCTATTCTTCTGCCATGTGAGAATAATATTTTGATGAGATAGAATAGAATTGAATAAGGCAATAGGATTCGTCTGGCCCATTCTTGGGTTGATACCCAAGTCTCATGCCTTGTTATTATTTGTAAAATTGATGATGCAGAACTGACAAGGGCATGTGAAACATCTCATGGTTAACAGATCACGGTAACATTAGTAATCATGTTACAGAGGAAAGACTGGTGCGTAAAAATCGATGTGACTGTTCCAGTTTAACCCTTTCGCGCCGACTGGTATAATTCGTCCCATCAGATTTTAAAAATCGGCGTGAAAGGGTTAATAATCTACTTTTCTCTCATTTAAAAACGGCTAACTTATGCTTTCGGGCAACCCAAATAGTTGTGTTCTTTGCAATTCACGAAATTATTCATGATTGGTTTTGGAATCATGGGTTTTCACCATTATGTGTACTTTGCTCTAGCAGAATTATGTTTTTATTAAGCTATAATTTTTCTGTCATGTTTTTCATATGTCATATGAAAATCCATTTATTGTAAGTTTTCTATTTCTTTTATAAATGTAACAGATACCGTAAACTCTATCATGATCTTGATATATTTTTGAGATGTGCTAACCGCCAAGCTCTGTAAATTCCTGAACTCGCATGTAAATTATCTTACCACATTTTCATACAGACCAACTAACTGACTAAGTGTGCTACCTGTGCACAATATATGTAGAAGTGCGTTCCTTAGGTAATGTTGTTTGTTTATCAAGGTCACAAGAAAGAACCTCAACAATCAAATGCCGTGGGGATGTCTGCCTGAATTAAGATACATACACTTGGTCTGCAGTAGATATGACTGTTTTCTGATAGTTTCCCAAAAGTATTACAAATTTCTTAATTCACCACTCAAGAAAGTTGTTATCGAGTTTCATGAATCAATAATAGTGTTTTTTAAAAATGGATCTTATGCGATATTCCTGAAGAACTTTACACATTTTCTCTTGGAAATTTGAGTTTTGCTCCGACTAAACTTGGTTTCAGAATGAGTTCGGCAGGAGTGTTGGTTCTGTAACAATGTTTGGCGTGTACGGTCGTTGAAAAACTCGCATGAGTTCAACTCTTCCACGACACAGTTCTTGGCATTACTCCAAACTCTGTGCCCTACGAGGTCAAGATTTTCAAGAATGCCTAACAATTGAAATATGCTTGACTTAACAGTCGGCATTCGATTCCCTAGAAATAACCCTCAAGAGTTTCAAGGCTAAAGCACTGGTAAACTTAAATTGCAAGTTGTAGGTGTTACGTGACTCCGAAGATCAGCAATAAGTTTAAATTTATTAGAGCTTTACTGCATATCTGAAAAGAATATGTGTTTGATGCTAAAAACTCACGTCAGGTTCATAAATTTTTGGTGTTGTTTTATTTGTAGGAAAAAGGAAAATTTATAAATAGTGCTGATAACTTTAATACGCTACTTATATTATTGTTATAAATTAATTATCAATATATTCAAAATTGGAGGTTATTGGAGGTATAATATTTCTACAGAGTAGCAAATTGTTGTATTTGTACTAATTACTGAAATACATTCGCTTGGAAACAAAGCAAATGACGCCAATATACCTAACTTTCTAAAAAGTTCCTTGATTATTCATTAGAATTATAATCACATTTCCAGCAGCGTTTCGAGTTTGAAAAGTAAACTTTGATGTATTATAATCCACCTGGTTATTATAATAGTTAAATTGAAAGCATATGATTATGCCCAAGAATATAAACAAATAAATGATAACAAACCAAGGATAAAAATAAAGACTAACTTATAATAATTTATACTTTAGCAAGAAAGTTTTGTATTAAAATCGATGCTAACTATCGATGACCTTTAATAACGAAAATTAAAACAAATAAATTAAATTTTTCTAGATACATCCTATTGGCAGAGATGTTACAACAACTCAACCACCTTGCTGCAGTCAATGCTACTTCTTCCGTTGACTTGCATTACATCGAGACCCATTGTACCTTCTTCTGCTTAATAAAATCTGCACAGACAGGCGTTTTAATGAAATCAGACGCATAGATGAAGCAGCTGTTAATAAAACCACCTTAACAATCCACATGTCGGGCCACAGCAACGACCTGTTTCAGCCGAAGGCTATCGCAACTTTTTAATTTTGTAATGAGGTACTTATTTATGTCCAGTAAGCACTTAAAAAATACAGAAAATTATCAAATCTGTGGGATGACAGACAGTCCAATAAAATTTGAGCTTATTTCTAGGATACAAAGTTCTTGTATTCAGGCTTTACAAAATTAATGACATTAGATCGGATTCATCGCTTACAACTTTTCCACTTCCATTTTGATCGATGTACGGAGGAGTCGTCGTTGCTCTCAGCAAACAATTCTAAAACAGATTAATTTATTTATTCAACATAATTAGTTCACACACTCAAGAAATGTACGCACGTGAAAACTGACACACTTTCAGCGCTTTGTAATTTTCCTCGTGTTGGAAACTATACGTTTTCAAAACAAAAATAAGAAAAACCTGACCATTTTTCGTAAGCTCCATGCAATAGAAAACTGCACAGAAGAAAAGAGACTCACAACTGGAGCAGTAACGCATGATAAGATCTAACTCAAATTGTGGTCGTTACTAGGATGCTTGTTGATGTACAAGGACATGAGAGACTCAAGGGAATCCAGTATCTTTGGATCCATTTTGCTTTGAGGTTATTGATGTGCTTTAGAGGCGAGTGAGAACTGATTGAGTTTGAGCAGCTGAGCTGAGTGCATCAAACAGGGGAAGGATGCTCTCTGGGGCATCACTTGAGTCGTGTGATCCCAGCGAGTTGATGTAATCTTCGTTTGATGAAATCAGATGATTTCACTCAAAGCTTCAGGATTTTTGTAAATTCTATCGATACCTAAAATGGTGAGTGTTATTACTAATATTTGAGAGTGACATTCCTTGAAAACATTTACTTTCGTGTACAGTTACCTTCCAATTACAAATTTTCGCATGTGATACTCCCTTGATAAATATTCAGATTCTTTCGCCATTACAAATTTATACGGTTTATATTTTAGTATTTTAAATCATGGTTCGTAAAATTTCATCAATTTTCTTTGTATTTTAAGTCATTATTATAGTGCACAGCATTTTGAGTAACACTATTTTGTCTCAAAGTTACACCTTTGCATTTTCTTAAAACCCTTGAAGACCGTCACCGCTCTCGAACTCAAATACATACAGCCCTTTAGCAAACAAACTCTTTATTCGTAACATTTCTTGTAACTGGCATTATGTTTAAGCCTCAATACTTTTCACCCACTGGAACTGAGGTTTCTTTGCTCGTGACTCATTCTGGTAAAAGGTTTATGTTCATAAACTCGGTGCTGCGAGATGGCAATGGGCGCAAAGTTTTTATGGAATCTTACTCACGCTCCCTGAGCCAATATTATGAGTAGACTGACTGTTTGAATGTCAAGACACCGACAAAGTTTTGAAGGGGGCTTGACATTTGGAATAATTTTCATAACTAGAAAGTTCGGCCCGACAACCGAAAGTTTTGATTGATGCCCTCGGAGGAAGTAAAGTCCCGTGTCTGGTGTTGTTGGGAATACGAAATAATCCCCGCTGGCTTGTCTTCAGTAGCGTGTTCACAGGAAATTCGAGATTATTATGTCTAAAACTATTTTCTCTCCATTCACAATAAATGTTATAACCTGGAATTTACCAAGCAACATCCATCGTCGCGATTTGTTTTTTTAATATATTTAGTTAATTACCTTGTTTCGCTTTTAGAATGAAGATGATGCAATGAAAAGGTATTATCGAATTCAGTTTTAATGAAACAAAGTTCTGCTCGAAGTAAAAGCGATTTGCGTTGTGTTTTGAGTTTCATAATAATAATAATAATATGTTTTGAGTATAACTTACAACATGCTTCATCATTGGCAACAAAAAACTGCGATTTTAAATCATTTCTTAAACTAAGTATTTGAATGCACGTTTTAGTCGTCGACTTCACATGAAGAAACGCTAGCACATAAATTTTGCCGCTGCTGCCGGAGGAGTGAGAGGCAGATGCAAAAAATGTCCTCACGATGGCAGCCCAGTATTCCAAAATCGCTTCCGTGCACTATTCGCCAGGAAAAAATAAGGCATTAAATTTCTCAGACTAAGCCCACCTGAGAATGAAATCAGTTTTCTGAACCCTTTTTTGGTTATGCCATGGACGATTAAAAGTTGTTTCTGACTGAGGAAATAACAGTTTTATTATGCAACGGAGAACTTTTACTTTAAAATAGGCATTAATGAGGGAGTTTCTGTATGGAAAGCTAACGCTTTCAAGGTTTAAAGCTGAAAGGCATGAACATTGCAAAATGTTCAAAAAGAGTTCATTGAATCATGGTAAGGTTGCTTCTAAAAAAATAAGTTTATTCCCTTAAATTCTAAAAAATTATTGTTTTAGATTCTTCAATGAAATTACTTTTCAAACAGAAGTGTGCCCAAAAACGCACATACTGGAATCATGTTATAAAAGTTACTTGGACAAACGGTCATTGAACATCAATAAAATAACAGGAGTTTAACCAAACTTTTTATTAACGTGTACAAATAATAATACTTATTCCGATGAAAACTACCCTCTCAATAACAGGCGAGTATCAATTTTACATTCAAAGGAATTAAATGAATTGCCTGTCGGAAGTGCATTTGTCTAACAATTCCTAGATTACATGATGAGTATATTTCTGTGTGGAAAAGCGGCAGAAAAACATGAGAAAAGGAAATCAGTTTTGCCTGACGAAGCTGTCCTCCGATTCACTAGACACAAGCTGCTATGTCAGGTGCCATGCTCTCAGAGTGAGATTATTTTGGTGGCATAGTTTTGTTCTATTAACCCATCTGGAAGTCGTGTTCGTGACGATTACTGAGCAGTTTTTTGTATTGCCTACATCGCTCGCTGTACATCAGGATTTTTTTAAGTTGCCAAATTATTAAATCGTATGATTTTTAAAATAGTGCCCATTTCCGACTGGTTTTTGTTGTTAATGCGCGAGGAATTATCCACTGATTTAAAAAATAATGCAAATATTTTCGATTTCAAATTTTCACTAAAAATAAATTAATTGCAGGCTTTTATAGCTTTTTCTATGAACACTTCCATTGGGAAATATCCGAATTTCGTATATGGACAAGATGCTTCAAATTCGTACACCTTCTTTCTTCACCTACTTTCTTTAACTTTATTCATTATTTAAGAAAAACTTTCGTCACCATACACTTTTCACGAGCAAAACAGCGCTTCAACAACGATGGTAAAGTTCGATTGATTTGCCTCGTGAAAAAATATTTTGCTTCCATTAAACACCACTACTTTTCACTCAGCCTACATGATTCACCATACGAACTGGTCGCGCGTTTCTTTACTTCCCATCCTTATCATTTTACACAACGACGTCCAGTTGATGAAGATATGTGTTCACAGCTTTGCTCAACCCAGCAAACCTCAAGTGAGACAGTAACCAGGGGCGGCCGAGATAGTGGAAGCGAGTTCGAGTAGAGTGCGATCAGCAATTTGAGAAGTTAGCACCGTAACACCTCCGCAGTCATAAGGGCAGCCAAACTCCAACGCAGACTCCATCAAAATCATCCGAGCGCAAAGTTGAGCCAATCATTGAAGGTATTCATCGACATTCAGGAGAGACGTTGCTGCTACACGCTGCTTCCTACAAAGCTTGATTGTTTCTATAAATGCTTATTTTTAAGCGGTTTTCCTTTTGTATCCACGTCAAGTGGAGATTGACAAATTAATATACTATTGTTATACAAATTGAAATACAATGGTTCCGCTTTTTTTTTGAAGTTCTACGATATTCCGTAAAGTGCTTTAAGCGACATAATTCATTAGTTAAGGTACCTTCAACGTACGTTTTATAATTCACGCACACATAAATCACCGCTTTGAGATACAAGTGGTTTGCTTGAACTAGCAATTGCTGTGAATAATGATGAGATACTATGTAGTTCATGACCGACAAGTTTTTTCTTCACATTTGGTTGCTAACGAACAGTATTGAGTGCTTAATAAACAAATATCTCTTGCGCAGCCTTCCGCTTACTCCATTCACTCATACATGAGTTCATCTAGTGCACATTCAGCACATTTCTGGTTTCAACTTTTTCTGAATCAGACCCAGCTTTTTTATGTTCTTTATCTTCCCCAAAAAAAACATACTAACAGTTTGCAATTTATCCTAACCAAATACCAGCTCAAAACACATGGCCTCCATTTTACATCCTGTCTTCCGTACCAAATTTATTGGAAATAAACGTTTTTGTTCGTTTGTTTGCTCACTCGTACCACTGAATCAACTGATCGCTAACTCGTTTAACTTTTTTCTATATGCTCCTCTCAGTCAATAAGTTTCTGTTCCGTACAAGACAATGGCAAAAATTAATCACCATTGAGAAAATTCCTTTCCCATTCATTCCGAGACCTTGCACTTCAACATTCCCTTTCAACGCCCCCATGCTTGGGAGTCCTTTCTGTTTTATGGTCAACCTCTTTCTTCATCCTTCCACTCGTAGCCATGCTCGACCCTAGTATTTATAAGATCTTTGGATCTAACGCTCGTACCTTGAAGTTTACGACCGAGAGAGCGGGGTAGATTTTACATTTCTGAATCGTAAATGCATCATTGCAATTAATCTTGACCAATTCATACAATAAAATGTACGAGGAAAATTTTTTTGATTACTTCACTTGGCATAGTTTAGTAGGTTTACCTTTACTGAACAACAACACTTAACCCGGTACTTTCAAATGACTTCGTTGCACAATATTTCAGAAAATTCAAGAAGATCATTTGATTCCAGTTGAACTGATTTTTAATGATTTGCTTCCACATTATAAGCTTTTTCTAATATTAAAGATAAAGTTGTAATGCGTAATATTAAGTTATGTTTAAATATTTTCTCATATCGTGCACGGAAAATTTTTAACCAAATCTATCGAAAACATTTTTTTCTGTGTGTGCATTTGTCTAGAAGTATAATATTATCTAATATACTCATTCAGTGCTTAGAAGAGTTGGACATAAATTTGATTTTTTTTTACTCAAGACCACAATTCTTTAAATGGGTATGGTATTAGTGAAGACAGATTTTCTTAAAGACAAATTTTGGTATTCCCTGAAGGAAAAAATTCACATCTTTGTTGATTGAAGTGTTTATGTGTTGTGCACTCGAGCAGTGTTTCAATATTCCTGGTCAAATTCTATTATTATTGACCTAGACACTCAGTATGACTACATCTCAACTTCAGTGTGGACTTCGGAAGACTCAGGATTCATGATCATTTCCTCGTTTTATGAGACACTAAAAGAATGTGACTGGATTTGGAACTATGTACAGTAACAAGTGATTGATGGTAAGAAGCTCAAAGACCACTGTACAATTTGTGTAAATAGAAGCAATTGAAAAGTAGCAACAGATGGTACACCCATCCCTCAATGATCATCAGTACACGCAGATTCCTCTTTGTTGTCACGCAAGTGAAGAGTCACTGTCGTTCTTTTCGCGAGGCTTATCTGAGCAGCAACTTGTTCAGTGTCCGTAGGGGGGTCTTCAGAAGGCATGTCATAATGGAAACCGCGAGCAAGAATCTCGTTGGAGTCCAGCCCAGTTGTCTTACTCTTGGGACCTAGGCAATGCATGTCATTTCGATAGCGATTCGACGGAACTTGTCTGTATGTGAGATCTAGTGGAATGTCGTGGGTTGTGCCTGAGGTTTGGTGGCTGGATCATCGTGTAGAGTCTGGAAAAGCTCGGTTTGCAGATATAGTTTAGGTTCAAGATTGAATGACTTGCGCGAAGTACTAAAAAATATTTGGGTTTAGCTCACGACTTGATGGGGAAACTGCAGACAGCATCTCTCGGAATATTTTCCATGTCATAGCGTTCCTCTGCTAAAAAAGAAGTAGGTCTGTCATTCTGTTCAAAATGTTCGGGACAGGCTTTAAATTCCAAGGTTGCAGAATAGTTAGTGGTTGAGAAAGCTCATTGAAAAAAACATTTCGGTTATATGATGTTACTTTATTCTCAATCCTCAAGAATAGGTAAACTGAACGATAAAAAATAGGATATATTATATAAAATTTCCGACTGACCTCTGTATTCTGTGTTTATACACATATTATCGAAAATGCCATGGAAAATTAAGTGTATGATCTTAAGAAGAATGAAAAAAATTTATATATCTATCAGAGCTAAATAAATTTTGACAAGCAAACTTTCACATACTATGAACACTAAAATGAAACGTACTTAAAATTAAAAACAATTTTTCAAGAATTTCTACCCACTAACTTCAGTTAAGGAAATAAGCGCTGCAGGTTACGTGTGCGGTAAAATAAATAATTATCACGAGCGTAGCACTGAAAGAGCTACTAGTAGCTAAAGACACCTGAACCCTGTAATGCAATATTCAGGTCAGGAAATTTATTTATCTGTGATGTATTAAGTGCTTCCAAGTGTGCAAGAAATACTTCGGCTGGCAGAGAGAGTTTGTTCGAGTCGCTCTGATGTCCAACGACTCCGGTCTGGAATTTAATTAAACAATTTTGAAGACAACAAGTGCACTTCTCTTAAATTTAATATTTTTGCAGATTATGCGGAAGCAAATTGCTGGCTTTGTCAGTATCTGTTTCGTGTTCGTGCATTGCGATGTACTGAGCGCTGTGATGCAGCAATCACGGACTCAGAATTTTGTTGACAGCGAATGGAAGACTTCCAAAGACACTGAGAATCAAGTAATTTTAACATATTGATGATTTAATATCAAGTTGATCGCGTGTGCACTTCAAAATTCTAATGTCTAAAAATGGTTTTCTAACGATTAATCAATTTAAAAACAATACAACACACCAATAATATTCTCACGACAAATGACATTCAGCAGAATCTTTCTTATTTGGAACTCAATTATTGTGTTCACTCTGCATTGTTTTGAATATTCACACGACCAGAATTTGCCAATTGTAAAAGAAAGTGAGGTCGGTCGTTTTTTTGGTCATGTCACTGTAGGGTCGTAGCACAATGAGCCTGAGTCTCAAATTGGTTCACTTCTCAAGAGCCTGGGGTGCTTATTCCTCAGTAAGTCCCCGAAGCGTAAATAATTTAAAGAAAACCGAGGTTTGTTTTGCCGCTAAGCTCTCTCCGACATCTCTGGTTTTCGGCCGATACGTCTTCAATGCAAATCTTTGCTCAACAAAGTGTATGTCTTTTCTGGGGGCTCCTGTAGCTGCAAGCAACTCCTTCGAGAATTTCTAGAGCCTTAGTATGCCTGAGAAACTTTTTTCTCTCAACTTCGGTGAGAGTTTAAAATTTGAATCCTGAAGCCTCACATAGAACCTTAGAATTGAAATAGGCTGCCGAACGAACCCTCTCACAAGATGCGAATTATTCCAAACTCTTAAAGTTTTTTTGTGTGGTCTGCCATTCGATTAGAATGTTAAGTTGCACTGCCAGCACACTCTCTTCAAGAACTCCCAGGCAACCTTCTCCAAAACATTCTTGGCTTCAGTGCTTTCGAAACATCGCTTCCTCCCCTTATGTTAAGTAACCTCAGGTCTTTTACTCACATTTTCCAATACGTGGAGGTTTTTTTGAGACATGAAGTTTTGGGCACACAACTGCTGTTGCTTCACTTTTAAAAAGAGATTTGAAATCCTTTCAGAACCTGCTCAAAAATCTTAAAGTTTGTCATGATAGCATAAGTTTGAAATTTTTTGAAGCTTTGGGGAATCCCACTATAATAAACCTTCAGAACATTTATATGATCTTCGAAGCACATGAACTTGTTTCGAAATATTTGAGTTTTCAAGCACTAAAAACAAGACCGTGGTTAGCAATTATTTTTTTCGATTAACTCGTTCTGGATTTTTCAGCCAAGCAATATGCTAATGAAATTCTCTTGGCATTTCCTCTTTCGTTAGACTCTCACCAATATCAAAAAGCTGAAAAAACTACCTACAGTACATGCTATATGTATGATTTAAAATCCCGTTACTGAAGTAAATCGATAAGCTTTCTACTGGAGTGCTCTTATTTACATGTTCAGCTGTATGTGTAGTGCGTCAGCGCGCGCTGCAGGTAAATATCGCACTGACTAGAGTATGATAACATCGTATAAATTTCAGAAAACAGTGGAGCTCATCAAATCTTATATTTCTGCTTTGGAACCCTTTTCACAGATACGAAATTCCTGTTTTAGGAAATCATTATTTTTAGTGTGATGAAGTACAGTTATGCGTAGATAAGTTAGTGCTAGAGTCTTTGTTATTATTTACATATGAGGGTTAAGTATCATGAATTAACTTAGTTCATTCCACGAGACTATATTGAATAAATGAATAGATAACTCGATCTTTGTCCGCCTATTTATTCCCTCATAGGCTACTGCTCATCAATTTTCCTATTTTTTTAGTATTCATACGAAAATATTTTTCTTGAAACTTTGTATTCCAATATCTATTCGTAAGACTGATGATTGCCTGTGTGAATAAACATTTAAAAACTTTGTGAAATAGACGTAGAAGACTTAATAGACATATGAAGTTCTTGAGAGAGTGTTTGGCAAAGAAGATACCTACAAAATAATAATAAAATGTTACGAATAAAAATGTTTCGTGAATTTCTATATAAGAGAATGTTTGTGTTAAACTTAACTTGGTAAGAGAATATCAACTTTTTAGATAACTAGTATGGGAAGTAGAAATTATAGCAATATTGAACAGCTTCCCTTAAAACACAGGGCGAAAATCTAAAAGATTATTTCCGTCATTTAAAAAGAAGTAATGCAAGAACTGCTTTGCATTGACAGATAATGAAGATGTGATTCCCAAAGGAAACTTAGAGAGAGCAAAATCACTGTACTTCTGAATAGTCGCAGATCTCAGTCTTCGTTCAGTTTTAATCTGTTCAGTGTTGAATTAATACTTATCAATTCAAATATTGTCACAAGTTTGATAATTACGTCAATGATTCTAGCTGAATCTTGACTCTGAATATATTTATTTACTTGAAATTCGAAAATAACATAAATAGGGCACACATACACGATGTGTGAGGCATATCAAGTTGAACAGGAGTTGAATTTTGAAGGGCAGACCCTTGCTCTATGTACACACAAGCCCTCGCTAAGGCTGGGGTCTCATCAAAGAATGGCGTGATGTTAGAGTGGACTTGAGGATGGGCCGTGATCGGGAGGCCTCCAAGAGGTTGTCGAGTATGTACATGCATAGAATCCATGAATCATGAGTTCTAGGTAACTACAGGACAAAGTTTGAAGATTTTCAATGAATTCGAGCGAAGATAGCGATCCTGGGGTGTTCTTGAAGATGAAACTCGCAGTAATGACCCTGTGTAATATTAAGTTACAGCTTTTGCCGATATTGCCCGAGAAAACCTATGTTAGATGGTGATTAAAGTCGTAAATAAGTAACTAAACCGGCCAGTCACTCGAAATTGACGTGCGTTCAAAGAAGTGTGTTGCTTTGGGTGTTTTTAAATTCCTTCATTCAAACTAAATTTAAAATATCAAACTTATAAATAAATGAAGCAACGTAGTAACGTATCCTATTCCATATTTTTGCATTGTTTTTTCCTTAAATTCGGTACACATCATCTAGGATTGATAATCATCGATGAAATGAGTTTCAGCGGAATAAACCACAAGCACCACCGATCAAAGGAAGTTTGGTCTCATTTTTACAAGACAGGAACATAACTACATACTGTATGTGTGCCCCATCATCATGGGCAATTGTGCTAATGAAACAACACATTGATTGACACCACCGAGGAAGGTTTCATTATTTATCACTACTTAGTGCTGAGTCATGCTCGATAAGATTTACAGTCCTGCAATTACACAACCCATTTTCGTAAAACGTTTTTCTATCTTTTGCAGGTTTATATCTGCGCTTTTTCAGGCACCGAGCTTATAATTAAGTTTCACTGTGTTTCATTAGGCTGTTCAGGAAAATTCCAGTGGGCATTACATTATTTTCCCTTTTGTGTTCACAAGTTCTGAATGATTTCAAACAACTGACCGCTCACATTTATTGCAGTTGAGTTCCGTTTGCGAAGCAATTTATCTCTATTTGATCGTCTATAGGCTTGAGTGCCATTCAATAAACTATTTTAATGATGGAAACAGCTCGAGAATTTATTGATAGCATATCATGATGGACATCTAAAGACCCCCAAACAGAATTTGTATGAAGTGAGGCGTTGAAACAAATGCATTAGGCTAGCGTTTCAAGGTGAAAATATGATGGTCTTTCTCGAGGCAAACAATGTGCATCGGCTGGAAATAAGATATAGTGCATGAATGTAAATTACATAAAACTGTAGAACTGCCAACAGCTGCGAAATTGAACTCGAAGTAGCGTTTTTTAATACCGCTTATTATTATACAACTGATGATAACTTTGTCTGGCCAAGCGGCAACGACTATAGGCAATATTGTCTATCACTATCATATCTGATTATTACAGTAAGCAGAATTGCCCCTCGAAACGAGATAAAACGCTCGGTAACATTACCTTCCAGAACTGATTGCAACTTTGAAGCACACTGCCTCTAGCCATGGAATCCGACAGAAAACATCATCGCATCATTCAGCAGAACATGTCTAAATTTATAATGTTTTTCTTATTCTTAGTCGGCCAAAAGCCCAACGATAGACAAACGAAGGGGAAAAATTGGACAGTCTTCTATGTCTGTCTGTATCGCTTTCCTTGAAAAGACACTGTACGAATACGTAAGTAAGTCTTGTGAATAATGGGCATCAAAGAAACTCTGAACAGTTTTCAGAAGAAAACTGTCATTTGTTAAATATTTATACGTAGCAAGAGATCAGTTAAGCCCTGAATTATCAATTTATCAAGGATTAACTTATCCAAAATGTTTTGCCGTATTCAGGAACTAAACATGAATCATTGGTCGCCAAGGTTTGATTGAGTTCAGCTTTACAAAATCTGAGAGCCACTGCAAAAGTTAAAGAAGTCTCTTCAATGGGAAATTACATATACTAGATACTCTACGTTACATGAACTCACTGTTAGATCCAATACAGGAACAAGGATTATCTTTTTAACGATTTCTTCCTTTTTGATTAAATCAAGTTCAGAGAAGTCAAAAATAGGAGTCCAGCGACTAGGTGGGTAAGCTTCGATAAATTATATTGCATTCTCTGATAAACTTTTGAAAACATGAAAGCCAACGATCTACGAAGCTATTACAAATTTGAACATTATAGAATCAATGGAAACAAATGTTTTCAATGACAAATTAGAATAATATACTAAAATAGGTGAACTTCATGACTTCATTGTATTAAATGATATCTAAATTTCAGTTTCAAAATGAAACTGAACAATTCTTGTGAAGTCTGCATCGAAACGTCAAATGATGATGATAATTTTTTGCTGTTATGCTTACAAGTTTCTTCTAATCTTCAATTATTATCCATAGCTTGCGTTGATGGTCATTGGATTCCATCTCGCATCAAGACAAGTATTCGAGACCGAGGCTTGTTCGATGGACAGCTCATCACTCGCTGAGGGAATTTGTTCAAATAAAACCAGATTCTCCTTGAGAAATCTAACACAGGCCTCAAATCTCAAAAATTTATAAATGTACGTAAAATTCTCATTATAAATACATACAATTGCATAGAATAAAGTTAATTAAAAATATTTTAGTTGCTGTAAATTTATCTGGTTGCTGTAAAATCAAACTGGATGAGCAGAAAATTATTTGAGGACTACTGAAATTTACATTGTTTGTAAAATATCAGTGAATCTTTTATAATAGGAGTAGCCATGTTTTTATCGTGTGGAAATAGCGGTTTTGGCTTGAGTTAAGCGCTCAGAATAAGCCGCAAATGAATCACGAGATGAATTAAACGCAGAATTGTGCCAGAATTAAATTGGAGTCAAATAAAGCCTAACGTTGCGGGCCAGGAACTGAGAAATATTTACTTTTGAAGTGCAACTGAAATTACAATTAATGCCAGCAGAATTGGTGAGCTGTATGATCCGTTAATTAGACCGGGTGGGAATATGGCATTTTATAATTCACGCATTTTCAAAAAGACTGTAATTGATCATTCTGCTTATGATCTTTCATTCTGGTCTGGAAAATGTGGGTGAACATTAAAATAGGGCAATATGTGAACTCAGTAATGTTGGGCTGTTGAAACAACAATGAAACATCCAGCACTGTAATTGCTGCATCACTACCAGCACTGTACTTACTGCAGCACTATTAGCACTGCACCTAATGCAACACTTCCAGCACTGTACCTACTGCAGCACTACCAGCACTGTATTTGCTGCAGCACTACCAGCACTGCACTTGCAGCATCACTACCGACACTGTAGTTGCTATACAGTTCACACATCACAGAATTTATGTTTTTCACAACTGCTACTGGAATTTATTAGTGGTGTTGCTAGCTACTGAACGTTGGTCGGCTGAGTTAGGCTCGGGAGGCCATTGGTCAACTTGAAGTCGCCGTCCTGCCGATAAATGGAAGTCCGTCGAATCGTTCGAATTGGTTTCCTCCTGAGATCTGCCCTATAATTTTGATGTCCGTGGCTGACTTGCCAGTCGAGTTACTAGAGACCAGAAAAATTTCCAAGTTCAATTATTGAGCTGAGAGAGTTTTCCTCTATTCTGAATTTGTCAACGAATGTCTTCGAGATTGGAGACATTTATTTAAAGGAGCAACGGTTGTATGTACTCAACAGATTACAGGTTTACATTCGATATGTTGCAGAAGATATTGAGGCAGGTTTTCTCCTTGAACAATTCAGAATCTTACCAAATTTCGTTCAATGAAGAACTGTAAATAAATGTGACTCAAATAGTACAGGGAAAATAATTTTTGTTTTAAACTCAAGCTAAACATTAAAGATTTTATTTAAATTTGTGCCTGTTTGTTTAAATATGTAAAAATTATTCTAAAATTTGTTACCCGTTTTTATTTATTTATTTATTCTTTCTCATTAGTTTAGACATAGCCAGAAACAACCCCTCTCAGTTTTTGTTTTTCTATAATATTTTTTAATGAAAATATTCTAGTTGGTTTCCTAATTTTGTTTCATGAGTGCCAAGTTTCAATCATACTGCAAGTCATGCACCTAGAATTTTTTTGTAATTCAATTACAAAATATAAAACTGGCTCATTTTTACGTCTTCTACAAAGTGAGCCGGGATATAGTTCGGTTATTTTACATAAATTCCACTGAAAATCCTATGAAATTTTTCCTGGAATAGGTGACTGCAAAACGTCAATTTTTCAGACTGATATCAGCGTCATCTCTGAAGCATAATTTTTTAGTTGCGTGTAGCTCTCCATTTTAACAGAAGTGCTGCGAAATTGGACGTTTAGGTCGACTTCTTGATTTTATAGCCCAGCTTTTGCACTGTTACTCGGGATACGTTCTCAGAGGCTCGAGGGGCGAAAACTTTCGACACAAACGCGCGTATTTATGTGTGCTGTCCCCTATATTCTGCTCTAAATGCACGTGAATTTAACTGAACAGAAATACTGATCGCCGCTTGTGGTTCACTTTTTCCGTTGCGTTTATGGTTATTGTCATGTTTTGTCTTTATTTTTCGTCCATGGTTTATGGCTTTTGTCTTGCTTGATGTTTCTGTCTTGTTTATGGTTTATGGTTATTGTTATGTTTTGTCTTTCCGTCTCGCGCATGGTTCTAAAAATACTCGGTGTTTTTATCGCGTTTACACAAATTGTGCGGAAATGAGGAATTGAATTTTCTGAAAACAGCAGCAACACGGCTGCTGAATTGTTTTTTTTTTCCAATGTTTATGATAAAATTTTGTTCGTTGTCGTGGGTAGAATATATATTGCCATGGATATTTTCCTAGTAAAGGTCTTTTTGAGGCCTAGTAAGTGTTGCCATTTCTTGTTGAAAATATTCATGATGGATTTTCTCTGAACGTCTCATAAAAGTGTCAAGTCAAAGCGTTTATACTAAAATGACAAAATAAGATAAATATTTCAGTATATGTGGCGGGGTGTCATTTTACTTTATGTCACTTCTTTTCAAAAGGCCATAATGGAATAATTATGACAAAATGTGACAAGCAACTGAATATGAGTCAAAGTAATTTCAGCGAGTGAAATTCCATTTGGAAATGAGACTTTTATGATGAAAAATAAAACTAGTGTACACACCAAAAATATTGTTTTTCAAAGTTCCGATTTTAGAGCAAATTATTCAAGAAGAAATTTAAAATTGAAAAATGATATTAAAAAATATCACGGCAGCCTAAATTTCAGATTTGAGATACAGAGGAGTAAAACTGAACTGTAACCAACATAGAATGCTTGTGTACAGTCAAAACTGAGATGAATTAGTTTGCAATCGTCATCTTGTGTCCGGACATCATCATCCACTGCTGGGTCTTGATTTCTACTCTACACTGAAGTACTGAAGGCATTATTGCATCTAAAAGAATTTCTTTATGTTTACTTATTCCCCCCTTCAGTGTTTTTTAGTTTTGTCTATTCATTTCACTGGCCGCAATGAGGTTACATGAAGCAGTGGAAGGAGAAGAAAATAATCTTGAGCGAGATTCTTTTGCTTGAAATGTGTTCCAACTTAGATATCCGTATACAGTTATTGAAAAACACACTGATAGTTACTAATCTGTTAATAAAGTCAAAAGTATCATATAAGCTTACAATCATAATAGTAGTACCATTACAATTGTCATATAAGCATTGGAAAGTCATTGTGGTTGAGTAAATTCTTGATTTAATACATCGAAATATTTCGTACATCCTGGAATTTTTTTCCCCTCTTCAGTGAGGGAAGAGCAGATAAAAAAATCCCCTACATCAAAACTATTTGTTAAGTATATTGTTCTTTATTTCATGTGTAACAATTCGCAAAAATCCGTTCCACACAACGTAGCGAGGTAGAGCTTCAATGCGTGAAGTTCTAAAATATTCCTCAGAAAAACCCTTTTAGTTCAATATGAAGGAGATAATACTGTTTCATTCTGTGGAAGGTAAATGTATCTGATACGAAAATTCATTTCGTTCTAAAGAGTTTAATGCGAGCGGTGAATCGGATTTTCTAGTTGAAGTTTTTTCGTTATTGTAAAAATATTTTGAATTTTTTGTTTCTTGAAAACAAGGACTATAATTTACTGCTTCTTGAGGACTGAGAAGGATAAGATGCTTGCAGTTTTAAATTTGAACAAACATTGGCTTGCACCCTAAGGAAAATTTATAATGATGAAATGTCTTTAACAAATATTGCTACTGTAAATGTATTTAGGTATTGCATTCGAAAAATTATGTATGGGTCAAAAGTTTTATAATTCACTTCTGATTACAATTTTACCGATATACTTTTCTAAACACAGGTGTAAAACGACGTAGCTTTAATATCTGCTGGTTTTAGTAAATTATTTGTGCATAAATTCTGAATGTTAGGGCTCTTGCAGTGTCTCATTCAAATTTTATTTAACGAAAAAGATTTACACCTTTATGGCAGCCAAATAGATTTAGTATCGTAGGTTGTGATAGCTGTAGTTTTAGGCCCTTCAAGCATGGGTCTAAAAACACTGCTGTCAAAATTTTCAGCCCTTTTTGTCTAATTATGCTGGGCTGTTCGATCTTCATTTGCCTCATGGATATTAGGTGATGCAAAACTGGTCTCTCTACTCGCCTTTAGGACCCAGCCTTGTCTAGAGCCCATGCTTTTTTAGAACCCATGCTTTTCTAGAGCCCATGCTTTTCTAGAACCCATGCTTTTCTAGAACCCATGCTTTTCTAGAACCCATGCTTTTCTAGAGCCCAAGCTTTTTTAGAACCCATGCTTTTCTAGAGCCCATGCTTTTCTAGAGCCCATGCTTTTCTAGAACCCATGCTTTTCTAGAGCCCATGCTTTTTTAGAGCCCATGCTTTTTTAGGTCCCATGCTTTTCTAGAACCCATGCTTTTCTAGAGCCCATGCTTTTTTAGAGCCCATGCTTTTTTAGGACCCATGCTTTTCCAGAACCCATGCTTTTCTAGAGCCCATGCTTTTCTAGAGCCCATGCTTTTCTAAGGCCCATGCTTTTCTAGAGTCCATGCATTTCTAGAGCCCATGCTTTTCTAAGGCCCACGCTTTTCTAGGGCCCATGGTTCTCTAGAGTCTCAGTTTCTGTGAAAGCTTTGTCTTGCTTAGGCCTTTGCTTATCTAGGCCCCTGCGTCTCTAAAGCCTTGCTGCTCCAGAGCTCCTTGTTTTAGCTTGTTCAATATAGTTGCTGATTTAACCAGTGCAACCTGAATGCATTGTTTTAATGCTAACATCTCCATCATTATTTCTTGTACCATTTCTCACTATTCATTTTTTAGCACTAATCATTATCTCTGCACTCTGATTTATTGATGTATTCACGTATTTAAAGAATATTTACGCCAATGAAAATTTGTTCAAAGTGTTAGATTTGATTTTCTGTTGTCTTTCATTTTCAAGGAACGATCTAAATAAGGTCAAAACTCATACCAAATCTCTATTAAACCTCTTTGGTCAATGCTATTTTTTATCATTTTTCATGAAAACGGCTTCAATCGATCGTCTCTTGATTAAAATAAGTACTAGAAAAAAGCTTGGAGTCGTTTGTCATCTTTGTAGCATAAGTTTTGCTCATTGTTCATCGTATAGTATTATTTTACTCATAGAACAATTTACATTACTGTTGCGGGGCTGAGCCTGCTAGTGAAACTCATATAGTTAGTTTTTTCCTTTGCTGTTGGGTTCGTCGATTTTTAGTGTCGAAAAATTCAAAAAAGCTATTAAGAACGACACGTTTTCAAACAGGGATTTTATTTACATCAAGAACTGTCGGCATATACTCGGAAAAATTGCTATGCCCTTGTCGTCAATAGTCGTGCCTTTAATTTGTTGGGACTTTTTCCTGAAGAAAATTACTAGCCTTTTGCTATCTTCAGGAATTGAATCAGAATGATCGAGGTTTGAAATGAACAAATTAAGTTCTTTTAATCCACCTCCTCATCATGCTATTCATTAATCCACCTCCTCATCATGCTATTCATTAATCCACCTCCTCATCATGCTATTCATTCAAAGTGCTGGTCATGATTCTATGGGAGTTTATTATAACTATGATACTTCGGTAAAAAACTCTCAGTTTCGTGTTTTATGTATTGTAAGCTTCCTGAAAGTACTTATCTGCTCAAGACTGGCTGCAGCTTGAGAAAAGAAACGTCCAGTTTTGAAGCAAAAAATTATCAGCTTAAAGAGCGTCCGTGGTTGAGTGAGGAAGAGCTTTTGATTCTCTTGTTTTTTCAAAAATCTCTCAGACCTAATTCAAATAAGCATGTTAATATAGGTGAGTTGTTGTGAATGTATTTTGAGGACGTGTTGAACAATGAAACTTTATTTCTCAAAATTTAATGAATACTCCTGATGTAAGTAGTAAAATTCTTATTTTGTTAGAAATTTTAGAATTTTATGATTTATAACTGAGATAAAATATTTTTCAGGGGTTGCAGACAATTAACGAGTCAGGCTGGCCATTGTAGGGAGCCTTTCGATATCGCTCTTCTTCGCTGTCATGATTATTTCTAGGTTATTTAGTTTATAACTAAATTTTCTTCAAAAGGTATCAATAGCCTCTAAAATTCGAGTTCCGGTTCGAGGACTTCACTCTCCGGGTACAACATCCTTCTTTTGGTTTCCTGGAGTGAAGACTTGTTCATTGCCTGTGGACAAAGAACAAGCCAAACCTTTTAGATGTCTGTTAAAATACAACAGCACACTGATGAAAAATTTTTTGGAGTTATTTTATGTTTGTGAATTAGGAGATTTTGATTTTTGATTCAAAAGTAAAGAGATGAACTCAGTTTTGATTTGTGACTTAATGATTTCCAACAACTTACAATTACCTGAAAATACGATAAAATGCTTGTCAAGGGCACCTGACACCAACTGCCATCGAGTACCACGATTGGTTTTTGTTAAGTACCACGAAATTTCTATCGAGGATCACGATAGTTCCTTTCGAGTGCCACAATGACGTCTATCGAGTACCACATTAATTTCTATTGAGTACCACAGTAGCTTCTATCAAATTCACCAATAATTTCTATTGAGTACCACAACAATTTCTATTGAGTACCACAATACCTTCTATCGAGTACCACAATAATTTCTATTGAGTACCACAATACCTTCTATCGAGTATTACAATAATTTGTATTGAGTACCACGGTAGCTTCTATCAAGCACCGCAATAGCTTCTCTCGGATACCACGTTTGAACTTTCCGTCGTGTGTAGCGTGTAGCGATGTCTACTATTTGGAAAAATGCAAGCAATCTTTGATATTTAGATACTTTCTTGAATGTACTGAGCTAAGCAATTACCGGATTGTTGCTATTTGTTGTCTTTGCATGAATTTTGGTCTAGTTCAGTTTGTTTTTACGTCGTTCTTACTAGTGTTAAAGGAGTGATAGACCCACTGCTTAAATGTAAGCTTCAAATTAGCAGTAAATCTAATACACAACCATTGATAACCTGTATTTCTTGTCTTCACACAATTAGATGATTTAAAAACACTCACCAAAGGCTGTCGACTCCTAAAATAAGGTGAATAGGGGAGCAATAAAAATTATTCAACTACAGGATGGGATCATGAAAACCTCAATTGTTTTCGTGAACTTTTATCATTGTAAGTAAATTACCTTGTTTAGTCTGCATGTACTAATGTTTGTTTATCTAACTGCTCTCTTCCCTCAGCATTAAAACGAAATTGTTCAAAAAGCGGTCCTACAAATGCATTAACTCAATATCCCATTTTACGCTTCAATCTGTCAACCCGCTCTCAAATGTGACATTGTTTTTACTAACGTACCACACAAATGATTGTAAATGATCTGTGAGTTCTTTAGCCGTGACGTTGAGTTGATCTGAAAGTTTATTAAGCGCAGGTCACATTGCGTTTTCCGTGGAGGTCGAGCAAAGGTTTCATTTTAACAGTGTCAAAAAACAAGTTAATAAGCCAAGAATCTAAAAAGTAAAAAATATGTGGTGCAATTAAGACATTCTTCCACGATGTTAGCTGCAAGCCGGTCACTTCTGAGACAAAAAAAAAAATAAATGGTGAATATAAAAATCAAGAATACAGAATTTCATATTAATCCCTTAAACAGCTTTCATTAATAAACATAGCTAAATTTCCAGTCACATCAGAGAAATCCTGTCTTCTAGCGGATGCTGAGGACAGCAGTCAACAGCTCGTGAAAAAAGCCCAAGATTCCTACCTTCCCTGGATGGGAATTATAAGAGCTTGAGATGAACTGCACCATAATCTCATTTAACGATTCCCAGGGCGAGCCTGAGTATGTCGCCTGCAGGCAATGAGCTCAACAAGGCGGTTAAAAATGTTAACTCGCTAGAAAACAAGTACTTTGTTCGACGAAATTGCGCTTTTCTATCGGAGAGGCTCTGCGTGATGGGATGGCTACACTTGAAGACTAAGCCACAAGCTTTAGTTTCTGAGGAAAAATGGTAGAGTGAGCTCAAGTGTTAGTGGAAACTATATGTACATTTTTTGAATTAGCATGTTGATATCCTGCTGCACTAATAAGTAATTGTGGAATATTTGTAAAGAATGATGTCATTCTCCGATCTAACGGGAAAAGCTTTTTATTTTCCTTTAGGAAGAAGCCACTGTGAGGGATTTAGTCAGCTCTGCAGTGCGTGCTTGGCTTATAAAAGTGATCCTGCAAAATAATGGATGAAATATTACATATTTGATCATAAAATCAATTTACAGTGAACCAAAATTGTTTAATGAAAATAAACTAGAAATCTTCCTCCAATGACAAACTTCGGCTCCGGCTTGTGCATGACCACTGACACTCTTTTTCAACTTGCACCAGATGAAATTGGCAGCATTGGAGTCATTTTTTTCTTGTTTCCAATCGCTAATTGAGTGTTATGCAAAGTTTCATAAAATTCTAGGACATTGACCAGAAATGTTAAAAAATTTCGTAAGGAATATCCAGTGCATTTTTCTAGGAAATTCAGAAATTTGAAATCAATAATTACAGGTCATAGTTCAGCAGATTAGCATGTATTGAGTTAGAGTAAAGCGATAGAGGCAAACATCTAGTGCAAATTGAGGAATAATTAACAAAAAATGAGATGCATCATCCTACACAGACTTTTATAACCTATGGATGAAAAATTAGATGGAATTAGCAGCATTGGAGTCACTTTTTATTGCTTCCAATCTCTAATTGAGTGCCATACAAAGTTTCAAAGAATTCTAGACATTGACCAAAAAAGGTAAAAAATTTCGTAAGGGAATTCTCCTCTGCGTTTTTTCAGGAAATTCAGAAATTTAAAATCAATAATTACAGGTCACAGTTCAGCAGCATAATATGTATAAAGTAGAAATAAAACGAAAAGTGCAATCAACTAGCGAAAATTAACGAATAATTAACAAAAAATGAGACTTTTATGAGACGTTCAGAGAAAATCCATCATGAAAATTTTCAGCAAGAAATCGCAACACTTACTAGGCCTCAAAATGACCTTTACTAGGAAAATGTCCATGGCAATATATATTCTACCCACGACAACGAACAAAATTTTATCATAAACATTGGAAAAAGACAATTCAGCAGCCGTGTTGCTGCGGTTTTCAGAAAATTCAATTCCTCATCTCCGCACAATTTGTTTAAACGCGGAAAGACAAAACATAACAATAACCATAAACCATAAACAAGACAGAAACATCAAGCAAGGCAAAAGCCATAAACCATGGATGAAAAACAAAGACAAAACATGACAATAACCATAAACGCAACGGAAAAAGTGAACCACAAGCGGCGATCAGTATTTCTGTTCAGTTAAATTCACGTGCATTTAGAGCAGAATATAGGGGACAGCACACATAAATACGCGCGTTTGTGTCGAAAGTTTTCGCCCCTCGAGCCTCTGAGAACGTATCCCGAGTAACAGTGCAAAAGCTGGGCTATAAAATCAAGAAGTCGACCTAAACGTCCAATTTCGCAGCACTTCTGTTAGAATGGAGAGCTACACACAACTAAAAAAATTATGCTTCAGAGATGACGCTGATATCAGTCTGAAAAATTGACGTTTTGCGGTCACCTATTCCAGGAAAAAATTTCATACGATTTTCAGTGGAATTTATGTGAAATAACCGAACTATATCCCGGTTCACTTTGTAGAAGACGTAAAAATAAGACAGTTTTGTATTTTATAATTGAATTACAAAAAAATTTTAGGCGCATGACTTGCAGTATGATTGAAACTTGGCACTCATGAAACGAAATAAATTCGAAATGAGTTAAAATAGGACATTTTAATTAAAATTATTATAGAAAAACAGAAACTGAGAGGGGCCATTTTGCCTATGTCTAAACTAATGAGAAAGAATAAGTAAATAAAAACGGGTAACAAATTTTAGAATAATTTTTACATATTTAAACAAACAGGCACAAATTTATATCAACTCTTTAATGTTTAGCTTGAGTTTAAAACAAAAATTATTTTCCCTGTACTATTTGAGTCACATTTATTTACAGTTCTTCATTGAACGAAATTTGGTAAGATTCTGAATTGTTCGAGGAGAAAACCTGTCTCAATATCTTCTGCAACATATCGAATGTAAACCTGTAATCTGTTGAGTACATACAACCGTTGCTCCTTTAAATAAATGTCTCCAATCTCGAAGACATTCGTTGACAAATTCAGAATAGAAGAAAACTCTCTCAGCTCAATAATTGAACTCGGAAATTTTTCTGGTCTCTAGTAACTCGACTGGCAAGTCAGCCACGGACATCAAAATTATAGGGCAGATCTCAGGAGGAAACCAATTCGAACGATTCGACGGACTTCCATTTATCGGCAGGACGGCGACTTCAAGTTGACCAATGGCCTCCCGAGCCCAACTCAGCCGACCAACGTTCAGTAGCTAGCAACACCACTAATAAATTCCAGTAGCAGTTGTGAAAAACATAAATTCTGTGATGTGTGAACTGTATAGCAACTACAGTGTCGGTAGTGATGCTGCAAGTGCAGTGCTGGTAGTGTTGCAGCAAATACAGTGCTGGTAGTGCTGCAGTAGGTACAGTGCTGGAAGTGTTGCAGCAAATACAGTGCTGGTAGTGCTGCAGTAGGTACAGTGCTGGTAGTGATGCAGCAAATACAGTGCTGGTAGTGCTGCAACAAGTATAAGTAGTTATGCAGCAATTTCAGCGACCACCTAGCAAGAGGGTTGCGCTACAATAAGGTCTGCAGATTCTTGTTAGACAAAACTTTGACCACTAAAGTTTCAGAGAAGTATTACTGACTAAATTCATTGTATGAAAGTATTTTATGTCATTAAATGAAAAAGAACCATGTTTTTATCGCAATTACTGAACACGATTATCATAAGGACTAGAACAATAATTCCACTTTTGCAATAACTTTGATTCTCTGAATATTTGCGTTTATTTGTGGAATGAACAAAAATTATTAGAAGCAGAAAATGGTTGCAATCTACATCTGATGACGATACTTTGTTAATTAAGTATCAAACTCCCGTTACTGACGCATACGAAACAATTATTTGTAAAAATATACCAGTTTTGTAAAGAAATGATCAGTTAGGCAAGGAAATCAGGATGTTTCATTGTTGTTTCAACACCTAAACATTACTGAGTTCACATATTGCACTATTTTAATCTTCACCCACATTTTCCAGACCAGAATGAAAGATCATAAGCAGAATGATCAATTACAGTCTTTTTGAAAATGCGTGAATTATAAAATGCCATATTCCCACCCGGTCTAATTAACGGATCATACAGCTCACCAATTCTGCTGGCATTAATTGTAATTTCAGTTGCACTTCAAAAGTAAACATTTCTCAGTTCCTAGCCCGCAACGTTAGGCTTTATTTGACTCCAATTTAATTCTGGCACAATTCTGCGTTTAATTCATCACGTGATTCATTTGCGGCTTATTCTGAGCGCTCAACTCAAGCCAAAACCACTATTTCCACACGATAAAAACATGGTTACTCCTATTATAAAAGATTCACTGATATTTTACAAACAATGTAAATTTCAGTAGTCTTCAAATAATTTTCTGCTCTTCCAGTTTGATTTTACAGCAACCAGATAAATTTACAGCAACTAAAATATTTTGAGTTAACTTCATTCTATGCAATTGTATTTATAATGAGAATTTTACGTACATTTATAAATTTTTGACACTTGAGGCTTGTGTTACATTTCTCAAGAAGAATTTAGTTTTATTTGAATAAATTCCCACAGCGAGTGATGAGCTGTCCATCGAACAAGCCTCGGTCTCGAATACTTGTCTTGATGCGAGATGGAATCCAATGACCAGCAACGCAAGCTATGGATAATAATTGAAGATTAGAAGAAACTTGTAAGCATAACAGCAAAAAATTATCATTATTATTTGACGTTTCGATGCAGACTTTACAAAACCTATTCAGTTTCATTATGTAACTGAAATATAGATTTTGGTATTTAATGCAATGAAGCCATGGAAGTTCACTCATTTTAGTATATTATTCTAATTTAGCGCTGAAAACATTTGTTTTCATTGATTCTATAATGTTTAAATTTGTAATAGCTTCGTAGATCGTTGGCTTTTATATTTTCAAAAGTTTATGAAAGAATGCAATATAATTTATCGAAGATTATCCGTCTAGTTACTGGACTCCTATTTTTGACTTCTCTAGCTGAACTTGATTTCTAAGGAAACCTTTGTAGCCCAGAATAAATTTTGACTGTATAAAGTATCTGAAACGTCATACGCATCCCACATACGTCATCCCACTCAAGGTCCTGTGACCTATGGATTATAAACCAGATGGAATTTACAGCATTGGAATCATTTTTTCCTGTTTCCGATCGCTAATTGAGTGTTATGCAAAGTTTCATAGAATTCTAAGACATTGACCAAAAGTGGTAAAAAATTTCGTGCATTTTTCTAGGAAATTCAGATATTTTAAATTAATAATTACAGGTCATAGTTCAGCAGCATAGCATACATTGCTTAGGAATAAAAGGAAAAACGTAAACGACTAGTGCAAATTAACGAATAATTAACAAAAAATGGGATGCATCATTTCACACACGCTCCTATGACCTATAGATAATATACCAGCTATTCTTCGGATGCTTCTCCATTTCTTATTGAACATCAATCTCTTTGATCCTTCCAAATTCAGACCTGAGAATTGGTCTTTTCCTTCCAAGCCCTTCTTTGCTATTCAAACTCCTCATAAATTTATTTCTGTTGAAGTCAATGAATTTCCACAGTTTTGACATTGGTGTAGGAGGTCATACCGATGAAACTTGCGGAGATTATCAATCGAAATATGATGCTCTTTTTTGAGCTTAATTTGCGTATGACATTTCAAATACTTTATAGAGTTAGAATTTATTTTGGGCTACAAAGGTTTCCTGAGTAAAGAAAATTGACATTTAATTTGGAATTTATTCCGTGATAAATCATGAAATAGTTCAATCTGAATTTCAACGTTAAAAATGGACTTGATGTGTATGGAAGTACATAAAAGGTGTCCAGTTTGACCGCCTGGCAGATGCTCCCAAGCGTGAATGATGTATTGCAGGAAAAAAGGTTTTTGAATATATTTCCAGTACTGTACTGCTGAGATCTGCAGAGCATCATATGGCTTAACATTTTCATGTCCCGGTATTCAAATATTTTGCATAAAAAATAGGGCAGACTTCTAAATGCAATATTACGTTAATGACACCGAACTTCAATTAAATTAAACTGATGTTAGAGTATCAAAATTAGTAAGAAATATTTATGAAAAAAATGCATGACCATTTTATGGTTCTTGATCATATTTTAAGACACTCAAGCATGTGGCGATTAGGGATGCTTAGCTCTTTGCATCTTACACTGCGCAGTCGCACTTAAACGTTCGCTACCTCACCAGCTCATCACAACGTTTTTAGGAAGAGCATAAAAGTCCAAGGACTAGTAGGTTTTTGATGCGCTTAGCTGATGACATTGCACGCTGACTGGTGAACCAATTTACGGAAGTGGATTTTGCGCCCGCAAGATGATGCTCCCAAGCAACGTTACTGAGCTTCCCCCAAGCGACCTTCCGTTGGAAAATGTGAGCTATGGTAGGAAAACGACTTCTCAGAAGTTTCAGTAAGCTAGAAATTACATCGGGAAACATGAGAGCAATGCGAAAATTGGTTGGTTAATTTTGCGACTAGAGTTCAAGAGAAAAATATTTTTCCAGGCTAAGGTTTCGTAATCTTGACTGATTCCGATCTCAATCATCCCGAGTCATGGATGCTTGGTCTAATTTTAAAGTCAGACTGAATAATCCTCCTGTACTTGATTACAAAAATTTTTTGCAGAAAAACCTGCAACATGTGTCGATTCCTGCGAACAGACGTTGTTGCAAATCAACTGGAATGAATTAAGCTTTGTTAACAGACTAACAGTCATGTCAGAATAAAGAAGATGAGTTTTTGCTGATTTCTTTTGGCTGAAGTGACTTATGAAACAGACAAACTTGTAATTCGATTTCATGTTACCTATTTCATAGTACAATTTTGTTTTTTCGATTGTTCTATAGGGTTTCAATATCATCCACAGTTTTTTAAACTTCGATTTCATTTTGTTTTGTTTTTAAGGCCCCTTTAGAACTGCGAATTATAAAGTTTACGCACATTTCATCTCCATCAACTAGCACTTCTGTTTATTGAAAATGGACTTCAAAACAAATTGAATTGCAGGAATATTCAAGACAGAAACACTTACTGGAAGGCATCACTAGGAGTCCTGCAATAAATGTATTTTGCACCATCTGTTTCCTTGCTCTCCCTATGCTAGGGCTGTGTCTTCAGCTCGGGAAATTCCATGCCCTTATTTGCTGGTTATTGACTGTAGATTATTATACGGAATTCATAAATTTTAAGCATTAACTATAAGTGAGGTTAACTTGATTTTATTCATATGTTCATTGCGAGGTTAGTTCCATCATTTCAGAGCACTGTAAAGCTCAGTAGCTGGGGCAATTTGAAAATATTTTCGAATATATGTTGCATTCAGAGCATATTTGCAGACGTTTTATGACCCAAAGTTTACGGAAGTTACGGTAATTATGCATTTAAAACTAGCACATGTTTTTTTAATTCCCTGAAAATATTGATTTTCATAAAAACACGCCAGAAGATCGCTGGGGTATCTGCAGCGAAGTAACACGAAGGCCTGGAGCTTTAAGAGCGCGATACGGCCCTAGGGGTCAGATTGCAAGTAAATTTGATATTTCTGCAATCATGAGGATAATCTAGGGTAAATAACTGCAAACTTCACGGCAAAGTTACTAGAAAGCTTTGGCAGTCATTACCACGCTCCTGCAGGCCCAGTCTAAGCCTCTTTTATGTCACTTAACTTGAACAAGCAAAGTTTGAGAGAAGGCTCACAAACTGCACCCATCGGGCGATCAAGCAAATCCTGCTGCACTCTAGCGTATTTTTTTTGTCTTTAGCTTTGCGAGCTCATACAAGCGTAGCATTAGCACTTTTTCAGTGCTCGGCCCCTAAAATCTTCAGTGAAATTCCTCTGTCTCAACCATTTGCGATTTCCATCGAGGTTTTTGTTTTAAAAGTATTGCGCTTTGGAGCCTTTTTCGCGTATTTTTTTAATGTCCATGACGTCCTGGATAAGAAATTGCTTTTTTATCTACTAATGTAGTGAACTTCCATCAATTGTCATGCAACTGTCTTGTCATTACACCAAGAAGCATAAAAACTATGACTTCAATGACAACATGAGATTGAGTTGGATATATTTATGAGTTTCAATGACTATAGTTTTTGAATTTTTACCGGAATATTGTTCTGTATATTACAACCTTTCATTCTTTTAAGTAAACACAGAAAATAGGCCAGCACTGGTCAGAACAAATAATTCAACACGATAAACATCTAGTTGAATTATCGTCTTAATTATACGTTACAAAATACAAATTTACCTTTCTGTAACAAACATTACTATTTTACTGGTTCTATAGCTTCCATTACAAGTAAACTTCAACTAAGCATGAGCGATGATGCTGGCTTACAGAGGATATAAATTTCAGCAGTTTTCTTCCTAATCGTCTCCAATTGAGTTTTTCAATAGGCTCATCTTTTGAAAACTCCATTTCCTGTCCAGCAGTCGGGGATAAACTATGACGTCCATCCGATCCTACTTTAGGAGAACAAAGTTGAAAGACTCTGGCATGGAACACTTTAGTACCGTGAAAGTGCTTGATAAACCGAGCAAGCTTTAGATGCCAAATAAATTCTACGATACTGCATTGTAATGGCAATAAATTGGACGGCGAGAGTCTCGAGAGGAGCGAAACTTCATGGAAATTCAAATGAAGGACGACGTCCTAAATCTAAGTCCCTGCTTTGCTCTACGACCTGAAGCATCGGACCTCAAGTATTCTCGGACAGCACTGTGCGTTGTTCCAGCACGTGTAGGTAACGTGACGTTAGATAATGCACGTGGAAGCGTTATTTTTTACATTTCTCAGCTTGGCAGGAAAGTGCTTTCGGCACATAGCACGCCAGTGAAATATAAGTGACAGCATTAGGAGCGTGATTTGACAACACTGATACGTGTTCAAACAACGAGAAAGTTGTTTGACTGAGATGCGTTAAATTTCTGCTATATTCTGAAAGAAAGCCATTTGTGGAGGTTGTTCTTAACGCTAATTAAAGATAGAATGAAAATCTTCAGTTACCATCTTGTTTTTTCTTGAGGAAGATGTGCTCCTTATCTTTAAAACCCGCTTTGTGTTGGGCAAAAATATTGATTCTATAAGAAGCTGTCCTTATTTTAAAACCCTGTAAAATTTGTGTGATGTCAGCCCTATCATAATTCCTAAGAATGGTTAACGTGCATTTTAAAATTGGAGGAAATTTTAAGGTACATTTTTATTAATTCTTTTATGACCACTCATTTGAGCCCTATGAATGTTCCATAGCATCTCTCAAACAAACTTCACGAATATCCCTTCAGTATCCTTTACATCAGCTTTATGAGATTCCCCTCTGTATCTCTTATACGAGTCTATTAAGTCTTTTATTTGTATGACACTTACAAACCCAATAAATATCATATTAGTATGCTTTATACGAGTCTAATTAATTTCAAATTAGTAAGCCTTTTACGAGTGTAATTAATATAAAATTAGTATGCTTTATACGAGTCTAAATCAAATCAAGTTAGTATGCGTTATATGAGTCTATTTACAGTCGCACTAGAGTTTCTTATCCGTGAGTATCAAGAAATCATAAAGATCATTTACATGTATGAGCCTTAAGTATAAAGCAGGAAGCAGGAGACAACAGTGGGACTATCGATATCGTTTATGCTTTCATATGTCTACTTTGATCAGCACAGTTGTATTCTATGATCAGGATCTAGAGTGATGGTGAAGTGAAGCAGTCATCTATGATGGTGATGTCATCAGGTGTTGATATGAAGTCCTGTGTAGAGCTGCTAGCAGTCACGCTTCACTGCATAAATGCTTTCATCATTTTTAACCTAAATGGCTTCCTCGCAAGGTTCATATTATAATTATGGTAAAAGATAAAAGCTTTTATAATAAAAATACTGGCCGTGGGGAATGGCTTTTTCTATGTATTTTTGATCCATGTCATTAGAAGAGAAAAACAATTTTTCATCAGGAAATTATTTCTGCTGATTCTAAAGCTAGCTTCTCAGTTTTACGTACTTGCAGATTTATTATTACAGATTCTTTAGTTGCAAGAAAAGGGGATACTGTGCATGACTGTCCCACAAGTTCATATTGAAGAGGAATGGTAGAGAGGGTGCGAAAACTAGAAAATCAGTTTTGCCATAATTAATTTCTGCCTTCACCTTTTTCTTACCATGTGCAGACATTTTATGAATTTGAAATAACTTGAAGGGTCGTAGTCGCAAAAGCAGACGGAAGCATAATCCTGTTCTGCAGTCAGATCAGCAATAAAACATCCATCAAAGGGACAGCATAATTTCCCCAAGCTGGTTTCTGTACTCGAGCTGCTGCTGAGAGTTTCCGCCCTGTGAGGTGTGGTTGTGGGGTGTGGTTGTG
>VCRD01000742.1:162291-195475 GCA_006783055.1 Trinorchestia longiramus
GGGTGTAGTTGTGGGGTGTAGTTGTGGGGTGTGGTTGTGGGGTGTGGTTGTGAAGTGTGGTAGTGAAGTGTGGTAGTGAGATGCAGTAAAGCCACAAAGTGTGGTCACACCTCTGCGCTGAACTTCTCTTGCAAGTAAGTTTCAGAACTGCACGACTTGCAAATTGCGTTTTCTGGTAACAGAGACTACGGACACACTCGTTGTGCTTAGTTGTGTCAGCTGGTGGATAGCGGAGCCTGGTTGGCCACAATACTGAAAGCGCTGCTGTTTCTTCAATTACAGAGAAGGAATTTTTCGGCTGAGATTTGTAGTGTTAATGATCATAACCGAATAGTTTAGGTTTTTGAATAAATAAACGGGCAGAAATAATTATAAGACGCCTGAACACTTTGGTAACCACTTTTTCATTTTTACACATCATGCAGTAAAAATTGGTATGCAGAACCTAGATGATACGTCACTCAATGTTTATTTTCTTTGGTTTTGCACACACTAAAGGGAAATAAAATTGTTTGGGGAAATCTGTTTTTCAGAGAGGAGAAAATTACGACGGATTTATAACATTGTATTTCTGCATCACTTTTGATTGACGGAAAAAGAATAACGGTGCATATATCTGTAAGCAAATTGTTTCTCACGTATGTAAGCAGTTTACCTCCTAATTAAACTGTTTGTAGAATCATTACAGAATGCCAATAAATTTTACCCTTGTTGTAAAAGAAGAAGGGAAAATTTCTGCTTAACATCATGGTGGAAAATCTATGTTTAATTGCAACAGACTATTCAAGGTCTTGCACAGTTGTAAAGAAATGTTTTAAAGATCTCGAGGGTTATGGTACGATAAAACATTCCGGCCGGCCATTAAACATCTCAGTTGTTGCTCGACGTCGACTCTTCCGAGAAGCTTCACAGGGTGAATTATGCTCACCAGATCTTCAGCAGGATGTAAATTTACCGGTGACTTTAAATAGAGTTCATCAACGTCTACATGGTTTACCTCGCTTCGTAATTCAATACGGAAAAAGTTTCTGCTGCGGCTACAGAACATAAAAGGAAACGTTTAAAGTAGGTAAATTTAAAAGTAACTTGCACCATGGTGCAATAAAAAACAGTGGTGCTTTATGATGGACCTTATCATTGCCAGCATTATTGGTAGGATTTAAAAAATGAGCAACTTTTTTTAAAATGATCTTTAGGCGGAGGATCTGCATGGATCTGGGGGGCTTTTGCTGCAACCTGGAAAGCAGATTTAGTGGTCATGGAAGAAAAACGAAACTTCACACGATACATCGATGTGTTTGAAGAAAGTCTTGGGCCAATTTTAAATATTTTTGAGATCAATAGTGCCATTTTTCAGCAGGGCAATATAATAATCTAAACTTCTAAGGTTCCCAAAAATTGATTTGAAGTAAATAACATTAGAGTTTTGAACTGTCCATCGAAATTTTTTCACTAGAACCCAATAGAAAACCTGTGGGGATGAGAGACAATTTAAAGAGACAATTTAATTTTTTAATGAGAGACAATTTAAAGATAACAAGTTCTTAAAATCTTACATTAAACAATATCGGAGTGAAACCTCTATTGAAAATTTTGAAACCGTCATTGATTCAATGCAGAAAAGATGTAAAGAAGTCCTACATTAGGGGAAAAAATAGACGCAAGCACTAAATTTGTTCCAAACTTTTCTTATATACAATGTTTTAAGCCTGTTTTATAGATATTTCGAGCCTGAAAAATTTTCTAAAATATTTTTATTTCTCTTAGAGTTGGCAATAGAAGGAAGTACATACATATTGATTGACATATAATATGAGTTCTGAATAAAAATTTTCAAGATAATATAGGAAAAAACCTAAGAATTTATTAATACACTTCTCAGGGGTCTTATAATTTTCTTCAGCAGTTGATTCATCTTAAACGAGCTCAGCTGATGTTTTATGAGTCGAATTGTGTAAACGACCTCCAGAATATGTATCATAGACTTACAAGTTAATTCGATTGCTGAATTTTCAGAACTCAACTTAAATTGAAATTTCGTTCGTTAAAGGATGTCAAGCATATTTGATAGTGATAAATTTGCGCATAGTAATTCCATTTGTGTAGAATGACTCCATTTTGATTACTCAAAGCGATTTATTCAGGAGTGCACTCTATGTAATTGCTTATTATTTTCAACAACACTTTTAATGGCCAACTACAAAACTGGCAAATTAACGGGCCTTAATTTGCTGCACAATGTTGTACAATTAATACCCACAAAATTTGTGATAATCATTTCAATCACTCCATTCGATAGTTCAGATACAAGACTGCTACATTCATACTCAAAAGGTTGTACACCACATGGAACAAGTAACATGCTTTATGACAGTCTGATGCACTGACACAAGTCACTTTCTTCGAATAAGATTCCGACGCTCAGTAACAGAACGATGAACCCTGTGATGTTTCGATTTTTTTTGAAGAACGAAGCCTGTTTAATGCAATGAACAGGTCGATGAGGAATTAGTAAGTCATTTGGTGTCTTCACAAATACAACAACACGTTCTATTTCTGTGAATTGAATTCTGTTAGGTCTTCTACAGAGTCCCTAGTCACTGCACGGCTTCTGTGAATTACAATGTTCTCTACTCCGTATTTTCAAGCTCTGTTCGAGCGCTTAATTTGCTTTTTCTTACAAGACTTCGGAATGTAAGTTATAAACCTGTTGATCTGGTAAAGCTTCATTAAACTATCCATTAATGACATTTAAAAATGACAGTTTAACAATTTAGCTGTACTATTTTGTTGACTTTTACCCAAGCATTTTTCGTCGGAAATCATTCGCATGATCAAATTCTAATATGAATCTAGCGTCTTTGTTCACATTATATGTAAAGGTAGAGAATATGAAAGCCTTCTTTTGCATCTAATGCAGCTGAAATGCAAGAGCAGTCAAGTTACCTAGAAAAGAAATGCGTTAAAGGCGATCTTTGCCTGCCTTCGAGGAGACTGAACTTTTTCTTGCGATTTTTTAGCTTTACTTTGCTTGGCGAATTCATTGAGTCTTTTAAAAAATCCTGAATCTTTACAAATTAAACAAAAACCTACACTGTTCTATTAGTATTAAAGATAATTTAGTAAAGAGGAAGTGAGCAGGGAATATATAATATCATACGGCATGTATCACAGAGATGACGCTTTTTTAATAGATTGTCCATTTTATAGGACTCGAAATTAGAGAAATGAATTTTAAAACTGCGGAAGGCCAGTGGCAGCAAGGCAGTTATTAAGACATAGCGTTAAAATGGCGGATTTTCTGATCTGCTCCTGAGGGATTCCCGCAGCTCAGCGGTGATTCCAGACCGACGATCAATCACGCAGCGCCTGCAAGAATTTTGGCGTAGATTTGACGTGGATTTGCAGCTACTGCCGCCAACTGCTTGGCAAGGTAAGACTTGGCAAGGCAGGGTTTGGTAGGGCAGGGCGGAACAAGACAGGATTTGGCAACACAGAATTTGACGAGGCTGGATTTGACCAGTAAGGACAGGGTAGTTAGGGCGTGGTAGGGCAGTGTAGGCAGGGCAGGGCAGGGTAGGTAGGGTAGGGTAGGTAGAGCAGGAAAGGTAAGGCGTGGTAGGGCTGGATAGCTAGGGCGTGGCAGGGCGGGGTAGGTAGGGGGTGGTAGAGCATGACTGTGTTTGGTAAAACAGAGCTTAGTAGAGCAGGACTTGATACGTGTTACGTGCTAGGGTGGGACTTGACATGTACATATATGACTTGACAGGAACCAGGCTTGGCAAAGCATGGCTTGACAGTGCAGGGCTTAGCAAAACAAAGCTAAGGCTTGGCAGGTGTCAAACTCACCTATCGTCTGCTAAATCAAACGTCTTATGAATTATCTCACTTCATTGCAAAGGAAAGCTGGTGTTTTAAGTCATAAAAAATACATATTTTTTAGTCCCTCAGCGTTTCCTTGGTGTAAACTGTTATTGATGATAGATGGGATTTCGTTCACTCGTGAGAGGATGTCGTAAATTTTCATAAGAAAAATGCTCTATCGTGTTCTGAAGGAGTGTCTGCTATTATATACCAAAAAAGCACGCTTTATTTTGACAAACGAGCTAGAGAATTTATTTCTGTCAGAGAAAGAACCTCTTCAATATCATCGATGGGGAATTTAATCATCCAGTATACAGCACATGAACCACTGGAAGTTAAGACCAGATGATGGCAGCAACAAAGTCCAACAAACTGACTTTATAATTACCATAACTACAACAATACGAAGCGCAAACACTATATCGAACGGTTATCCAAGTCTTGCTCGCTGTAAATGTTTGTTCAAAACAAGGAAACTTGCAAATATTTAATGTATTTTTGCATACTCTGAGGGCAAATTCAATTTCATATCTGAGAAAAAATGTCATTAACGTTGTATTAACAAAATTATGACAAAAATCTATCTAATAAATTCAGTGGGAAAATTCGAGTTGAAATGGGTTTGTAAGTGCTGGTACTCTCCATATTGAAGAATATTTCTCTAAAAAACCTTTGCCAGTTATAACTCGCAACAATTTGCCTATATCAAATGGACGGTACTAATTTGCTTGCACCAATTCGTCTATACTAATTTGACACCTCGAATTTAACTGTCTTGCTTCTCATGAACCAAATGGTTTATACAAATCGGCCTAAGCCAATTCATCTAAGCTGATTTGCTGGAACAAATCTGCCAGCAAGCTTTCGGTGTACAGTGCAAAAACTAGAAAAAATGATGCTATTTCTTTCATAGATAACTGTAATTCGTACTCCAATGGATTTACTAAAATTTGGCTTGTGCAGAACAATGAAAGTTTATGTTCGGTAAGTGGAAGTTTTTCTCTTCTAGAAGGTTTCCACCAATTGAGTGAGTAAAATCTTGTTTATCGAAACAGTCATTTTTTATAAAAAATGAGCAGTTTCTGTGTGTTTTTCTAATACTGATGATCTCATGTTTTCTTGACACAACAAACTAAAATAATTTTGTTTTCAGGTCACCCAAACTTTAGACTCGGGAAGTCAGCTTGCTTAAAAATAAGAAAACAATAAATAGAAATAAGACTGGGAAAACAGTGGATTTGAAAGATTCTCATTACATTATTAAATATTCACCTTCCGAAAATTTTTATGAAACTGATAGACATTATCTTAATAATTAACAGTGTAACTTTATTGAGTGGAGATCACGGTATTCACAGGTCAGTAGTAGCGCTTATATGGAGAACAAAACTGATGATGAACAATGCATTTGTTATTCTTCGTATTGGATTTGTCTTGGAGGTCACTTCCGTCAAACATGAATGCATACACTCCCACAATGATTTCGTTCAAATTTTACGTTCATATTTGGTTCAATGATCGCCCAAAAAGCACTGTTAAAATAGGTTCAATTACTCGTAAAGTAGATTCAATTCATTGCACGATGATAAGTTTTCTAACGTATATCAGTTCTCTGCTTAGGCAGAGCTCGAGTTACGAGTTCATCTTACAAAAAATCCATATTTGTTCCGAAAGGGAAGAGCCGCAAGACCTCACTTCGCTTTAGCTTAGAAGGCAAAAAGGAAATCTAGGTATTGTTCCGACGGGTACTGGAGCATTGACCTTCCGTCCTTTGTATTTCCGTTAGACATTGATGCTCTCTGCCGTCGCTTCTGTGGCAACAATTATTAATGAATCCTTGTTGGACTCGAAAAACAAGTTTGGTATTATAATCGAGGGTTTATCGAATGCGTCTGCACAGTATAGGTAGAGTATTGATGAATAATGCAGTAAGAGCTAGGTAAGAGATACTATTGGAATTCAAATACATTAGAAAATTAGTTGAACTTCGCGATTAAAAATTTATACCCGAGTCAGTAACGTAAGTTTAGTAGGTTGTACTAAAAACTGAATAAGTCAAAACACGAAGCGAGTGCGAACAAGCTAAAGATGAAATCTGAGAAACTATTTCTCAAAAACAAGTATGAGAAAATGTAACGAGTAATATCTTAGTTAACGAAATAATAATAAAATAATTACACTTAGATATATCACATCTCCAATTGATGACATTAAAGCATGGAACTCTCTATACCTCAAATATTAAAACCCATCGTCGTTCTTATCTTGCAGAGGAACTCAGAAGCCTCCTCTTAAAAACATGCTTCTAGTTATAGCCTGAAAATTCTTCTTGGTTCTATGAGCAAAAATGAGCTTGAAAAGTTAGGGCCGCTTATGTAGAATGTGTTTCCGAATCTGCGTCACGTCGTTGGGCGGATAACGAGCGAAGGTGGACCGATAATTCTCGAACTCTGGCCAGAGAAACGAGCTAACTTCGCTCTCTTCAAAACTGCGTGAGGGCCAGTGCTGGTCCGTGAATCGATTTTGAGTTCAGCTGAACGATTCTCCTGGCGGCTACATGGGTCTTATGATTGTGTTGTGGTTCCTTGGAGATTTTTTGGTTTCAGCTAAACGATTCTCATGGCGGTTACATGATTCTCATGATTGCGTTCTGCATCACGGGAGAATTTTTGGTTTTAGCCAAACTATTTCTGGTATGGGGGTTGACCTGAAGCATTTAGATGCATAGAACTCTGTGTACTAGCAAATGGGCAATTGTTTTTATACTCTTCTTTATTATATGAGCAGCTTAGATTCAGTCAAACTTTGTATTTTGATAAACAGATGAAAATGAATCAATATTTCGTACATTTGTTCCGTAAACTGATACTTGAAGTTTTTCTTTGATCTCCATTACTTATTGATTTACTCAGTTATTCAAGGGAAACTACAAGGCGGGACAAAAACGATGCCTGATTTTAGGATTTGTGTTAACGATAAAGAACGAACAGTATACCTGTGAAAATATGTGTTACTAAGGCAAGAAAAGTCTGGTTTTCAGGAAAGTATAGAATAGAAAATAGCAACAGGAACAAGCCTTTGGCTCTATTCTTGGGTTGCTACCGAAGTCTCATGTCGTCTAACGTAGAAGCATCAATCACGCACATGCACCTAAATCACACACAGACATTTTAGCTGCACACACCATAATCAAGCACAGGCTTTGGAATATAATACTAACTTTGGAAACTCTGGAATACAATACATTTGAAAACCTCGAGACCCTTCAAATTTATGAAAAAATTGCCACACCAATATACTAGTATGACACAATAACTAATTCTAGCATTCCTAACTGGGAGTAAGATGCACTACGTTAAGTTTAAAATTCCATTTGAGAGAATTTTCTCATTAGAATAGAATAGAATAGAATGAGGAAGAATAGAATAGAATGAGGCTACAGGAACGAACCTTCTGGCCCATTCTTGGGTCGGATAATTACTTCGATAATTATTCGGTTGTTTACCCAAGTCCCATGCCGTATTTCTAGCCGCGTCAACCATGTCGGCAGCGGGATTCGAACCCGGGTCTTTCTGCTCGCAAGCAGATTCGCTCACCAGTCGACCAAGCTGGTGGTGAAGTCGACCAAGCTGGTGGTGATCCTTTAAATAAATATAAATCCTTTAAATCTATGAAAGAATTGCCACACCAATATACTAGTATGATACAATAACTAATTCTAGCATTTCTAACTAGGAGGAAGATGCACTACGTTAAGTTTAAAATTCCATTTGAGAGAATTTTCTCATTAATTTCGTTTCAGTCTAATATTATTCATTGCAAGTCAACACTTATGAATAAACCATACTATTTGCATCTCCAATTAATAATCTGCTTCAGTTCAGACTGGTGGAACTCAGCAGTGTTGCTGATTGTCGATTTTTTCATAAATTTTTTGGTGGTCAGCTCTTTTTGTTGAGGTGAATTTAGTCGCTCCAGCCCGCCTCCCTAAAACAAATAACAGTATAGCTGATATTCTTCTCTTTCAGTAGTAAGAAGTGTTGGTAGATGAGAGATCACTAGCTAGCAGCTTGGTCGACTGGTGAGCGAGTCTGCTTTCGAGCGGAAAGACCCGGGTTCGAATCCCGCTGCCGACATGGTTGACGCGGCTAGAAATACGGCATGGGACTTGGGTAAACAATCGAATAATTATCGAAGTAATTATCCGACCCAAGAATGGGCCAGAAGGTTCGTTCCTATAGCCTCATTCTATTCTATTCTATTCTATTCTAGCATAGCAGAGTATAAATGTATCTTGACAGGAGTTGTACTAAATTATACGCATGAGTTTGCCATGATCTGTGCATCAAATTCATGTACTCAATTTCCGATGAGAAATGGTAAATATCAAATAGGAGAATTGTTCTTTATGCAGGATATACGTATTAGTAAATATAACTAAAATCTATGCATTAAACTTCGATGCTGTTTGATTCCAGAACCGCTCTGTTCATAGCGAGTAGCTACACCAACAGGCTCTTATGTCTGTTTTAAACCCTCGGCAGGGAATAAGGAGTCGTGTTCAATTTCTAATAGGGCAGTTCAGATGTCATAACTTCGGAATCATAACGCTGCTGCTGTACCAGTTTCTATTGCCGTTCAGGGAAGTCCAGTTTCAACTCGTGATTGCTGCTTGTTGTCTCAGTTTCTTATACAAGAAAGATGTTAACGTATTTTTGGTTACGTAAGTTTTTGTTCGTTTCTCAGCTTGAAGAAAACAGCTAAATATAAGATTTTGACTTCAAATAAAAAACAATTTGGAATAGAATATTCCACACAGTAAGACGGTATAAATGAGTAGTTGCGTATTTTTTTTTGAACCGATACACGAAAAAACGGCTACATGAACTGATGGTAATGTATACAAGTTTTCATCTCCAAGAGTACTTTGTAATCCAATGAGATATCGTAGCGTTTGATAATTTACTTGCACTACACAATATTTCTGACACCATCAAAGTGCTACCCTTACCACGGAAGGGAATGTATAGAGCAAGGTGTTGTAATACAATTCAGACGTGTGCTGGTCGAACCTAAAAATACCCTTCCCAGTCTTCGCATTCGTTCCACAGGTCTGGTGATGGGTCAGGGGGAGGGAGGATTTGGTCCTGCAAATGTCCTAACACGAGCAAACTTTGAGTGTAAAGAAAAGAAAACTGCTTCTGATGACATGTGATGAGGCTCACAATCTGCGTCGGGCGCTCGCGTTCCCTCTTTAGCATCATTTTAGAAGCACAGATTGGAACAGCACAATGAGGGTCCTAAAAAGATCGCATGGAAGTCTAGCGTGGAGGGTTTTGAGAACGAGCAGCAGATCTTTATGAGAAGCAGGAGTGACTGCTCATGGATAACCAATGGTGGAGGGGCAAATAAGTCGAATGTAATGTGTTTGAAGTACTATGCTTTTGAAGGAGTTCTAAAAATACGATATTATATGCTGAAATGACTTTACTGAAATTTTGGGAGATTAGGCACAGAATATTGCCCGAATTTTAAAAGAATGAGTGAGCTGTTAGGTTGAGGAATTCCATGGTGATATGGAGCCGATGGAACTTCCTTCATAAGAAAAATATAATGCAGGAAAGCGCATATGGCAGTAGCAAAAAATGAACTTTTTCCTAGGGATAAATTGCCGTCCCGCCGAAACATAAAAAATCTGTCAGAGGTTCTCGGGACCAATTTTCACAGGTTGCACCACCTGAAGAAATATTTGGGGTCGTACAAGAACTCTGCAAAAAAATGGAAAACTCATCCGTCTTTCTAGAAAGGCGATTGGGGAGATGCCGTGAGTGTTTCCTGTCCGATATATCGACGCCTTCTCCACCGTCTCTCTTTCAACGGACGTCTTTTCGAAATTTAATATCATGGCTTGAGCTTCGCAAGATGATTCTTGCGGGGCTTCTCTACAATACGCATGGCAGTTTACGCACTCCATTCCCGAGTCCACGAGGCTCTCCACAACAAGGCATGGACTCCAACCTTAATTTTTAGAATTAAATTTTAGTCCGTTTATCAACGATGGAAATTGACCTTCCTCTACAGGGCGTCCGCAAAAAATGTATCCACTGACCGATGTATGTATATATGATACCGGAACCAAACAACACAACATTTTGTACTTTAAGGTACAAAAGCTAAAGAAATACATTAGAATTAAACTGTTGGATGGTCAGTGGATATATTTTTCGTAGCCACCCTGTTTAATTTAACGGTATTCCCCTCAGTTTGTAGATTTAAGAAGAGTTTTGCTCCATGGAGTTTATGTGTTGTTTAATAATTGTCTGTCTTCATGTTCACTGAAAAGCGGAGTTCAATCTGCCCACATGAATACATGATGGACCTCTTATGTGTATAATATCTTTATAATATTTATTATTCTGGAGTGTAACAATATTTCGAGATATTTGATACGATTTCCTAGAAATGAATCCTTCCACTGCGCTTACACATGTGAGTGCTTTCAGTATTTACGCTGTGTTGAATCTTTGTTGCTTTTCATCCATAGATTTTCTACTTAAAATATAAAAACAAGTGGTATCATGACATCGACTTTTTGTTATATTTTGTTTATCCATGAAAAAGATGAAAATATCTTAGCATTAGTTTCACAAATTGTATTGTTTTCGCTCAATGCCAAAAAACATTTAGAAATTTGGTCTCTTTTTGTAGCTATTGATAAAGAAAAACAGATTTTTCAGATCACCGTTCAATTTATGTTCGTCAAAACTAGTAATTATTTAAAAACTAAGCAGGAAGGAGTACATACGAAGCACGAGTATTTCTTTACGGGGTCGTCTAGTAAGTAGAAGTTCTTGGAAAGTAAAACGCTGAGTGTACGCTCAAATGCATACGTTGTGTGGGAATTTCTACGCCTATGCGTTTGCATTATGCGTCTACAATACATTCTTGCCCCGAGAAAATATGGCCACGTTTAAATCCTTTTCAGTTTCCACATTATGTCGTAAGTAATATTTTTCTTCTGACATAATTTGATTTTTTTTCGGACGCTGTAGCAAAATGCTAGAGCAAAAATTTGAGCCTCTAGTTTCCCCAACCATGGTGTTCTTCATGTCCTTTCAATTTGTAATATCAGAAATTTTTCTTTGCCACCGAAGTCTTGACAGTCATTTTCAACGCTCAAAAACGCCTTCAAACTACATTAAAAATTGTGATTAATAGACAGTTTTTGTACACAAGGTATTTTGGTTCACATGTTTTATAATTTTCTCCGTCTAAATCTCATTTTAAATTCTATGTTAAATTCTTCCGTCAGATGATCAAAGGAATCTAATTTTATCTCGAAAACTACATTTTTGTGACTCTATCTTTTCAACTTTTATTTGCCCATTTTCATTTATCTTTTGAATTCATAGTCTCTTTTAAACGCAGAGCTGTTTTAGGTTTTTCTTGCCTTTGTTCTTCAAAACGCTGACTGAAAACAAAGTGTAAAATGCTTCGTTTAACCCGGATGAAATTCCTAGAAGACGAGTTGATTTTACTATCTCGCTATGGTTGAATCTAATTCACTTTATATGAACATCGACAATATTTTTTCCTGTGAAAGCAACGCCGTTCTCAAAAGATCTTTTGTATGGACATTTGCAGAACAATGTGGATCATTAGAATAATCCTTTTAACATCACAACAATTTACCTGATGAAGTTAAAGGATAAGTCTGGTTTCATAGGTCCAATTCCACTCAAAGTTTCTTGATATCCAAGTCTGATTCGCAATCCTTGAATTCGATAAGATAATTCTACGGAACTGCCTTCACCGTCTTTGGTTACACCGATTTTCAAATTCTGTCTCACGGCTCGAATGCGCGCTACAGAGCCAACCCTGATACTGAGAAGCTGCCTTTGCTGTTCTCATTTGAATGCTGTAGAAATTCTGCCTTCGACAGCCTCCTCTCGTGCGACTTGTCATTTTCTAGGCTTTGACTCCCTCAAGTGACAATTGAGTCGTAAATCAAGAGTTTGGGGGTAGTTTGGGTAGAAAATAAAAGTATTATTCTTGAGAGATCTTTTTAAAGGTACCTATGCCATGAAAAGTATTTCTTTGACATCCCGTTATGGCAGGGTATTGGAATTCGTGCAGGTAGGCACAGGGAGAAGGGAGATGTAGAAGCTTTCTTTCATTTGGAAATGGGTCGATCGAAATGAAGTTAATACATCATTTTCCTTTATTTGATCTGAATATTGTTGAAACGAAGTGTGCTTGCAGAAGTTTCGAGGTCAATGTATTTTCCCAGATATTTTGAGGGCATTGTTTAAACTCCATATTTTGAAATCAAGATTCCAATTTATTAAAGTGTTATGCGTTTGGAAAATTTGAAAAATATTAAAACCTTTGATTTTAGAGCCTATGAAATTCCTTTATAAGTGCTACCGAAATAATCATACTCATGCAATGATACAGACTATATTTTTTGTTTCAATGTGGGTGATCATCAAATTATCCTAAACAGTGGAAAAAACAAAATTTCAGTGAAGAGTCGAAAGAAAAGCTTTCTATTCAATTGGTTCTCGATATCGAGATGCTTAATGCTTTGACTCAAGACCAAAGGATTTTGTTTTTACTCGTAATGCAGAGGACAGAATTTTTAAACCAGTATTATCGAATGTCTCAGGCTCATGTTCTGTACTGCATTGTGGGAGGAAGTCGGAGGCAGATAACTGAAAACTTTCCTTTCTGTACACAGTTACCACGTTCAAAATGTGCCAAGTTCTTGCACGAATAAATACTAGTATTATAAAAAATTCGCTCACTGTGGTCCGCAGTGCATATAATGTCTAGTATGTTATTCAGCACCATTCATGATGCCATTGATCTATCATAACTCAATTTTAAACACGACATGATTCAAATACCTTGAGTCTCTGATACATGTACTCTTCACACGTTTAGAACATCTCTATGATTTTTTAATTCTACTATACAAGTTACTATTTGATTACAAGTTAATACTATAGCTTATTCGCACGCTTACCAGTTTTGGGGGTTAACATTGGTAAATAAGAGTTCAAAAAGTCGTGATAGCGAATGAAAATCGCAATATGAAAAGCCAGATTTTTAAACGGTGAGTGCATGTCATTTTCATTCAGTTCACTTCAATATTATATAACAAGCAAGGAGTGTAAAAAGTCGAAATAGATAACCATTTTTCGCGATAACTTTCTGTCTGCGATCAGAAATGCTTTCAGTTTTATTCCAAGTAGAATTCTTAGGGCTTAGTTGTACTGGATTTGGCCAGCCATTATTTCAATTATTCTTCCCTGTCAGTATTTTTGATTGCATTGTACTGCTTACTGAGTGAAACAGGAAGATGCAAGGTAGGGTGAATACAGAAGGTAGAACAAAATATCATTACCTAGTACCAACAGCTTCTCACATTCCAACTCTCATCTATACGAGTGTTCTCACAACGAAATTGAACAGGACTTTAGTGCTAGTGCACATGAAACAATTTTTGCCATAAACATGTCATGTAACTAGCAGTAGATGCCGTAAATAATCCTGGTGATTGGCGAAAGCTGTCCGTAGTAGGTGATGTTTGTTGAATACGTTTAGAACCCTCGGTCAGATCTTACGTGTAGGCCAACCTTTGCTTGTCGTTCTAGTGTTTCCTCACAATCAATGCAATAGAATCACGAAATGCAATAGAAACACGTAAACATTTTCATGCAATGTTAACACGAGATACCATTGATTTTCATCCAAGAAGATATTTGTGATCAATAGGTTCCACGACGATAAAAAACAGAGAAATCGCAACTACCAGATAACATTCACGATTACGATTCGTCTGACTATCCAATACTCGTTGGACCAGTTCTCCAAAAGCCTGCAAGGGATTTTGGATGGTTGGTTTCGATGTCGAAGCATCTCAAAGAGTATACATGACGTTTGGTATGGGTCAGCTTCTTCCAATACGTCCAGTTACTGCAAAGTGTTTAAAGCAAGATGGAGTTTCTGAGCGATTTTCAAGGCTGTAATCTGTGGAATGGAAGCCTGTAAACAAGTACGTGACATGTTTTGTAGCAGATGCGACGGTTGTTTTGTTCTCAAGGAAGGTTAGGGACGCAATCATTTAGCAAGTAGACAAAAATAAACTATTTAGATAGATCCGTGTTGCATCGTATTTGAGAGCTTAATTGGCATTGAAACGTGCACGTAGTGTACAGTCATCAGCTCTGCTGATACATGATGTATTATACAACTGTGTAATCTTCAATACGTGAGTCTGTGCGGTAAAAACGGCAAACTTTTAGGAGCTAAAACTTCTATCTAAATTTATGGCATGGCATTCAATTATTGAATTTCCATCTCTAAAACTTAAACATTTAGATGAAGAAAAACGCACATTATGTGAATATCAGGATCCAGTAAGATGATACTGAAAATATGGAAAGCCCAAGAACATTTACGAAAGTTTGGTGATAGCAAACTAGTTGGATCAGCTAGTGATAAGAAAGTTACGTAAAATATTCTTCAAACAATCCAGAAAAGTACCTATAAATGAACGAAAACGTGGATTCAAAGTAGCTAAATCTTATTACAGTGTTATCCTACATCATAATTTGCATCGAAGAAAAAAATTTAAAGTACGTCGTTCCTAGCAGATTGTTTTGTTGTATTCGTTTTTTCATTCAAGTGGAGATGTCCAAAAAGAGCTGCCGTATCATACAAAGACTAGCGATAATTACTTCTACCTTAATTACAAATGACACATTTCCACGTACGCTGGAAATCGGGAAAAAAGTAGAGCCACGTAATTATTTAAATATTTTTTAGCAAATGCCCCAAGTTTTCAATTAAATAAGACGAGCATGCAAACAAGATCTCGCTCTAATTTGTGCTATCGTATGAAATTAGGGGATAGGGTGTCGAGAGCAAACTTTGTGAAGCGCAAAGCTCTGTTTTTCTGGGACTTCTAATTAAAACTGAAGCTTAGGAGGCCTAGTTACGCGGACCGCTAATGCTTGTTAATTTAGAAGTAATCTTCTGTGCAACCAGCGCTGCCTAAACATGAATCTACTCGTACAACCCTTGCTTGTCACACTAGGGTTCCCTTCAATGATTTCCAGCCATATTTATTGGGAATTTAATGTGGAAGAACATGTATCTCGAGTTGGAAAACTCTTATTTTACAGGTTTATGGCACAAAACTTGGCTTATCTTTTGATTGCTGACAAGTCGACGACGATATCACTGTATACTTCAAGCAATGATGGTTTTTCTGTTATGAAATGTAATGAAAATATCAAATTTAACATAGTATTTTGAGAATTATTACCTGCACCGAGTATTTTTAGTTTATTTGTTCGTACAAGTGAGTCACGTAAGGTTTTTGCTGAATAAAATAGGAATAACGATGCGTTTAGCTACCAATGGTATACGAACGATTTTGACAAACTCATATAGTTACAAATAGCTTCCCATTTTTCCTTCATGCGTTCAAAAGAATGCAATACGCCATGTAAGTTTCTGTTACTGTCAATTCACTGAAAAGTTCTTCATCAACTGAAGGCAAACTTGATGTATTTCAGCTTCAGTATTCTGTTGATAGGAAAATTCGTGTGTTGATTTAGTAACTAAGGAACCGCAAGAGTTTCAGATTACATTTAGATGTTCAGTTAAAAAACCAAGGCATAAACTTTGTTCGTATTTGATGATTAGAGTGTCGTAGAGTTGCGAGAGCTAGCATCAACTCAGGCAACCCGCAGCTTTAATATCTGCTGACGAACTAAAATTTTCTGATTCAGAGCTAATTATTTAGTGACATTTAAGGAATTTGTTTCTTCGTGATGGAAAAAACAATGTTCTCAATGTAAAAATTTTTTGGTTTCAGATATTTTTTAGCTTAGATAGATCATAGATTTACTTCTATCGACTGGATATTTTTTGAGAAAATAATGTACAGAGAAGTAGAGGGAAAACGTTTACGACGCATTTCAAATTTGCACGATTTTTACAGCAGATTTTTTATATACGACTCAATAACTTATTAGCTTTGTATCTATTAGTTGCCTTTCTTTGATTTTAATTACATTTTCTTTTTCTAGGTCACAAAAAAATGATAAAACTCAATTACTATTTTTTTATTATTTCACAAAAGCAGTGCAGCTTTTTCAGTTCTCTTCATGAACAGTTGTAACCTCACGCTAGTTAGCGTATTAATGAGGGGCTGACCTGCATGTTACGTTGCCATATCGAAAAAATTTCGTGTTGAAATTCTTGTCGTTCATATTGATCGCGATAGTGCTATGTAATCCTATCTTCTACTTTGAATGAAACTTGGATGCAGGATTTTGCATCTGAAAATAAGTATACGTAGAAATTCATTGACAATCAAACCCGTGAAGATCCAACCCACACTGCAAAATAATTCTCCCTATCCAACGGAACTACCAGCCATTCCTCCGTACAGAAACGAGGTGAAATGATCAATTTACCGATTACATAAAACGAAAGATGTTGGCAACTGCCTCAATATTTCAAGTTCAATCTTACAGTGAAAGATGCTGCAACAAAAACCCTCACTTCGTGGGGAGGAAGTACACAAGTAAATCAAAATTTTGCCGTTAAAGCATACTTTTCATAGCTATCAACAGAAAGATTCATATGTATAAGATTGATAGTTGTGAATTGTTTATCTGAGAGATGCGTATGCTTTTCAGGAGTGAGTTTTACTCTGCAAAAAATTCCGATGATTGAATAGAAATCATGATGTAAATTGTAGGTACGTCAATACTTGTACAGGAATGAGAAGTTGTAAGATTTTATTTTGGTGAACAAATTCTACCTGACAATTTCTTTTCAGCTTGACTCTGGGAAGTTGGTGTACGAATGCAAGTATTCTAACGGAGCTTAATGCTTCACAGGGAATTTACGGGCAAAAATTGTGAAAACAAAAAATTGAGTCAGAATAGCCCCTAAACTTGAATGGTAAGTCATATATTTATAATTTACCTCGCAACGATGAACTCCATACCCTATTTTATGGTGTTCACTTGAAATGAATTTTTGCAAACTTTTTGTTGCATGATACGAATAGCATAAACATCTACAGCAGAATTTCTGCAGCACAGATCTTAGGATATGATTTCCAGGTTCAAGACGTGACGATCAGTATCGAAAAATAAGATACAGGCATGCAGCTGGTACAGTGCAGGAAGAATCTAGTAATTCGATCGCCTATGATGCTTGGTTGTTAGACTTGGAGGGATACGGAAGAGACAGACATATCGCTAAGGGCGGCCGAGATCTGTATTTTGTTAAGACCATTAGCGTTACAGCAGAAGCATTCATGCTTGGACGCTTTCTACCGACAGCAGTCGATATTTCCTTGCATTGTGGCATTGAAATCAGTTGGCCATATTCGGGTCGACGCATAGCGGAAAGACGATATTATGGCTTGCTTTGAAAGTAAATTTTTTTGGTATGCCGAGCAATGACTAGAATATTACATGACACCAGGTCTTCCAATATAGTGTTGTGTCGTAGAGCATCTACGTACATGCTCGTGTGGCTGGGGTCAACATAAAACAGATGACCCATTGTTCTTTCAATATTATTCTCAATATAAGGTAATTAACCGTTTGGAAACCTCAAGTATGCTAATTACATCATGGATAATCGTATTTCTATCTAGATTGAGTGTTGCATTAAAAGATAATTAAAATGATCAGTTATTTGTATTTGTTCAATATTTTTACCGTAAATACACGCGTATGCATTAGTTTTAGCTGCATTAGGTTTCCTTCAAGTGAATGACAGAAATAAAACGCTATTTTTTCTGGTAGTCAGTTGCGCAATAAAATCATTAAATTATTGTGCATAAGCTTCAGTAGTAAAAATAATGCTGGAGGCAAAAATTAACGCATTATTATAGGGTGCAGTAACATAAATTAATTTTTCCACGCAAAACGTATTTAAAAAAATGAATTTATGTTGCTGCACTCTATGCAATACGTTAGCATCAACAAAATTGTCAATTTATTTCGGTTGATTGTTGTATGACCTCTCCATTTTCCTCATGCATCAACTCTAGACCTGTTCATTAGGTGGGTAAGACGACCTTAGTTATTTCATCAAAACTTGATAACCAGAATGATGTATGATACTTATTTTTTGTACTTCTGCTGACATGCAGAAAAAAGAACTCAAGATTCACAAAGCCTTTTTCAATGGTTTATACGAGCTAAGCCAAAGTAAGTTTACCATTTATGTTACATCTTTCAAGTAATTTTATTAATTTTATGATGCATTATGAACGTTAATTTTTAATATCTAAGTTGTTCTAGTACCGGCTTTCAGTAATAACTATTCAATTTTACTATTTCTATTCATTTACTATGTTGCCAGTATTCTTGAAACTTGCCAGAAGCTTGAAACGTTTACTATGCCCTTTACATTTTGCATGACTCATAACGCGGGCAAGGTATTCTCGTCCTTTACCTCCACTTTCACGGGACCCGTTGCACTTGCATAATTCTGATCGCGTTCATGAATTTCGCGAAGGTATTGCCTAAAAGCCAGCTTTTGTCGTCGGAACGAGTGGAGCAATGACCGTCGACTGCGCAATTCACCCTCGCTCCACGGTACCTAAACACAGCTTCAGATGCATGGTTCCTGAACACAGCGCTGGATCCATGGTACCTAAATACAGCTTCAGATGCATGGTACCTGAACACAGCGCTGGATCCATGGTACCTAAACACAGCTTCAGATGCATGGTTCCTGAACACTGAGCTGGATCCATGGTACCTAAACACAGCTTCAGATGCATGGTTCCTGAACACAGCGTTGGATACATGGTACCTAAACACAGCTTCAGATGCATGGTTCCTGAACACAGCGTTGGATCCATGGTACCTAAACACAGCTTCAGATGCATGGTTCCTGAACACAGCGTTGGATCCATGGTACCTAAACACAGCGGCAGATCTATGGTACTTGTGTACAGCGACAGGTCCATGGTTCCTGAACAATGTGGTGGATCCATGGTACCTAAACACGCATGGTATATAAAGACTGGTATATATACACTGGAGGGGATTCACGCACCTAAACACAGCGGCGGATCACACCGTGGCAGAAGACATGAATGGGAATTGCATCCTCTTAATCTCATTGCGGTGTTGGAAAATAAGACAACTCATTTTGTTGTAATGATGTTGATAAAATTTCAAATTCTTACAGCAACGTATAAGTTCGACAACGAAATTTCTGCTGACAAAGTTTAGAATTAACTATCGTTTTAGATTTTGGGTACAGCGTACGATGCATTTCATTTGATCACCGGACAGCTGTAATAAGCAATGATCGTACACAAGATCACGTTTTCAATTTTCCTGGTTCATTTTTCCAAAACTCTCCACTCAATATTTTCGAATGAGTCAGCACTGCATCTTCTTCAAAAATAAGTCCCTTTCTGCAATTCACCTACGAATTTATACTTTTTATATCTTGAACTGTAGGAGAACTGGTTATCGTCTACTTTAATGACCAGAATTTACTATCAGACACTCACAGTTCTCTCTTTGCATGTAGTGAACTCACCAATTTGAATAACCCGACACCCTCAGTTACCCTCCCCAGTGACAGTCACAATACTTACTTTTCAGATTAAGAACTCTCCCCAATTTGAGTAACAAGACACCCTACCTCACGCACCTGTAACTCTTTTCTTGTACGTACATATAGAATTCGCTCAAATTAAAGCAGCAATACGCCTCCTGCTGAGGAGCCACAACTCTCTTCTAGCAGGTACAGAACTAGCACAATTTAAGTAACAAGTCTCCAATCTTGGACAAGTACACCTCCTTTCTTGTAACTAAAGAACTCGGTTAACTCCAGCAACATTACACCTCATCTCGATTAACCATAAATCTCTTCTAGCAAGTGTAAAATTCTCGTAATTTAAGTAAAAAGACACCCCACGTTGGGAAGCCTCAACTCCGTTCTTGCAGATTAAGAACTGCCCCAATTTAGGGAACAAATCACTCAATCTCGGGCCACTACAGCTCCCTTCTTGTAGGTAAAGAACCCACCCAATTAAAGTAATGAGATACACTATCTCGGGTAATAACAACTCTCTTCTTGTAGGTAAAGAACCAGCCCAATTAAAGTAATGAGATACACTATCTCTGGCAATAACAACTCTTTTCTTGTAGGTAAAGAACCAGCCCAATTTGAGTAACAAGACATCCCACATCGGACAACCAGAACTCTCTTCTGGCAGGTGAAGAACTAGGACCAATCTAAATGACTAGGCATCCTCACCTCCAGCTACCAATTAGCACCGGCCGCTTTGCAGTTCCTTCAAGAAAAACGAATCACTCTTATACAGAATTTTTCTCAGGAAAACAGATGAGCTGTCTTTGTAATGGATGGATAAGAATTTTACTGACTATTGAGGGTTCTCCTATGATGATTTTGAGGAAATCCATAGATATGAGCTTGCTTTTTTTGACGTTGTGGAAATGGCAACGTTTGATCTAAGCCTTAATGAGAGGCGATCTGTTAGGAAGTTTTGTACTTAATAAAAAATATTCTGCCGAGTAAGTTTCACAGAACTAAAAATTTGTTCTAGGAATTTTAATTTTTGCTTCATTGACGAATTCTTAAACAGATTTTTGACTCATTTCTCCAAGTCAAACATGACGTGAATGAGGCTGGCTTGGGTTTTAGCTCACGATATACATTATGTGTTTCCTAAATATTCTTAGTTTCTAATGAACTGAAAGCTGTGTCATTTTTCATGAGATACCAACGTCCCACAGTTGCTAAAGTATTTCGGAATTGTAGTTCTCACAACGAAGTAGTTTTAACATTAATGAGCGACGTTCATGGAAATTTATTTTCAATCGTGAACGAGTGTTCCAAAAAATATGACTGCATTTTATGAGATCATCACTTGATGAATTTCTATTTAGACAAAATTTTTCTGTATTAAAAAAATTGCAAAAATAGTTACAATTCCGATTTCTAACAGGTACTGTTTTTTCTTCATGGAAATAGAAGCATCATTTAATCCCAATTGAAACTTTTTTTACCATAGATGAAGCGCGAATATACTTGGAAAAGTTTGCATAATGTATAGTAGTTACCTAATTCTCTAAAAAAACGCATTAACCACAAAATAAATTCGAACATGGGTTGAAAAGTTCAAACGGAAGGTTTTTTGTGAGGGGATAAGGGTTATGGACGACCATCAGTTCCGAAAGAGATAGTCAAGGGAGTTCGCGAATCTTCTGAAATTGGAAGCACGAATCTCCTGGACGACCATTGGACGTCTCACTAGGAAATGCCTTCGAATGACACCCTGCCAGCCATAGCTCGTACAGGTCTTAACTCTGAAGAGGAGCAATTCGCATGCAATATTGTGTCCACATGCGAGGGTCACACCAAAAGACGCGCTCCAGTCACGATTTTAGTGACGATGCCGTTGCTGGAAATCGCCCATGAAATCTATATTATTTTAGTTAAAATTAATTCAGATATCATTCATATTAATTAATTATTCTAACTCAGATGAGCGGGTATTAATTGATTCGATAATATACCTGCTTTTTTCCCTTTGCGTGCGGTATGTAGTTTATGAGACGAAATAATTTGAATGATCTCGTAGGTGGCTGAAACGAGTCATTGCTGCCTCCTAGATCATCATTTTTATGAACGAAATGAAATATTGATGCTTTCATAAGTGAAATGAATGTAATAAAAGGGTAAAAAGAGTAGACTGTAGGGCAGAAAATCAATTTTGATATAGTACTAATTGAACCTAGATCTGCTTCAGATGCTTTTCCTGATCTGAAGTCCAGCTTGTGCTGATGTATGTACAATACACTTATAACGAATGTTCACAGCAAAGCCTAATGAATGAAAAAAAATCTTGAGCTCAGTAACTGAGTTTTAAATTCACAGCACATCACACACAAGGAGTTTAAAAAAAAAGTCAGAACAGGATCAGATGAGGGAATAAAATTCATGCTCAGCGTTTTAGAAGAGTCCTTTACAAATATCTGTTTGTTTTTCCAAGGCTAGGTTGTGTACAAATTCTGCTGATCATCTTTGAGCAAAATTAGACACTGCATTTATTCGCCAAACTTCCCTCAGAGAATGACCGGACTAAAGAAAAATAAAGTAATTCCAAAATGATATGCAATTTTAGATCCAAATAATCAGCGAGTAAACTTAGTTAACAGCTCCAGTCTTGCTAAAATTCATAAAGTAATCAATACATGACAATCCCTGTAAACCATAGAGTGTAATTCTCAATGCTTAGAGCTACATGCAGGGGTAGATTTTGACTTATTAATTTATTGATTAAACTCCTCCAATGAGATGAGTGAGCAAATTTTTTATAATTTGTGTTCATATGAATTTGGTGAAGCTATAAGGTGTTTACTGCTGGAATACAACTTATACAGCATTACCATCAGGTGCATATAATTTCGTACCCTTTTGTTTATAGCGCGTTATGAAAATTGATCGCAACAGTGTGATGCATGAGCTCTTTCTTGATAATGTCATCTTCCTGATAATATTATTCATGAAAGCCACGTGCGCCAACAAATAACGATGGACTCATCAGATCTTTCGGCATTGCCTGCGGGTTGTGAGGTGTCGAAGTATTTTCCAGGAGAAAGAAGTCATTTATTTTTCCCACTCCAGGCTATTATTAACGGAATGAGGAACCTGGCCATGGCGTCGTAAGAAAGATGCGTTCAGATGAAAAAAATGTTCCTAACATTTTGCATCTGAAACTCAATTTTTGGATTTAAGTATTGAGTTGCGTTCGTTTCAGTTTGTGTACGAAAACTCATGAACTAAATTAATGATCTCTAAGTCGCTACCTTGACTTATGATTCTGCCTCTCCGAAACACGCTCCAAGGACTGAGCATTCAAGGAATACTCACTTCGTAATTTACGTGATGAATAGAAATATGTTTTTCTGAAATTGGCCTGAAGAAAGACAAAAGATAGTTAACTTTTAACTTTGTTTACTGAAATTTATTTAAATGATTTCAAATTTCATTCTAATATGAGTTTGAAGCTTGTATTTCGTATTGAAATCGCCGATCCTTATTAGTATCATTGTTATTTCACATTGCAATCGTCGATCCGTGTCAGTATTATTCAGTTAGTTCAACTGTATTCATCAGGAAGTGAATAATTCAATGGCCTTGAGACTCCGTTGATCATAATGCATTGTTATGTCACGCATAACTAATAAGTAATGCATTGTCATGCCCAACATTGTAAAGAAATAATATATGGTGAAAATATGCTCAACAAACGAATAATAGATTGTTATGTCCCTCATAGCAAATAAGACAGAGTTTTGTCGTATCAGTAACTGGGCATCGCATGGGAAGTTTGTAGGGAAATTGTTCCACACAAAGTTCTGAATAAAATATTGCCCCTACAATGAACATTATCCCTCCACAAAGTGATGAATCAAACATCCCCTCCAGATTACTTGACAGTTCAGTTGATTCAGGAAGGTGTGAAGCAAAGGAAAAGGAATTGTTGAATTCAGAATGGCTCATTGCTTTAGATTAAAAAATATGGGCCTAATTCATACAACAATTATTTGATTAATTTCAACTGATGAGGTAATTAATTTCCTTTCTTTTCCTAGCCTCCCTGATTATATTGTGCAATAACGACTAAAGTTTTTGAAAGTTAAATTAATTACTTTGATATTTCATGGGGACAGTTCTCTTCTGAGTAAAGTATAAAAGTTATCGGAAGAGAAGTTACTCAATCCTCTTATTTAGGAAATTCATCCTACAGGACATTCGCTCCTATACATCTAACAACGAGTCAAACTCGTTTGATTCTAATTCCTTTGAGAAAAAGATCTGCTGAGTTTTAATTAAAAGCCTGTACTTTTATTACACAGACACAGCAGAGCTGAGAGCTGAACTTTTCTTTTTCCAGATGACAACACAAATAAACAACTTCTCAAGTACTGGGTTATAATTGTTATTTCTTAAGATCCAGCAGATCCCAGTTCCATCAAAGCATTAGTTTTCTTAGGAAACTGTCGGATCTAATTGGTTGACCGACCGAGGGCTCAGTGCTAGCCAGCCTCTCAATTCACCAAAAATGCCAAAATTTATCATCAATCAATAATCAAGGTCCAGTATCAGTTAACATGCCTATCATTGAAGCTTGCTTAAGTCTCACTCTAATCTTTGGTAATCAAGTGTAAGCATCAAAATCCCCAATACCGAAACGGAATTGGATTTCATAAATACGATTTTTCAATTCCTTCGTTAAACAAGAAATTTTTGTTTCTTTTAAGTTTGAAGGTGCTGGAAATTAAAAAAATGACTTTTAATTATGATAGTGACGCAGACAAGATTTGTATGCATGTTCTGGGTAGACATATGAACTGCAAATCGTTAAACTTAAAGCGCTATTGAGACACCATTCTTATGAACTTGTCAGGAGCTGGCATATAAAATTTTACTCAAAGAGCCTGTAATGGAAATATCAGAAATGTAGCCAATTATTATGATCTGGAGCTGATCAGTTCAACAAGTGCATCTGATGCAAGTACTTTCTACAGTAAAGATACCCACTCAGCCATTTCACGACTTTCTGACAATAAGACAATTCCCACTCGTTCATATTGCCTTATTCTATTCTATTCTATTCTATTTCACTCTGTGATGTTGTCCTCATTCTAACCTCTCACGTTATCGTTTGCGTTGTCTTCTTGTCCATCTCTAATTTGTAGAGCGGACATAATTTTTTGAAGGAGCTGCCGATTTTTGCAAGCTCTTCGTTATCGCTCGAATTGTTTCTTCGCCTTGTTTTTCGAGGGATCAAGATAAGGGGAAAGTCATGGTGGACGCCGTCTAGAGTTTTCTTCGGAACGCGTCGTTTTTGTGCCACTAATGCAATCACGCAGAAAGTATTTTTTTCGATGGAACAGACGAAGTCAAGGCCGCATTTTTCTAGCTTCTGTGGATTACAGGTTGAGTTTTTCCGAGAAACACTCAAGCTTTGCTCAAGCTGCACGCAAAGCTGATTCAGGGTTTCACTTGACATTGTGAAAAAACATATTGAATGTGTTAATATCATGTGCAATGTTGTTGCTAATTTAAGCATGATGAATACCAAAACTTTATCTCGATTGATTTTTAAAAATTCTTATTTTCTGTTATTCTTGTTAGCTTGAGCAACTGCAACTCTGGTCAGTATTAATAATTCAGAAACGGTAGAAGTGGCTAGTGATTTCATTCCTGTCCAGTAAGAGTGGGCGGCTGCTAAGTGGAATGCACAGATAAAATATATAATGTATAGTATTTAACACGTATAATACGTGCAGGACTCGTCACTCGTAAAACTCGCTTAGGATACATGCAGGACAAGTGAGGGGCACATACAGGGTACGTGCATGATACGTGTGGGGCACATGCAGGACACAGGCAGAGCACGTGCAGAACACGTGTGAGGCACACACAGGGTACGTGCAGGACACGTGTGGGGCACATGCAGGACACAGGCAGGACATGTGTAGGACGCATCCGAAATTGTGATTGAAATAATCCACTAAACTTTGGAGTCAAACGTAGTAACATGCCTTTTGAATTTATCAGTATTAATGCTGCCTTTGCTAACAGGGTCACAAGCAAGAGTAGAGGCACAGTTGTGTGTGTTGTGTGCCCACAACTTCGATTCACATTAGTTCGTATTAACGTGAGGGTTAGACTCACATTAGCTCGATCGAATCAATGTGAGAGTTGGACTCGCATTAGCTCGCATTCTGAAATCAACTCATTTGTGCACACGTAAACATAGACGCGAAGTGACGATTAAGTCATATTTTTCTTCAATATAATTTCATTCAGTACATTCGCAAAAATGAAACTGATGGTTTTAGCCTGAAATGCTAGAGATAGATCCTAAAAATATTAATAGTATGTTGAGCACCATTCATTTACACTGACAACCAAAAACCTGTTTGGGACCGCCGTGAAATCCTAAGAGGGATTTCACTTGTAGTATATTGGCTGCCCGATTGTGGAATAAAAGTATGAAAATACAATGATGAAAAAGAAAGAGAAATATTGACTACTAGAAGGAAAGATATGAAAACAATTACTCATATTGTAAAATTTGCTTCACGCAAAACCTAGAATTTTATGTGACTGGATTTTTGCATTCATCTGGCCGTTGGAACTCACTGTCATCCTACAACAATGTATTGTAAGTGTGTCAGATAATATCTCATATTCATTGTTTTTTTTAATATTTACCAGTATCCACAGCATCACTGACTACCTCATTCTCCTCTCTTTCATTAAAATATACTTTGCTGATTTTTACATCAAGAATTTTAACTGTTGTAGTTTGAAAAATGCTTCAGGTCATTAGTATTTTTGAAGAGTGCCATCAAGAAATTATTTTTCATGTTGGAACATTTGGGATATCTCATACAACTAAAGTATCATATTATTAGTTACTTTGCTTCCTACATCACTTTCACGTTCAAAATAAATTCTAAAAACGTCGTTTACTATCTTGTTTTTATAAGGAATCAATATATATGTATGAGCTGATTTATATTTCCCCAAAAAGAATAGTTTTCTACATTGTATTGTCGCTGAAACTTTTCTTTGTCTGAAAAGTCATATTACTTCTACAGTTCTACTCACATTCTCGAATCGTTTTCTTTCAAATGGGATTCGAAGCTTCAGCAAGTCTCGAGCAAATCTTGACATCTCTGAACTTTAGACAAGCCATTTAGGTGCAACGGGCGCGCGCGAACGCTGGCCGCATGAGAATAAAAATCAAACGAACGCAGGTTGAGGAAAATGCTGGTCGAACACAAACATAGGCCTGACAGAAACGCTGTCCATGAAAATATGCAGGACTTGAATATGATCTTAAGTGAATTATGTTGACTGCACGAATGCAGCTTTACTAAGAGTGCCATGTCGATAGAATCATAACATTTTTGAACACAGCTAGTAGTGTAGCTTTTATCATACAAATTAGCTATGAAAAAATATGAAGTATGTTTTAAAATGGGCATCGCCTACTGTAACACATCACGTACACCTGAACACAAAACGCTCTCACCAAAGAAACTCGGGCAATATTTTATCGTTTTTTATTGCAGCTAGAGCACGATGTGTCGGCCAGTCACGAACAAATACTTATGACTTTTGAACGCTTGGGCAAGCCGCACACAGCCCTGAAGGCCCAAAAATGAAAGCAGAAGCTCGAGCTAGAGTTTTCCAATGATTGAAGGCAGTTAAGAACAAAAGGAAATGATCGCGCATCGACCGCGTCGGGGTGTGGTTGACCACCCATACTGCATTGCTTGACCTCCGAGGCTTTCAGGATTGTTTATAAATAACACCGCCTTTATTTCCCTCAATGGACTAGTGATCCACGGTTGGAAAAAGGAAACTAATTCCTTAAGATGACCCTCAATGGAGCTATCAGCGATATTTTTTCGCGCTGGGTAAATCGTTCGGGGCCAACTCTTCTGTCTCAGCTCTTACTGGAACAATTTCAATCAGTGTTGGAGTACTTGCCACAGGCTCACCCGCTCAACTTTTGCAATTAGAGATTTGCAGGAGAAACACTGGCAAATTTAAACTTTGGTCAACGATGGTTAGAAACAAAAGAGGGATTTCTCGTACACTTATTCCGTACCTATTGAGATACGGTTCGAATTTTTAGCCCAATCTTCTGCTTTAGAATTTTTCTGTTGTGCTTCACGATTTGGAATTTTTTAGTTAATATCAATTATGGTCACCCTGGTCATTGAAATTATTCTCTTAGTCAGAAGAGCATTACGTTTTGAGTTTCTTGCTTCGTAATATCAATATCGTATTTGACATAACCGGATTATTTCGTAACATATTTTGTTAATTTAAATCATCGTGTATTGTGGCTACGGATTTACGTCGTGTATCACAAATACTGAATCTTAAATAATTCACACGACACAGTCTTAGTATACAAGCTAATTAAGTACAATAAAGCGTACATTTTAATTCCTAAAACTAAACAAAAAAAAACATTTCCTGACTAGTCTCTGAAATGACGTGCTGAGTTTCTTCTCTTTTTTGAGTCAGTAATGCTTATTTTTCCACTGACCTAAGATGGAAAAGGATTTTACAAATAAAGCCTAGCAATGCTTTCTCTAGAGTACGGCTACGCAGTGATCACGGTCGACTTCAGTACAGTTACAGATATTCCTTTTTGCGCTTGATGTAAGACACTACTGATGCAAGTCTCTAAAGTCCCCTCATGAGTTTGAATATACTTTTGTTTTTGCATACGTAAAAGATTTGAATTTGGGCATATAACTCACGATTAAGTTTGATGAAATTTGTTGCATTTCAGTCACTTGATGTGAATTAAAGTATCGGGTGAAATAAAGATGAGATGAGAACTGAGTGGAAGTTTGTCACAGGAGGACTGAGATGGCCATGAGTGGGTGCTGTGAGAGGAACATGCGTGTAGCAGTTCGCTAAAAAGCTCGTAAAATTATTCATCCAAATGCACAAAAAATAAAACAATGTTAACTAGTGACACTGCCCCCACGAGACTTTGTTTTGCAGTTGGTGATCTGAGCTCAGAGAGCTGCTACCTCAAACAAAGCTGGTCACACTCGGTGGTAGGTGCTAGCTAGATTCAGGGGTGGGATTTGGTGTTCACAAGTCAACAATAGCGTGCTTCTCAACGCATGAAGAGCAGAAGAGACATGGTGTGTGGCCGACCCTTCTCTGACCTCTTCTCCTTTATTGGGAGAGTGTCGAGGTCTATAAATTTTTATTGATGCATTTTTGGCGAAGAAAACAAGACAAGTTTTTAATATTATACGTGTAAAGAGGGGGTTTTGTGTTCATGCTCATAGTGATTGCAGTTATAAGACTTAAAGTTCTGGTTTAGTTAATATATAAATATGAATGAGCATACTCTGAACATTTTTATGAGATTTGAAATCAATTTGAAAAAGACCTAATTGTCTTTAGAAGTTAATTGAGACCCATTTATATTTAATAGAGGCAGTGGACAGCTCAATATATTTTAGAACACCTTTACTCTGGCAATAAACTTGATCGGTATCAATTTATTGTAGTGATTCTATAAGCAAAACACTACAGATTTTATACATTTAATTTTGAAGTATTTTGAAGGTGTATAAAACATAAATCATTATTTACATTTACCATTACCTTACTACATCTACGAAGATAATAATTTCACTGTTGTCTGAGTATCTGTCTAAATACAGGGTGTCCATAAAGTCTCTCATAAAGTCCCAACAGCACCTCTTTAACAAACAGGATCCCTGAAAAACACAAATGCAAAATGTGTTTGAAAACTTCAATAAACACTAAATGCAATAAAATGAATTTGAATATAATATTTCATTCATTGCTTTTGTAATAAATTTTTGAAATAATAAAGAGACTTTATGGACACACTGTATGTTCTCCGACAATATGATGCACGTATTTTCATCAGTGAAGAAATGTAGCATTGGTGTATAAGCGAGCAATAAACTAGGCTGGCAAAAGCCGTACTCTACATGCGTTTGTTCTTAGTTGACTTTTACTCTTTATTTTGTTAAGCAAATCGCAGGTATGGAGTTACAATCAGTACGGTGTCTCTATAAGCAGCAATAAAAAATTAACTTCTATTACAGAAAGAGCGTAATAGGAGACTCATGCTAAGAGGTAGAAATATTTTGGGTTCAAATGAAAATACTGTAGACTTCTACTCGAACCATCAAAACTTGCTGCGGAATAAAGCATTTTTAAGGCCTAACTAACTTAAGCCTCTATTCGAGCTTAATTGTTCCAAGTCACGCAATATACATCTTTACAGTTCCCATTTAATTTTTTACTCATTCCATTTAAGTTTCTCACAATTTTTCACAGCCTAATCATATTTTTGCGATCCTGGTAACTATCCGGTGCACTTTTTAGAGCCTCAGATATTCCACATCCGAACTTCAAACAAATTTTTGGCTTGAGAAAAGAAACACGGAAAAATTGTGATCAGTTGGCATCCGAAATGACAGTGAGATCAGACGTCAGGGTACGGTTCAATTTTAAGTTAATATCTTAGAGAAAAAGACGAAGAACTTCACAAAAGAATATCACACAAAAATGTGAGCATAAGTAAAAACATGCATCTTGAATTTAGAATTAACGTTATTCATAGAAACTGTAGCAAATGAAACTTCGGACGCTTAATGAAGGCAAATCTGCTGATTAGTTCATGTTTCCTTGAATGACAAATAAAGATGGAAACCCAACGTTAATTGTCTTTCATTTTTTCAAATACCTTTAAATACCATTGCTTCACATAGATGATTTCACTGTGAAGAGTGAGATACATTTTTTGTTGAAATACCTTTATGTTAAATTTTTTGCAATTCTTCATATGAAAAGAAAAAGCACAAGAATTGAAGAGTTCAGAAGAGGGACAGAAGAGGGATAATTTTTGATTATTGTCATGTGAAGAGGCTGGAAAGCGCTTAGGTATTATTCCTATAAATAAAGTTCTAAAGTCCTGAAGTCCTGAAATCCTGAAGTCCTGAAGTCCTGAAGTCCTGAAATCCTGAAGTCTTGAAATCCTGAAGTCCTGAAGTCCTGAACTCCTGAAATCTTGAAGTCTTGAAGTCCTGAAGTCTTGAAGTCCTGACGTCTTAAAGTCCTAAAGTCCTGAAGTCCTGAAGCCCTGAAGTCATGAAGTCCTGAAGCCCTGAAGTCCTGAAGTCCTGAAGTCCTGAAGTCCTGAAGTCATGAAGTCCTGAAGCCCTGAAGTCTCGAAGTCCTGAAGTCTTAAAGTCCTGAAGCCCTGAAGTCATGAAGTCCTGAAGCCCTGAAGTCCTGAAGTCCTGAAGCCCTGAAGCCCTGAAGTCCTGAAGTCCTGAAGTCCTGAAGTCTCGAAGTCCTGAAGTCTTGAAGTCCTGAAGCCCTGAAGTTCTGAAGCCCTGAAGTCCTGAAGTCCTGAAGTCCTGAAGTCTCGAAGTTCTGAAGTCTTGAAGTCCTGAAGTCCTGAAGTCCTGAAGCCTCGAAGTCCTGAAGTCTTGAAGTCCTGAAGTCCTGAAATCCTGAAGCCCTGAAGTCCTGAAGTCAATTCATCTAGCTTGATATAAAAGTCACATATACTATGGTTGGTTGCTGAGTGGAAGTGATCATTCTTTTAAATTTGAACATAATGTGGTACCAAATTGTATTGTAGAAAAGGCATCGAATTTGTTTATGTTAATTTTTCTTCAACTTGATGTGACAGGAAAAATCAAAGCTAAAACAGGTCATGCACCATTTACATGTCACGTGAATTTATCGAAAAAATCGAAATCTGTAGATTTTTTCGAGTTTAAAACTTGAAAAAATAAGTTTAAGCAGAAAGAAGTTTCAAGTTTTAGTTTAAGAAAACTTGAGAAAATTTAAATAAGAAAATTAGTTTTGACACATAAATAGTTTTTCCACTTTTGAGAGTGTTGCACTGGGCCATTAACTTCTTGAACAGAATGCAAGGATATTGAAAGAGACATTATCGGAAAAGTACTTTAAGAAAAATAATGGCGTAGGCTCAGAAACATTGTACAAAATACTTGTGTTTTGTGAGAAATAAAAGTAATCGACTTTAATTCGAAAAGTTTGGAGACACACTTGGAATTTTATACATTTTTTTTTAAATTTGATTCGAACTCAAATGATGTCTAACTCTACTCATGTAATCTGAGATTAAACTATATTGATTAAAATGTAAAAAACATATTCATTTCAATTAAAGAACCAATTAATTTGCAGAAATAAGACCTCCAAGCTTTTGACTTTAACAAAATTCAACTAAATTAATAAGGAATTACGCTGCCTATTAATCATTTGTCTGCTAAATGGTATTACTGTCTCTTAACCTACTTGTTTATGGTGAATTTTCTGTAATTCAAATTTTTTTAATAGCTAATGAGATAAATCCTAAGAGTATGATTGAATTTTGGCTAAAGGTCAAACCAATATTCTACTGAATATTTAAAAACTATAGAATTTTAACTACCGTATAGAAATGTAGCAAACTACCTCTGTGAGAGCACAAATTCAAATCGAGATAGTATTTTCACAAATCTTTTGAACCCCAAAAAAAACAAAAAATTTTCTCCACAAGTGCTCCCGGCAGCACTCTTTTATTGCATGGCAACCGTTTTGGGTTTTCTCCTTGTCTGCTCTGATTTCCTAAAACGGATCCAAAAGTCGTGTTCGTTTCACCGACTTCTCATCCATCAGGCAATGAAATTAGGAAGTTTTTCTTGGATATATGCTCGAAGCAAGTCCAAAGTTTCAGACGCTTTTGTGAGCGATACGAAGTCAACTTTAGAAGGCGCTGAAACTGAGGTTCTCAAAAGGCTTTTGAGAGACGCCTTCGGTTCAAAGAAAATGCATTAATCCTGCCGTCTTGAGTTCGGCCAGAGCTCCAAATGGCTGTTGACCACAGCTACATGAAAAGAAAAGCGTAAAGGTAAATCGCTGCGTGTACGGTGAGAGTTAAATTATTTTTTGCAATGCACCTGAACGTTGTGGGTTTTTTGAGGTAGTAGTAATACGCATTGGTTTACACAACTATCTAACTTTGAGTAGTAATACTCCAGTTTATATTAGGCAAATTAAGAGAAAATTATTAGGGTTTAGGGATAAACATATAAAATTAAGTAGTTGTAGTTCAGATACTACGAACGACCACAACTGTTGAAATTTAAAATACGAATTCGTATTTTTTTAACTAAGTACATGCGAGCTTAATTCTATAATAGTATTTTTTATGAGAGTTCAGACACCAAACTGTTGAAGCGTCTAAATAGGAAGTAAATTTGCTCTACTTTAGGTACGCTGAGCGGGTAAAGTATTATTGATATCGGTAAGTAACATTCTAAAGGGAAAAAATTATATTCCTGGGATAGTTATGGTAATGGAAATATGGCTACATTTTAGAAGACTCTCATTGCTGTGAAATTAAGATTAGAGTTCATTTTGAAAACAAAGTTCATAGGATACTGAAGATGATATCTTGAGTATCAATTCAACACATAAATACATTTTAACCTTGGGAGTGAATGAAAGTTCGACTGACATTTCTGCCTTCTAAGTAAAAAGACAATTTATACGATTTCTGATTTGACATTTCTTGAAGAGGAAGCTAAAATCCACAATTACGAACAAGTCAGAGATCTGAAGTGACTGTGATCACACCACCGAGCAAATGCGTCTGAAACGGCAT